>BSBK01001234.1:2345000-2740000 GCA_027943335.1 Chamaecyparis obtusa
TATCTTATATAGATTTGCATCTTTCATCATTTTTATTTCCATTTCTTGAGCCATTCATTTTTTCCTTTCTAAAACCTCATTATGTTGAGGTGTTCTTGGAGTAGACAATTGTCTACTAATACCATGATCTTCAAAAAATTTCTCAAAATCATTTAAAGTAAATTCACATTCTCTATGAGACCTTAGTAATTTTATATTTGTATCTATTTTATCATCAACCAAAGATTTGAAGCTTTAAACTTTTTTAAAGCTTCTAATTTGTCTCTTAATAAAATTAGCCAAGTCATCCTAGAATAGTCATTAATAAGCAACACAAAATACCTTTTACCATTAAGTCATTTTGTCCTAGTAGGTTCATAAATATTATTATGCACTAGCTCCAAAGGTTTTGTAGTGGAAAAATCCTTGTTCTCAAATTTTGTCCTTGTCTTGTTTTCTATCTGACATTCCTTTCATAAAGTGTTTGTAGGCTTGATGATCCTTGAAATTTCCCTTACTGCATTTGTAGAGCCTATCTTTACTATATTATAAAAGTTAGGGTGACCTATCCTCTTATACTAAAACCAACAATTATTGGATTGTGCCAACATACATCTACCTTCTCTAGCCTCTTTGAGTTGGTAAACATTGCCATCAATCTTGGTTCCTTCTGCCACAAGTTTTCTTGGACTCCCTATTCTAATTTCACAACCTTCGTCATGAAATGTGAGTTTATATCCTTTCCTACATATTTGAATACAACATAAAGAACATATTTTGTCTTTTTCTTTTCATAAATTGTTATAGTCCCATTTCCATAGATTGGGGCAATTCCCCTATCACCAAAATTGACAGATTTCCCCTTCCACTTCTCTAGATTAATAAAATTTTCTTTATCACTAGTCATGCAATGAGAACATCCAGTATCAATCACCCAATTATTTTATTCTTCTTTTGCATGAAATTGTTCATTGATCTTGTTACCAAAAAATTCATAATTCTTGAGATCATTCTTTTTATCGTAAAATCTTACAGCCATTAAGAGAGTTTTATCACTTGAATAATTTTGAGTTTCATCTTCTGAGGAGAAACTATTATCTTTCAAATAATAACTTTTCTAATGATGTTCTCTTTTACTACTATATTTTTATTCTCTAAAAGGGCGTCTAAAAGCATAAGTTCCAATTCTACCATAATTAAAACATTTGAAAGGTAACTTACCTTTGTATTTACCAATTCCTCTTTTCAACCTCCTTACAAAATTTGATTCAATATCTTCAAATCCATCAAGTTGATCAACATATTACTCAATCTTATTACCACCTTTGAATGCAACCTCAACCTCGGGATCACCTTTATCAAATTCTATCATTTGATTTGAAATCAAGACACCATAAAAATGATCTAGTGTGTAATTGCCCAAGTCATTTATTTCTTAAATAACAATTACCTTAGAGCTATAGCTTGTTGGAAGAGATAAGAGAATTTGTTTTCACAATATCATCTTCTTTTATTTCTCTTCAAATACCTCTGATGTCATTTACCAAACCATATACCCTAAGCATATAATTTGAAAAGTATTCATCTCCAACCATCTTCAAAGTTTCAAATATATTTCTTAAATTGTGCATCTTCATCTGATTTACCTTATTGCCTCCTTCATATATGCTATGAAGCTTATCCTAGATTTCCTTAGCAAAAGTGCAATGGATTACCTTTACAAGTTCCAAATTTGAATGTATAGTTATTAGTGCATTTCTTACTTTACCATTATTTTCATATGCCCTAGTTTTGAAGCATTAGAAGGACCAATAGGAGGAGAATAACTAAATTTGAAAGATTTTAAAATATCAAACCATAAATATTGTAAATGTGCATCCATTCTTAATTTTTAGAGAGAAAACTTTGAACCATAAAACTTAGGAACTTTGTGAGATCCATCATTTTTGATATAAGAACTTCCTCAAGTGATTGCTCTTTCTCCAAATGATCTTGGCTCTGATACCAATTTTTGAATACACCTATAGATTGATTCAAAGGATCTTGGCTTTGATACCAATTTTTGAATACACCTAAAGATTGAGGGGGGTGTGAATCAATCTATAACAACCTTAAAATTTTACTTTTGTTTCAAATAATGTGACTTTAATCAACAATAATAAAAAAATAAAACATTCAACACCAATGCATAAGAGAACACTTGACTTATGTAGAAATTAACCCCAAAGAGGGAAAAACCATGGTGAGAATCAACTTAAAATATATGAAAAGTATTACAAGAGGATCACTACCAGACTTGCTACCAAGACACATTATCTTAGGAAAATATGCAAAGGAATTAAAGAGGAGACTCACCATCTCAAAAAATATACATGAAATGAAGTGTAATAAAATTGGTCTTCAACAAAATGCTTCTAGCATTCTCCTTAGAATGTAGATTATTTTGACATGATGTCTCAAGAAACCATTATCAATTTTATTCCACAATTCCCACAACACATTGTTGCTCCCTCAAATTCACATCTCCATAATTCACATGTACTCCTCACTCTTTGAAATTTCTTTGATCTTCAATTTATACCATCCAAATTAGTACCACAAACTAATTAGGTTAGAAAAATAAGGGCAAGTAATTTCGATAATTCAAACACTAAAACATAATTATGTTCATAGTGGCCCTATCCAAGAGATAGAGAGGACACCAACATCATAATGCAATATGAAATTTGATCCCAAACTTCATAATGAAGTATGCAATGTGATCCAAAACATCATAATGTAGGATGCAATGTGATCCCAAACATCACACATGCTTGGCACACATCATCCAAAGTTAGGAGTAGGGTAACATGTAGAACCAATTAGTCAAGCCAAAAAATATCTAGTGTAAAACCACATAATTTTGATCTTCACACACCAAGGTGAAACCTAAAACCAACTCAACACATCATAAAGAACATGACATTAGCAAGAGATAAAGCCCTATCGAACGTATAGCCACAAACAATATTGTTAACCAACTCTAGACACAATACAACACCAAAGAACTCAATTTTTCCTATGTCGATCACATAAAAGTGTTCTTTGAATATCCAAAATCATTCCGAAGAACACATATCATATTTCCTTAACAATCTAAGATTCCACAACCAAACTATCATAGAATTATTCATAACTAGAAGGCCAGTAAAACATAGTCATGAATCATATCAACAAAAACATACTTGTGGTACACATTTTTACCAAAAACTTGAATTGAGACATCGTACAGATGTTAGGAAAATTCCCTTCAAGCCAAAAAACTATACAAAACAATGGGAGAAATGAAAAGCATTTCCTACAGTAGTCCTCACGAACACCAAAATTGCTAACGCATGACATTATTTTAAAATATCAGTGGCACCACTAGGGAATTGAAAGGATAGGCGTAAAACATACATATAACTTAAAATCTATATTACAAACTACAAGGAATATCATCAAATGAAAATCATTTTTCTAGGTAGATGCCAATGAAATTCTTTGCAAACACACACTTCAACATTCTTCTATAGTAAAAAATGCCTTAGTTGTTCATCGTCAATATTCTGCCATCATGCTATTGTCATGCTTATGATTCTCATCTTAAAAATTTCATGTTTCTAATCCTTATCTTGTCAATTCCATTTTCTAATCCTCATCTTAATTCCATCTCTTATCATCAACACATATATCATTGCTAATGTAACACTTTTGGTCAACAACATCTCAAAAATAACATAGAGAACACCTATAAAAATTATAACACCCCAATACTAGAATAGAAATACATCAGGTATACATCCTATATCACTCCAAAAGTATGTCAATAGACAGATAACAGACAAATCATCAAAAATACATATCAACATGATCTCAACTTCATCACAATCACCAATGAAACTATTATTTTTTAAGCTATCACAACTCCAATAGATAAAGGGTTGAGATCAATGACAAAATTAATTTCCAAAAATGGGTGTCCTCTTTTGTCATGGCATCTTAGGTCAGGTCTAAAGGATCCATCTTGGTACTATCCAAGAGTTGCATGGATTGAACACTAGTAGAAATCCCTAAGCTATCATCATCTTTAGTCTCCCCATCATCTTCTTCTTACTCTGATTCTTTATCATAGTCCACCCACTATTTCCCTTAGCCTTTTTCCATTGATTTACCAATGATTCTATTGGACCTTCTAGGGTTAGAAACCCTACCTTTTTTTATAGTCTTAGCCACTTTTATGAGTAGCTCCATCCTCATTGTCAATTTATTTAATAAGGAGTTGTGTTTTAGCTTTCTTGGATGGGAGGTTTCTTAATTCTCCATTATTTACCTAGGGGTGAAGGGGTTGGTATAATATTTGAGGTTGCATAGACATTTAGCAATAGGGTCATGATTGGGAGTGTGTGTGCTAGATTGGGATGGAAAATTAAATGTTTCAAATTCAGATGCATCCAAAATATGGAGATGTTTCTTTTTACCATGACCAAAAGGGGAATCCATAATGTTTAGAGAGGTAGGGATACCGAGTGGGGGGCTTGCACAACTAAAATTAGTTTTGGAGGGCATAGGAAAGGTACAGATTGTAGAAGGGAATGATAAATCCCTAATGAAGCAAGATGGGCTTCCTATCCTAGTTTTAGCAACCACCACAACATATTTAACATAATTTTCTAATGAATTTATTAGAAAAAAATGAAGAACATATCAAAGCATGATGGAAAAAATGATTGATTAGGGGTAGGTGATAGTAATAGTATACCTTAAAATGACCCTCCAAGGTAAAAAAAATTCATGATCTTTAGGAAAAGTTGGTCCCCAAGGTTTGGTAGATCCGCACATTCAATCCATTCATGCAACTTCACATTCTTTATATTCTCCCTAAAGAACATAACCAAATTATCATTGTTTGTAACCCTCCTTTTCTTTTTCCATTTCCTACCCCTAGTAGGAAGACCAATTTCTTTCACAATAATTTCATAATTTACATCAAAGGAAATCCCTCCCACCTTTTGTCTTATGTCTTCGTAGGGTTACATTTATATGTTGAACAAGAAATGAAGTTTTAATTTTCCAACTATAGGTAGGTGAGGAGAATAAATACAAATAAAGAACTAACTTCCACAAAATTTTATATATACATTGCATGTTCTCCAACAAAGGATATAAACTATCACTAGTCATTATGGCCCAGTACTCTGGCACACCAAAAATAAGTCCATCTTGCATACATACACATGTAAACATATATATCATAATCATTGACATAGTATATCATCTGCATCACATCTCATAGTGTCATAATAAACATAAATATAAAAATACAAAAACATAGGTCATGTAATTCTACATATGTATGTATTTATACACACATATAAACATTGCATCTCAAAATGTAAGCGTCTACATATGTCATGTCATTTGCACATCATAAAGAAATGTAAAATACCATAATCATAGTAATGTCCATCACATCACATTCATTATAAATAGTAAACATGAACATATAAATAGATTACATCATATAGATGCTACCAAAAATGCATATCATATACATATCTCAAAAATCATACGTGTTAGAATAAAAATTCAAAGTGTTTGAGAAAATGGAGTTTGCATGCACCTTGGAAAGTGAACCATCTTCAAAAACAATTTTTACTAAAAGAAAATTCTTGAAGAATCCACCTCAAATACATACTTCAGGCAAGGTGATGTGAAACACTTTCCACAAATCATGGAACATCCTTACTACTTCACTAAAAACATCATCGATCCCATCGCTACTTCGGATTTCTTCACTGATTCACAAATCTTCATAACATATTCTTCCTTTACAATAGCAACTTCAGAAACATACTGCAACTCATGATTTACTCACACAATATCTAGTAACATACTGAAAGCAGTAAGTTAGTCAATTGACATAAATGACAACCAATAACTAATTCACCTATCATTAAATCTGTACCAATCTTCATCAATGCAACACTTAGCATCACTGCATCAATTATGCTAAAAATCTCCCCCTTTGGAATTTATGGCAACACTCTTAACTTCTCCTCTTAGATTCTCCGCTTCACTTTTGAGCTCTTCTTGGCAACACTATGTCTCTCTCATGACAAACCTCTTTTGAAAAATATTTGCACTTATGTCTATACCTCTAATCATAGTTCTTCTCTAGTGTTCATACATGTTCTGTTGGAAATAATAGGTACTGAGAGGGGGGTGAATTAGAACCAATAAAACTTTCAAACTCTTACTGATACCTTTAAACATCAACAAATTAAACTTTCATACTATAAAGCATATGATTGCAGTTGTTATGTAAAAGTGCATTAAACCAAATAAAAATACATGCACACACATAACACACTTATTTTATCATGGAAACCCTTGGTCGGAGGGAAAAACCCATGGTGGGAATTAATACCCATGAATCTTTTCACTGCAGTTATGAAGTTTACCTTGTTAAATGCTTACAATGTCTCTTCTAGAGACTCACACTGTTAAAAGTGATTAATACCCTATTAGAAGTATTGAAAGACCTATTACAGTCTACTGTGCTAGATGATTTTTACAACTCTATCAAGAGTGCACCCAATTACGGGATTTAAAAATAAGTCATGCTAAGAACTACCTTATTAAAGGATTTAAAAACTTGTTGTAGCACCTAAGAAACAACAAGATTAATGACCTGTATAATAGTACATGCTTGTTGAATTAGATTCTTTAAGCTCATACAATACTTTGTATTAACCTTCTATGACTGCTCCACTGAATCACTTGATCAAATCTTCAGATTTATCTTGTATTGTTCTCCTTCTCCAACACACCGCTCTATCTATCTCACCAAAACATTAAATAGACTTCATACCTTTGCTCCATAACATATTTAGGGTTCTAATAATCAACCCTAATTACCATTAGAAAATGTTTCTTCAACCATAACACGTTTTACTTTCACCACCTTATTTAATTATTACATATTTATTTTCATTCCCAAGAAAATAAACTTATTTCTTATTTTCTCTAACTCCACCTAGGAATCATACACAATCAAGGTTGTAATCCCAATAAGTGTAATGTAATGATTCCTTATTGATCATACTTTACTTCCTGAGTGTCTATATTCACTACATCTACAAAACTCATTACCGCTCACCAATCTGTCCAAGTCAGCTTGATAAACTATGAACTTTGGGCCTAGGGAGATCCCCTACTATTCTAAGGGGGGAGGCAGGGAGTTATAGCCTGAAAAGGAGTTTGGTATAGAATCAATGACTTAATCATTATTGATCAGTTGAAACATAACTGTACTAGCTACATGTTCACCATATTGAATTGTGGTCACAAACTTATGTTCACCTATTTCCAATACACTTATCTCTTCAACCTCTCTGTATAGGTCCTCAATTTCCTTTATTGGTTCCAATGTCTTACTTTAATCAATTCACCAATTTGTACTTAGTCAATTTTATGGTTTACCTGTCTTACTCTCTATTTACCAGTTTGACTAACATCTTGTACTTTGCAATACTATTTGTACCTATTCATCTTATAAAATAAAAAATATTCTTATGACATCAAATGTTTGTGATTCACCATCTATCTAATTTCTTCATCCAATTAACTATTTTCTACTCAAAATACTCAACCAATTTCTCAACTGGTTGATTGCTTGATTGCCATCAATGACAACCAATATCAAATATGCACTAGGTGCTCACACCGACTACAATGCCAATAATATTCTCCCTTTATAATGCATATTCTATTACATATTCTCTCCCTTGATAATACATATTCTCCCCCTTTGAAAACAATATCAAAGTTGTCAACTCATTTAGTCATCTTGGATTACACTTGATTTTTCTTTGATTGTTCGTTCCTCATTATTGTATTACAATAACATACTAAGACTTCTCCACATATTGAGTAGTCCACTTGTACATCAATTCATACATATGATATTCTGATAAACACATATAAACTGATGCAATCAACATCATCTAATTAACTTTAGATAGGGGAATAACTCCTAATATACCTCTAAGATACTCAAAGGTATCCTTTGGTAATGGCTTGGTGAATATATTAGCAACTTGTTCTTTAGTAGACACATATTCAAGACTTACCTCCTTCTCTTGTACCCATTCCCTTAGAAAATGATATTTTATTACAATGTTCTTTGTCTTTGAGTGCATCACTAGATTCTTGGAAATGTTTATTGCACCAGTGTTATCACAATATATAACAACCAGTTCTGTGACCTTCTCATGAATTCCCTCAAGAATCTATTTTATCCATATCACTTCCTGACAATTAATAGAAGCAAAAAAATACTCTACCTCTACAGTAGATTGTGAAATATAATTCTTATTTTTACTAGTCCATGAGACTAATCTTTCACCAAGAAAGAATGCTCCACCACTTGTGCTCTTCCTATCATCAAAATTACCTACCCAGTCTGCATAAGTAAATACATTCAAAGAAAAATCTCCATCCTTACCATACCATAGACCATAATTTTTAGTTCCCTTAAGATATCTAAAGATCCTCTTCACTGCAACCATATGTGAGTCCTTTGGATTAGAGAAAAACCTTTAAATAATACCAATAACATGTGCAATATCTGGTCTACTATGAACAACATATTGCAACTTACCGATCATGGATCTATATAGAGTTTCATTTACCTTGTTTGATTCACCCTCCTTAGATATTTTGCATCCTATGACCATAAGTGTTCCCACTGGTTTTGAGTCTTCCATGCCAAAATTTTTCAGAATATCCTTCACATACTTGGATTGACTAATGTATATCCCTTTCTTCATCTATTTTGATTATGTAAAAATAGGTTTTGAAAGGACCTGAAACCTTTTACAATGAGAAAAAAGATAAGACAATTAGGCTCCAATAGTTCAAGTGCATCAACACCAAAAAAAACAACACAAACAAGTCCTTAAACACAAAGACCAGCCAAAAGACAAAGGACGACAAAAAAAGGAAAGCAAGACATCAAGCTACTGTCTAAACACAATTCATCAGTTATGTAGCCTGGTTTGCAAGAATCTACATGTTTGCAGTAGACAGCTTCAGCTCTTCCATATCATTCTTGTTGCCATCTTCCACCATCCTGGACCTGGATCTCATGCGCTTACTAGGTCCCTGTTCTTCTTTAGTCTCTATGATCTCTTGGTTCCCTTTCCCGCTATCAAGCTTGTCAACCAGGATCTTCACGTGCTTATTTGACACCTTGAGGACAACAAAGCTTTGTTCTACAATATTCCCCATGGTCTTCTCCAGCTTGTCAATTCTCTTTTCCATGGTCTCAACTTTCCTGGTTAAAACATCACTGCATTGGATTTTCTCCTCCATGGCATTAAGTCTATCATTGAAGCTAGCAACACCCTTTCTTCATATGTTGTACTTGAATACCAATACAAAATTTTATTTCTCCTATCATTGACATTTTAAATTCCTTCCTCATTGCTTCTGCAAATGACCTGCTCAATGCTTCATTTCCACCAAATATTATGTCATCAATAAAAATTTTAGCAATCAATATCTTTTCTTCACTTTCATATTTTAGATATACATTTCTATTGTCATTGGTTCTTGTGAAACCAATTTGAATAATATAAGCATGTATCATTTCATACCATGGTCTTGGAGCTTGTTTCAGTCCATAAAATGCTTTATAAAATTTACATACCATGTCCTTACCTTTTTCAGTAGCAAAACCTTCAGGTTGTTCAATGTATACTTCTTCTAACACACCATATAGAAAAGAAAATTTTACGTCTACTTGATAGACTTTAAAACCTTTATAATAATCATTAGCTAAAAGTATCCTTACACCTTCAAGTCTAGCAGCATTAATACTTACTTATCTAGGTATTCCTTAAACACCCCAGTTAACATATTCATAAAAGTTGTGGAGGCATTGGAAAGCCCAAAGCTGGCTCTTGTAAAATTTTATTGTTCACTCTAAGCTCATAAGACATTTTTTTTTATATCTACTTTAACTATGAGTTGATGATTTCCTAATCACAGATCTATTTTAGAAACATTGTAGCTTCTCGCATTTGTTCAACAAGTATTCAACTATCAACAAGGAATATTCATTCCTTAATTTCCTTTGTTTGTTCTTTTCTCAAGGTGGGAGGTGTAGACATGGAAAATTGGCCAAAGGCTTAATTAAATCAAAAGGTGCAATAAATCATCAAAATAGCATGAAAAATCAATAAATGGAACAAAGACAATTCAAATCAAAAGAAAATTCAATTAAATGATTAAATGATTAAATAAAGTTTGAAAAGGGGAAAAACACTATGAAATTGATTAAATTAAATTAATGACATAGTTGTTGAAAGCAAAAATCAAAATGAACCTCTTACCCTTCATGGCTAAATTTAATTACTTTAATTAATTAATAAATCATAATTTCCCTCAACAAAGCAAATTGGAGACAAAATGGACACAAATCACTCACTTTTGTTGAAATGGTCCAGCCTTTTGAAACCATTTAAATAATTTTCCCTCCTTGTCCCCCCATTTATGGACAAAGCAAAGCCAATTGACCTTACCCAAGCATAACCATGATCAACTCACTCTACCCCCTACCCTTGGGGAATTACTATAAGTATGAGACATTTTGGAGAGCATTTCCATCTTGGAAGTCATTTGCAAAAGCATTGTTACTATAGGCAAATTGAGCATTCTAAGAGCAATTGAAGCATTTGAGCATTTAGAGTTTATCATTTTAGCATTTTATCATTGCATTGTTATGAAAATGGAGCTAGATTAAGCATGAATTCATCATAGAATAAGCATTTAGAAGCATCATAGCAGCATTATTCTCATTTTAGAGGTGTCACTAGTGAGGATTTGTAGCTGAGAGCTCACTTACCACTTTTTTCTAGAGATCCATGAGATGTTATAGATTGTAGTTGCATTTTAGAGTAAATTTCCTTCGTATTTAGCTTAAATTGTTGCT
Source organism: Chamaecyparis obtusa (assembly GCA_027943335.1). Classification (NCBI taxonomy): domain Eukaryota; kingdom Viridiplantae; phylum Streptophyta; class Pinopsida; order Cupressales; family Cupressaceae; genus Chamaecyparis; species Chamaecyparis obtusa. The sequence continues at coordinate 2,355,997 of BSBK01001234.1, forward strand.
ACTTGATCTTAATATCATGAAGGTGAATAATATCATCACACAGGAGGATAACCCAAAAACATAATATCATTGAGGTATTTTCCTTTTGGCTCATTGATTCTTCCATCCTAACTACAAGTTATGTCACCATTTCCTATTGCTTCTCTTTAGTTGCATAGTAGAATTTGTCCTACCTTGACTTCTCATTCAATATTTTGATTATGCATTCTATCATTTTCCTATTAGAGACATATTTTTCCCTTCTTCATGAAGAATGAAAAATTTGTACCTTTCCATCCAACTTCCATCTCTTGTTCCTAAGAGCGTCATCTTTCCACTTAATGTGGCACATTTTTTAGTCATAGTAAATTTTCTCTCAATACTGATTGACCAACAATTTCCTAGTAATCTTAGTTAATTGTGGAGATGACTTTGCCTTCTTGTTCTCCTACCAGGTGGCTACCACTCTAAATAGTTGGTATTTTTTTCCTCATGGTTTAACATTCCCTAAGAAGCTTCTACAAGAGCCTCTGACATCTCCTAACTCTCAATCCACTTATAAGATAACGTATTTCCATTCCAACAATTTCTTTATCAATCACCTGATTACTCTATTTACTCTGAAAAAGAGTATATGAGTGCTCTCTTAAATTCTCACTATAAGCATTATGATCTTGTCTTCTTTCTAGGTCTTATTCTAACCTTAAGACAGTTATTCCAAGGTTTTGATTCTAAGTGGGTTTAGCTCTAGGGATTTCTTATTACATATAATCGGGTTTTTATTTACTAAGCTACTCAATTACCCGAACCAACAACCAATCTCTTCCTAAGATTCTCTATCACTATCTAATTTGGGCTCTTCTTGTCCTAGTAATGCAAAGATAATATTTTGTGATTGAACTAATGGTTTTCCTAACCTCTATTTCATTTCATTCTTTTAAGACTTTCTCAAATGACACTTAGGTTTGGAAGTTAATCCAGTTTATAATAGTATTTAAATGGTGCTTCTCATTCCAAAATCATTAAAGGTAGTTTTGTAATAATGCCTATTCACCTAATGCAAATAATAAAAAATATTTTATTTTGCATGATTTTTGGTCATCCACAATGAAAGACTTTTGGATCATGGACCTTTATCCATGAATTTGATTGGTTCCATATCATGTAGAATGTCGACAAGTTACTTAAAGGCTTTTCAAGTAGAAGGGTAGTGAGCTCCAAGGTCTAGTGTTGAACTCAGATGCTCTAATGGGTAAAAGCACAATAAGTTGTCACCCTTTTACAAAAGAAAATGCTAACAAAATCAAAGTTGTTCAACTTCAATAGTATAAAAATGACATTTATGTTTGGAATATGAAGATAATGTAAACTAATGAAATGTGATAAAATAGATGAAGTTTATGAATAATATTTTTAATAATTTTTTTGAATAATAATTTATATATTTTTTTTAATTTTTAAAGATGATTTTTCAGTTGCTGAAAAATGATGAAAACTAGGGGTCTAGCTCCCACCAAACAATTATATGTAAATAAATATTTTTTTCCCTAATTTCAAAATATGTCATAAATAACATATATAGCTAGTGCATGAAGAAATAAAAATTGGTTTGTGACCTATATTTTATATTTTATAACAATTCAAATTCCAACTCATTGAAATCGATAGTTTTCATCTCGCAACATATTTTTCATAAAAAAATCTATTCCAATAAAAAAAAGAAATATATATTCTTGAAGAGGACTCTCTCCTCTAGTGCACAATATATTTTTCAAATTTATTTAATATGATTTACTATTTTTTTTCTCTAAATCAACATCTTCTTAACTGTTAAAATACCTACTTACAATATTTTTTAATTACAATAAACTATGTCTAACTAAAACAATATAAAATCTATATGAGGATATTCTTGACTTTGGTCTCTACAAAAAAGTTTTTTTATTTTTATTTGAAAATATCATTAAAAATATTAAGAGTTATTGAAATGCTACTTTTCTAAAATAATTTTATTTTTATGGTAATTGGACCCAAAGTGGTATAAAACATGCATTTAATAGACATTTCCAATTGAAAAAGTTAAATCACTTAGCTAACTTAGCTAGAATGAATCTAGCTAGACTATGTTTGACCAAAATTAATTTTTAGTTAGAAATACTAAAATTCAGCTGTGCTGATAAATTAGCCTAAAAGGTGACACCTAATTGTGCTTTTACCCTAATACCATATGTAACATGCCAAATCTAACTACTAGATAATAAAATCAAATAACAAACAATTCATGAGATAAAATTTTTGCTTTTATTCTTAATAACATAAAGAAATTTTTATCCTTTTCACTTGAACATGAATAAATGAAAATTTGTTTAATAACTGAAATAAAGATACGATTTTCTCTAGAATAACAAACTTCCCATGAAAAATGAATTTAATTAACAATTTCCATTTCATCAATGCTAAAATGAAATAAATCATTAACTAATATAAAAATTGGTTTGTGACCTATATTTTATATTTTATAACAATTCATATTCCAACTCATTGAAATCGACAGTTTTCATCTCGCAACATATTTTTCATAAAAAAATCTATTCCAATAAAAAATATATATATATATATTCTTGAAGAGGACTCTCTCCTCTAGTGCACAATATGTTTTTCAAACTTATTTAATATGATTTACTATTTTTTTTCTCTGAATCAACATCTCTTTAACTGTTAAAATAACTACTTACAATATTTTTTAATTACAATAAACTATGTCTAACTAAAACACTATAAAATCTATATGAGGATATTCTTGACTTTGGTCCCTACAAAATGTTTTTATTTTATTTTATTTTAAATATCATTAAAAATATTAGGAGTTATTGAAATGCCACTTTTTTAAAATAATTTTATTTTTATGGCAATTGGACCGAAAGTGGTATAAAACATGCATTTAATAGACATTTCCAATTAGAAAAGTTAAATCACTTAACTAACTTAGCTAGAATGAATCTAGCTAGACTATGTTTGACCGAAATTAATTTTTAGTTAGAAATACTAAAATTCAGCTGTGCTGATAAATTAGCCTAAAAGGTGACACCTAATTGTGCTTTTACCCTAATACCATATGTAACATGCCAAATCTAACTACTAGATAATAAAATCAAATAACAAACAATTCATGGGATAAAATTTTTGCTTTTATTCTTAATAACATAAAGAAATTTTTATCCTTTTCACCTGAACATGAATAAATAAAAATATGTCTAATAACTGAAATAAAGATACGATTTTCTCTAGAATAACAAACTTCCCATGAAAAATAAATTTAATTAACAATTTCCATTTCATTAATGCTAAAATGAAATAAATCATTAACTAATATAAAAATTGGTTTGTGGCATATATTTTATATTTTATAACAATTCAAATTCTAACTCATTGAAATCGATAGTTTTCATCTCGCAACATATTTTTCATAAAAAAATCTATTCCAATAGAAAAAAGAAATATATATTCTTGAAGATGACTCTCTCTTCTAGTGCACAATATGTTTTTCAAATTTATTTAATATGATTTACTATTTTTTTTTTTCTCTGAATCAACATCTCCTTAACTGTTAAAATTCCTACTTACAATATTTTTTAATTACAATAAACTATGTCTAACTAAAACACTATAAAATCTATATGAGGATATTCTTGACTTTGGTCTCTACAAAAAGTTTTTTTTTTTTTTTTTTTTAAAATATCATTAAAAATATTAGGAGTTATTGAAATGCCACTTTTCTAAAATAATTTTATTTTTATGATAATTGGACCCAAAGTGGTATAAAACATACATTTAATAGACATTTCCAATTGGAAAAGTTAAATCACTTAGCTAACTTAGCTAGAATGAATCTAGCTAGACTATGTTTGACCAAAATTAACTTTTAGTTAGAAATACTAAAATTCAGCTGTGCTGATAAATTAGCCTAAAAAGTGACACCTAATTGTGCTTTTACCCTAATACCATATGTAACATGTCAAATCTAACTACTAGATAATAAAATCAAATAACAAACAATTCATGGGATAAAATTTTTGCTTTTATTCTTAATAACATAAAAAAATTTCTATCCTTTTCACCTGAACATGAATAAATGAAAATTTGTTTAATAACTGAAATAAAGATACGATTTTTTCTAGAATAACAAACTTCCCATGAAAAATAAATTTAACTAACAATTTCTATTTCATCAATGCTAAAATGAAATAAATCATTAACTAATATAAAAATTGGTTTGTGACCTATATTTTATATTTTATAACAATTCAAATTTCAACTCATTGAAATCGACAGTTTTCATCTCGCAACATATTTTTCATAAAAAAATCTATTCCAATAAAAAAAAGAAATATATATTCTTGAAGAGGACTCTCTCCTCTAGTGCACAATATATTTTTTAAATTTATTTAATATGATTTACTATTTTTTTTTCTCTGAATCAACATTTCCTTACCTGTTAAAATACCTACTTACAATATTTTTTAATTACAATAAACTATGTCTAACTAAAACACTATAAAATCTATATGAGGATATTCTTGACTTTGGTCTCTACAATAGATTTTTTTTTTTAAAAAAAAATATCATTAAAAATATTAAGAGTTATTGAAATGTCACTTTTCTAAAATAATTTTATTTTTATGGTAATTGGACCCAAAGTGGTATAAAACATGCATTTAATAGACATTTTCAATTGGAAAAGTTAAATCACTTAGCTAACTTAGCTAGAATGAATCTAGCTAGACTATGTTTAACCAAAATTAATTTTTAGTTAGAAATACTAAAATTCAGCTGTGCTGATAAATTAGCCTAAAAGGTGACATCTAATTGTGCTTTTACCCTAATACCATATGTAACATGCCAAATCTAACTACTAGATAATAAAATCAAATAACAAACACTTCATGAGATAAAATTTTTGCTTTTATTCTTAATAACATAAAAAAATTTCTATCATTTTCACCTGAACATGAATAAATAAAAATTTGTCTAATAACTGAAATAAAGATACGATTTTCTCTACAATAACAAACTTCCCATGAAAAATAAATTTAATTAACAATTTCCATTTCATCAATGCTAAAATGAAATAAATCATTAACTAATATAAAAATTGGTTTGTGACTTATATTTTATATTTTATAACAATTCAAATTCTAACTCATTGAAATCGACAGTTTTCATCTCGCAACATATTTTTCGTAAAAAAATCTATTCCAATAAAAAAAAGAAATATATATTCTTGAAGAGGACTCTCTCCTCTAGTGCACAATATATTTTTCAAATTTATTTAATATGATTTACTATTTTTTTTTCTCTGAATCAACATCTCCTTAACTGTTAAAATACCTACTTACAATATTTTTTAATTACAATAAACTGTCTAACTAAAACACTATAAAATTTATATGAGGATATTCTTGACTTTGGTCTCTACAAAAGATTATTTTTTTTTTTTTTTAAATATCATTAAAAATATTAGGAGTTATTGAAATGCCACGTTTCTAAAATAATTTTATTTTTATAGTAATTGGACCCAAAGTGGTATAAAACATACATTTAATAGATATTTTCAATTGAAAAAGTTAAATCACTTAGCTAACTTAGCTAGAATGAATCTAGCTAGACTATGTTTGACCAAAATTAATTTTTAGTTAAAAATATTAAAATTCAGCTGTGCTGATAAATTAGCCTAAAAGGTGACACTTAATTGTGCTTTTACCCTAATACCATATGTAACATGTCAAATCTAACTACTAGATAATAAAATCAAATAACAAACAATTCATGGGATAAAATTTTTGCTTTTATTCTTAATAACATAAAGAAATTTCTATCCTTTTCACCTGAACATGAATAAATGAAAATTTGTCTAATAACTGAAATAAAGATACGATTTTTTCTAGAATAACAAACTTCCCATGAAAAATAAATTTAATTAACAATTTCTATTTCATCAATGCTAAAATGAAATAAATCATTAACTAATATAAAAATTGGTTTGTGACCTATATTTTATATTTTATAACAATTCAAATTCCAACTCATTGAAATCGATAGTTTTCATCTCGCAACATATTTTTCATAAAAAAATCTATTCCAATAAAAAAAAGAAATATATATTCTTGAAGAGGACTCTCTCCTCTAGTGCACAATATATATTTTTTAAATTTATTTAATATGATTTACTATTTTTTTTCTCTGAATCAACATCTCCTTAACTGTTAAAATACCTACTTACAATATTTTTTAATTACAATAAACTATGTCTAACTAAAACACTATAAAATCTATATGAGGATATTCTTGACTTTGGTCTCTACAAAAGGTTTTTTTTTTTTTTTTTAAATATCATTAAAAATATTAGGAGTTATTGAAATGCCACTTTTCTAAAATAATTTTATTTTTATGATAATTGGACCCAAAGTGGTATAAAACATGCATTTAATAGACATTTTCAATTGAAAAAGTTAAATCACTTAGCTAACTTAGCTAGAATGAATCTAGCTAGACTATGTTTGACCAAAATTAATTTTTAGTTAGAAATACTAAAATTCAGCTGTGCTGATAAATTAACCTAAAAGGTGACACCTAATTGTGCTTTTACCCTAATACCATATGTAACATGCCAAATCTAACAACTAGATAATAAAATCAAATAACAAACAATTCATGAGATAAAATTTTTGCTTTTATTCTTAATAACATAAAGAAATTTCTATCATTTTCACCTGAACATGAATAAATGAAAATTTGTCTAATAACTGAAATAAAGATACTATTTTCTCTACAATAACAAATTTCTCATAAAAAATGAATTTAATTAACAATTTCTATTTCATCAATGCTAAAATGAAATAAATCATTAACTAATATAAAAATTGGTTTGTGACCTATATTTTATATTTTATAACAATTCAAATTCCAACTCATTGAAATTGACAGTTTTCATCTCGCAACATATTTTTCATAAAAAAATCTATTCCAATAAAAAAAAGAAATATATATTCTTGAAGAGGACTCTCTCCTCTAGTGCACAATATATTTTTCAAATTTATCTAATATGATTTACTATTTTTTTTCTCTAAATCAACAGCTCCTTAACTGTTAAAATACCTACTTACAATATTTTTTAATTACAATAAACTATGTCTAACTAAAACACTATAAAATCTATATGAGGATATTCTTGACTTTGGTCTCTACAAATTTTTTTATTTTTTTATTTTTTAAATATCATTAAAAATATTAGGAGTTATTGAAATGTCACTTTTTTAAAATAATTTTATTTTTATGGTAATTGGACCGAAAGTGGTATAAAACATGCATTTAATAGACATTTCCAATTGAAAAAGTTAAATCACTTAGCTAACTTAACTAGAATGAATCTAGCTAGACTATGTTTGACCAAAATTAATTTTTAGTTAGAAATACTAAAATTCAGCTGTGCTGATAAATTAGCCTAAAAGGTGACACCTAATTGTGCTTTTACCCTAATACCATATGTAACATGCCAAATCTAACTACTAGATAATAAAATCAAATAACAAACAATTCATGAGATAAAATTTTTGCTTTTATTCTTAATAACATAAAAAAATTTCTATCCTTTTCACCTGAACATGAATAAATGAAAATTTGTCTAATAACTGAAATAAAGATACGATTTTTTCTAGAATAACAAACTTCCCATGAAAAATAAATTTAATTAACAATTTCTATTTCATCAATGCTAAAATGAAATAAATCATTAACTAATATAAAAATTAGTTTGTGACCTATATTTTATATTTTATAACAATTCAAATTTCAACTCATTGAAATCGACAGTTTTCATCTCGCAACATATTTTTCATAAAAAAATCTATTCCAATAAAAAAAAGAAATATATATTCTTGAAGAGGACTCTCTCCTCTAGTGCACAATATATTTTTCAAATTTATTTAATATGATTTACTATTTTTTTTTCTCTGAATCAACATCTCATTAACTGTTAAAATACCTACTTACAATATTTTTTAATTACAATAAACTATGTCTAACTAAAACACTATAAAATCTATATGAGGATATTCTTGACTTTGGTCTCTACAAAAAAATTTTATTTATTTTTTTAAATATCATTAAAAATATTAGGAGTTATTGAAATGCTACTTTTCTAAAATAATTTTATTTCTATGGTAATTGGATCGAAAGTGGTATAAAACATGCATTTAATAGATATTTTCAATTGAAAAAGTTAAATCACTTAGCTAACTTAGCTAGAATGAATCTAGCTAGACTATATTTGACCAAAATTAATTTTTAGTTAGAAATACTAAAATTCAGCTGTGCTGATAAATTAGCCTAAAAGGTGACACCTAATTGTGCTTTTACCCTAATACCATATGTAACATGTCAAATCTAACTACTAGATAATAAAATCAAATAACAAACAATTCATGAGATAAAATTTTTGCTTTTATTCTTAATAACATAAAGAAATTTTTATCCTTTTCACCTGAACATGAATAAATGAAAATTTGTCTAATAACTGAAATAAAGATACGATTTTCTCTACAATAACAAACTTTCCATAAAAATGAATTTAATTAACAATTTCCATTTCATCAATGCTAAAATGAAATAAATCATTAACTAATATAAAAATTGGTTTGTGACCTATATTTTATATTTTATAACAATTCAAATTTCAACTCATTGAAATCGACAGTTTTCATCTCGCAACATATTTTTCATAAAAAAAATCTATTCCAATAAAAAAAAGAAATATATATTCTTGAAGAGGACTCTTTCCTCTAGTGCACAATATGTTTTTTAAATTTATTTAATATGATTTACTATTTTTTTTTCTCTGAATCAACATCTCCTTAACTGTTAAAATTCCTACTTACAATATTTTTTAATTACAATAAACTATGTTTAACTAAAACACTATAAAATCTATATGAGGATATTCTTGACTTTGGTCTCTACAAATTTTATTTTATTTTTTATAAAAATATCATTAAAAATATTAGGAGTTATTGAAATGCCACTTTTCTAAAATAATTTTATTTTTATGGTAATTGGACCCAAAGTGGTATAAAACATTCATTTAATAGATATTTCCAATTGGAAAAGTTAAATCACTTAGCTAACTTAGCTAGAATGAATCTAACTAGACTATGTTTGACCAAAATTAATTTTTAGTTAGAAATACTAAAATTCAGCTGTGCTGATAAATTAGCCTAAAAGGTGACACCTAATTGTGCTTTTACCCTAATACCATATGTAACATGCCAAATCTAACTACTAAATAATAAAATCAAATAACAAACAATTCATGGGATAAAATTTTTGCTTTTATTCTTAATAACATAAAGAAATTTCTATCCTTTTCACCTGAACATGAATAAATGAAAATTTGTCTAATAACTGAAATAAAGATACGATTTTCTCTAGAATAACAAACTTCCCATGAAAAATGAATTTAATTAACAATTTCTATTTCATCAATGCTAAAATGAAATAAATCATTAACTAATATAAAAATTGGTTTGTGACCTATATTTTATATTTTATAATAGTTCAAATTTCAACTCATTGAAATCGACACTTTTCATCTCGCAACATATTTTTCATAAAATAATCTATTCCAATAAAAAAAAGAAATATATATTCTTGAAGAGGACTCTCTCCTCTAGTGCACAATATATTTTTCAAATTTATTTAATATGATTTACTATTTTTTTTTTTCTGAATCAACATCTCCTTAACTATTAAAATACCTACTTACAATATTTTTTAATTACAATAAACTATGTCTAACTAAAACACTATAAAATCTATATGAGGATATTTTTGACTTTGGTCTTTACAAAAAGTTTTTTTTTTAAAAAAAAATATCATTAAAAATATTAGGAGTTATTGAAATGCCACTTTTCTAAAATAATTTTATTTTTATGGTAATTGGACCCAAAGTGATATAAAACATGCATTTAATAGACATTTCCAATTGGAAAAGTTAAATCACTTAACTAACTTAGCTAGAATGAATTTAGCTAGACTATGTTTGACCAAAATTAATTTTTAGTTAGAAATATTAAAATTCAGCTGTGCTGATAAATTAGCCTAAAAGGTGACACCTAATTGTGCTTTTACCCTAATACCATATGTAACATGCCAAATCTAACTACTAGATAATAAAATTAAATAACAAACAATTCATGGGATAAATTTTTTGCTTTTATTCTTAATAACATAAAGAAATTTCTATCATTTTCACCTAAACATGAATAAATAAAAATTTGTCTAATAACTGAAATAAAAATATGATTTTTTCTAGAATAACAAACTTCCCATGAAAAATGAATTTAATTAACAATTTCCATTTCATCAATGCTAAAATGAAATAAATCATTAACTAATATAACTTACAAAACATAAGCCATAGAACCTCCTAATAAGATCGGTGGTTCAATCTTGTTTATCTTTACTTCAAATCTCTTGATCTCTTCCAAGGGGGAAAGAGTATCATAAGAGGTTTTACCTTCTAACCATCAATCTTATAATCTCAACCTTGAATGGTCTTCCACACAACTTTCTTACGAAAGTGGGTCGGCCTTACACAAGAGATGCAAGCACAAGATCTAGTCTTTAATGTCATCTGAGACTTAGTGTAGAATCCACAACTATCATATCCAATCACACCTCTAGACATTTTTTCTAATGAGAATGACCTTCCTAGCTTGATATTTCCCTACTGGTTAGTGATTGGCGGTTACTACCCATATGCATAGTACCACCTTGGCTAAGGTTTTATAGATGCAAGAATTGTACTTCATGATGTCAATTTCACCACCAAACTTGAATATTAAGTCTTTTAGACTCTTTAAGGTCTCCATGACCCATTAAGGACTTATTGTCCATTTCCTTTAATAATGGTCCATTGACCTAAGATTGGTATACATTGACATAAACATAATCTTTGTGGTTTCGGCCATGGCTCATGACCAATTTATAGAGAGTGCCCTCTCAACAATTCACTCACTGTTTTTATAAATATTTAAAGTATGATTGACATTTCATAGTCTTTTCTATTTCCCTTACTAGAATAGAAATGGAATCCTTCTCAAAATGTAGTTGTGTTTATAATTGACCAGGCTTGATCTAGAATTTTAAGATGATACCATATTCTCATTGAAGACATACTATCATTTTCTTATAGTGAATCATCCATGAAATTTACAATTTTATTAAATTGTCAAAATATCATTACAGATATATTAATGATTAAGTAATCCTCCATAAATGGCAATTCCTTGAAAAATATAGAATGTATGAAAGAAGAATAAGAGATATCATCACCACAAATTCCTAAGAATTATGTCGTTACATAGACTCAAAAGGGTATGAAAGGTTAAGGTGTTATGACCACTTGAGTTTAGCCAAGGAGTGACTATATGTTGTCCTTACAAACTTGTTTCTGATACAAATTATGGATGATACAAGTGTCTTGTAGATTTGTATTTTAATACAAGATTCGCATCAGCAACGCCACTTCATTGATGATATATGTTTCCATTACAAAGTTTCAAAAACCTTGTACTTGCTGATTTAAAAGACGCTATTGTAGATTATGATGTAAGATTCAATACCGATCTACAAAGTATATATAATTTCTCTAAAAGAATCTATTAATCAGGTAACCCGATACTAGAAATGATTTATAACTCTTATTACGAATAGCATATTCACATAAACTGACCCGAAAAGTAAGGTTCATCATATTTCTAATTTACTATCCTATTCAAATTAGAACAGCCCATAAAATATTATCAATCACGACGCATGCAGAGATGATCGTCGATGTCAAACGGCATTAGAGAATTAAATGATATGAGTTCGTATTGTAAGCAAGGATGATGTTTAACAACAATTATGATATCTTATTGAAGTCATTATCCTTTTTACTTCAGAAAAGAGATAATTTCTCTAATTTATTTCTTGGAAGAAAATATCATTCAATTAAGAGATAGGTGCAGCCCAATGCAATGCTTAAAACGGGGCATGATTTATCTTTTCATAAAGATATGATTCATGGAAACAACTCTCTTTCCCATATGCAGATTGCACAGTAGTTTCTTGGAGAAATGTAAACAGTCAATTAGTATAATTCAGATGTATTGATTACAAATGCAAATTGGATGGATGCATATTCTAATATGCTTCAATCAGTTAATCATGATATCATTTCAATATTATACGCAGCTATCAACATTCCAATGATTGCACAGATAGCAAACATGTAACGAAGTCACAATGAAAATATGGTTTACATCTAAACTCTTACATATCAATATCCAATTCTCATGATGAACTGAATCGATCAGCAAGCAAACATGAAATGGTGTCACAATGTAAATATAGTTTACTGCTAAACTCTCTATAAAGATCATTTCTAGGATCGACTAAATAGCATGCAAATATAAATAAATAATACAGTATAGATTCATGAAGGAGAACATGCCTAGTAAATCTTGAAGGCAAACACTCTATCAATTAAGAAGTAAAATGCTATCATTGTGATGATTCTCAAATTTGGTAATGATTTCCAAAGGCACAAGATGCAGAGCCCTGGTTTCCAGCAGCATGAATCATAACAAAAATGAGTCGATGTGCTTTTACCAAGAATGATCGATCAAGAAGCAACTCTTTGATATCCGGTGGCAAGAAGAGTTATGTTGCCACCAAAGAATGTATGCCTTGTTGATGAGAAAAAATAATTACAAATTAATCGAAAGATGGGTTTAACCAACAATATCATAATATATAATATAATATCAAGTCCAAGATGCACAAGGTTATATGTGTGTGTGAGAGTGTGTCTGTCTGTCTGTTTTGGTCTATGCGCGCGCTATTAACTTAGTGTCAATTTATACTTCATGTACTTGATTGCTCAACCATCATAAATGCATACACACGGTCGCTTATAGAATATGGTTATATGCATGTGTCTATGGATGCTTGTATAAATGGTATTCATACACTTAATGATTATTGGTTTACATGTATGCATTTATCTATATATACATATATTTGTATATGCTTACATATATGTCATGTATATACAATCGAACAAAAGACAAATGATTCAAGTTGTCATGGATGCTCATTTAAATTGAAAGGAAAAGATCACAATGCACTTCTCTTAATTAAGAGTCATTAATTTATTTTTATTAAGAAAAAGGACAAGAATCGACAATGAGCATGTCATGACCAAGGCAGAAACCTAACCCAAGACTTACTGACTAGATACTTAGCTATGGATCCCTACTCGAATGGAATTTACAACCTTCACCCCACATTCGCACCTTCTCTCTTTGATGATACTCTCCCTAAATTCACAGAATTGGTCTACTCCTACATATGCCAACAAGGAAGGATTAGTCATCTTCATCTTCATAACCTTGTAAATTATAAAATATCTATATCATCATAGAACATTATCCATTCATAGATATAATCCCCATATGAATATGATTGATTACACAATCACATAAAAATATTTAACGTGATTTTATTAATTTCAATCCTTTAAATTAAATATCAAAATCCACATGACTAACTTCATACTTCACATCAAACAATTATTAAAGCTATTTAAAAACCCTTGCTAACAAACTTTGGCATGAATCTCAAAAGTAATGACTAAAAGGAATTCCTTGGACAAATATTAGGATCTAATTATAGTATGGAGCAGTAAGGGGTATTTGAGTTCTTAATACTCTTAAGACCCTTTTCAAGACTCTTTCTTATGATTAATTTATTTCAATCTACATTTACTTTTCATCACAACAGACTACTAATTGTAAAATGACTCTTATGCTTAATTTGCTTCATCTTGGATCTGGGTTGAAATATGCAATAGAAGGCACTAGCTTACTTATGGCTTGAGTTCAAAGGAAACATTCCAATGGATTCCTTCGTAAGCTAAAGTAGAAACTTCAGTAAAGCTTCATTTGTTGTTTTCTTTTTATGCTAAGTTTAAAGTTGAAAACATGGATAAACATTGTTGGTTGTATAAAGAAATTGTGGATGAAACAAATCAAGGAGTGGTTGAATAAATGGGACATCAACTTTTTAAAAAAATCCAATACTAATTTAGAGAAAAACATACTTGTGTTATAAAAATTCAAGGTTGTCATGTAGACAATGTAAATGGGACAAACAAAAAAAGTTGATTATGTGAAAGAGTTCAATCCCACTTGAGATCGTGACAAAAAAGACTACTCACAAGTGACAATTAAGGGTAAGGCTAGATTGTTAGTGTCACAACTAAGAACCAGGTCTCATCATCTAAGGTGTGAGATAGGTCAATGGATGCTTCTCAAATAGGTTTGGAAAGATAGAACATGTCCTTTCTGCAACAAATGAGTTGTTGAAACTGAATGGCACTTAATTTTGTAATTTTTTGCTTACCAAGACATCCATGGTAAGTATGAAACAACCTGAAGAAGGGTTGTCTAATCCAACTTTTTGAAATAGTAAGGCTTCACAGAACCATTTCTTTTCTAATAGAGATCCATAATTGGAGGGCTGACATCAAGAACATAAAGATGGCATGAGATTTGATGTTTGGTCCCTTAGATTGTTGGTCTCATAGACATCATAAAATCTCCATTCATTCATTCAATCTACAACAAAAGTGAGTCAACTTGGGAAGTAATAGTTAAGGGAAAATGGAGGGAATACTTATGCTTTGAACAAGCCCCTTTCCCAGTGCTCCCCTAATAGATCACTATTGATTTTCCAGGTTCAAAAGGTTGGTTGCAGCCTTGTATAATTTTGTGTGGTTTAATAATCCAAGAGGACCATCTAGCATCATCAGTTCAGTTGGAAATCACTTTGTGGGTTATGGGGTGGTTATGTTGGATGAATGATGTAGATATCATTCTCTCTATCTTTTCCCATTTTTTTTTCATTTTCCTCCTACCTCCATATTTTCCATGGGTTAAATATAGGGTGGTAATATTTGATGAATAATATGCTTTCTTCTATTCTCTATATGTTTCCCCATTTTTTCCCTCATATTCTTAGTCATTCTTGATTTTTGTTTTCACTAGGGTTTAATTTATATGTTTATAACGGAAACCATCTATTGAGATATATAGGGATGACAGTTAGCCATTGATTTTTTTTTTGTGATAAGTTTATAATGGGAAAAGAACCCAATTCCCTCCCTTGGCAAGTAAAATTTTTTAACAAAGATTAGAACACAAATCCAATTCGTTGAAAAATCTTCAATAATGTCTCATATCCAATATAGATATATGCATTTCTTGTGCACCGATACTATAGAAAAAAATTATTACCAAGTGACCATTCAAATATTCAGCACTAATTGGTAAACTACTAAATAGTGTAATCAAATACACACACACACACTGATACTGAAGTAAATGTTGGGAATATGGAAATTTGAGTTACTGAGAGGGGAGGGGTGAATTAGTAACCCTAAAAAAAATTAATTTTTATCCTTAAGATAATCTCTTTCATTAACCAACTGTCATATTATCATTTCTATTCATTCATAACATAACTAAAATATGAAATAATTTCTAATCTAGCATGTAAACATTCATGAAACTTCATACACAATACACAAGTATTTTGGTATCATAGAAACCCTTTTTAGAAGGTAAAAATTACGGTGGGGATGACACCCACAAAGCTTCACTACTACAATAATAAATTTTGTCTGTTAGGGCTTACAATTTTTTATCACTTCTGATAATCTTAACCTCTTAGGAGTAACATTTAAGACCTATTAAGATCTACCTTGTTAGAGGATTTTAGAAACATTGTTAAGTGTGCACTCGGTTAAGAGATTTACATAAGACGGTTAGGTCTACTCTATTAAGATATTTTGTTTGCCAAAATTGTTAGAAAGTAATAGTAAATTGATCTGGATGTAACAACTTACTTTGTTTAATTTTAGATCTGCTTAGCTCTTAACTGATATCACCTTTTTGTGATAGATTTGTCCTTCAAATACATCTCGGTAGCCTCTAGTCTAATTCTGATTCAATTCTGAATACTCATTCAATGCATAACTTCATAACCATGTCTTATCTTCATATGTCTCCTATAGGTGACTACTTCTCATGTGTGATAATACAAACTGACATCTTGACAATTCTTATATCATAAGGATTTGACCTAATTAGGTTTATGGAATCATATAGAAAACATTAGATCTACGATCCATATGAATGACCTAAATCAATACTGCATAGGGCTCATCACCAATCAATTGTTACATCTCCAATAAATCGTTACCTCAATTTATGTAACCATTTTCTAGCTTGGTATAAATTGTTTGCCTTGTTTTATGTGTCATTCCATACTTCTATGTCATTCTTGTATTACTCGATAAATACTTCATTCTTGTCTCGGTAAAATGTTGATGCTCGGTAAATATGAATGCTTGATTATAATTGTACTCGGTGTGCTCGGTAATCATCTGGCTTGGTGTATGTACTCGGTCAAGACTATGCTTGGTTACCTTGTCATTCGTCCTTGTGCTCTACTCGGTTACTATACTTGGTGTTTTGACCGACTAGTATTTTTTCATCCTTTACCAACTATATGTGTGACACTAATGACAACTCATAATGTAATTATGTGTAACATTCTCCCCCTTTGGCATTAGTGACAAAAGAACATATGTATGCCATAGTCAAAATCTTCTCCAAAATTTCAAAAACTTGTATACTTCAAAAAATTTGTAGACTCCCGCTATATATATGCCTCAGTAAATATACTATATACATATATTTTTCCCCCTTTTTTTATAATAATGCCAAAAATGTATATACTTACAACTTGTCAAAAATGTTCTAGTGGGTTTTCTTAAGGTTGGCTAAGAGGTTTTTACATTCCTCTTTCAGACTCTCTAAAGCAATTTATTCTAGGCCTACATGGGCATGCATATCAAAAATATGATCTACCACTGATAATTTGGAGGTGGAAACTAAATCCTTTACCTTCTTAACATGCCTTTGCATCACCTCTATGTGTGGTAATAACTCAACCTATAGCTCAATTATTTGATCCTTTATTTTGTTTTCTTCTCTTCTCAAATCATTCCTTAACCCCTATATGTGTTTAACCTTTGTATAATGTAGTTTGAATGCATGGGGTTTGGTTATCAAGATTTGCACTTTTCTGCAAGTCTTCATCTAACTTCTTCAACTTTTCATTTATTTATGTAGTAAATGAATCTATAGTGCAAAGCTTCTTCAAAACAGTAAGGATCTTTTGAATAATACCTTCGATTTCAGTTACTATTTTGAATAACTTCACTTTGTGAATTGTCACTGCTTGGCTGATCTTTTATGTGATCTTGTATTGAATCTTTCTTTTTTCTCTTTCTTCAATCTTCTTCTCTGCATCGATGGTAGGAGAATTGATGTTCTTAGTAAGTATTGCAAGTTGGTCAATGATGGGAGTAGTCTCATCAACATTGACATCAAGTACAACTTGCATCAGGATTTCTTTCACATCCTCTAGCACATGTTTGTGTTTTATTTCTTGCCTCAGCTTCTCCTAAGCTTCTTTTCAGGTGCAGATTTCTCCATACCTCCTAAGAGCTTTAGGGTCCAATTGTCTCGAGTCACATGTAGGTATCTCTATCACTTCATAAAGTGTGACTAGACGTTTACCATGTTTCTTCTTCTTCTTGTTTTCTTATTTTCTTGAAGTCGGGGATTGACCATAAGGAACTAGAGCCTTTTGCTCTAGATTTGACTTTTGTTTCTTGGTGGATACACTCTCTTCTTTTTCCTGCCCTTTTTCAATTCTCTCGATCTGAGGTACTAGGGCTTGTGGCCTTGTTTCGGTAGTAGAATCATCTACTTTGGTTTCATCTTGAGTTTCTTTATCATCTGCCTCTATTTTTGCAGTCTCTTTTTTTATTCCTCATCCTTGTCTTTTGTTGTGTCTATTTCTTGCTCAGGTGGCATGTCCTTGATTTTCTCCTTGGCAGCAATATCAATGGCTTGTACTAAGATATGTAAATTACTTGGTACTAGTGCTCTTGCTACCTTGGTAGTCTGATCTTCTTCTTTGTTCTCAGTGGTAGCAGTAGTGATATCATCATCTTCTTTATCTTCATCATGAAGGTCTCCTTCAATGATATCCTCTATCAATACTAGTTCTTCTTCCCTAGTTATCTTTAACATCTCTAGAGTATCTTCTTTTTCGATTTGTGCAGTAGGATAAAAATCTTCAGAATAACTGTTATCTTTTGGTTGCTCAGTGTTTGATATGTGTATAGGCTCTATAACTAGCCTTTGTATTGTAAAATCATCATCATCTATTTGTACACCTTTTCATCTTATTGTTACCCTTTTCTCAGTGATAACTGCAAGTGCAATTTGCTTTGCTTCAGCTCTTGATCTAAGGATTTCAGCCCATACCTCGGTGCTTTCTTCATCAACCTCTTTTATTTTTCCTTGTAAGACATTTAATTCCCTTCCTTTCATCATAAACTTATTGGAATATTGTTTCATCATTTCTTCAACCTCTTGGATAGATAGATTTGACATAGACAAAATCAATGATCTCTCTCTCATTTTCTTCTCGGTGTTTAAAGCATACGTCCACCTTGTTAAAATTTTGTCATACAATTCTTGTGGAATGCTTCTTGATAATTCAACTGACACTCATTTTAAATTAATCATCATGTCAATGATAGCCTCTTCCAATTTTTCTTGATCCTCCTTATTCATGTTAGGATATCTATTTATTTTAGGATGACCTAGTCCTCCTCTTTCTTTTATGCCTTTTACAAGCTCATCAATAGTTTGTTCTTTATTTACTACAACTTTAAATTGACTTGTGTCCTCTTCATCAAAATCTAAATCATCTTTATTTCTTATTAATTTTATCCTCTTTTTGGGTACCTCGGTAGAAGCTTGTGTACCTCTTTTCTTTTGATAGATCTTTGTCAGTGCAGACCTTGTTATTTTTGCTACTCCTCATTTTTTAGGTGGGGAAACACCTATAGAGGACCTTGTCCTTTCTCATGTAGGAGTATCTACTTGTTTTATGTTTCCTTTCATCACCTTTGGTGGCTCTGCCTATGCTTCTTTATCTGACTCAGTCACCTCTTCATCTTCACTATGACCGATCAATTTATGTTCCTCAGTTGTCTCACCATCTGACTTCTTTGCTTCTTCCTCTCCAAATTGTTTTTCTTGAGCTCCTATCATTTTCTTTATTTTTCTTCCAATTTTAACTCCAACTAAGTCCATTTTAATTCTTTTCTTTGCTTCTTCATATGTTCCAAACCTTGTTGCACTTTTATCATTAGGCTCTGCAAGAAGTGTCTTTATTGAACTAGTAGCTCGGTCAATGCCAAGTTCATAATCCATTGGTGGAAGCCATGAAATCCTTGGTTCAACTGCCTTTATTAGAGTTATGTTGGTGTCCACTAGGAAACATATTTCATCTTTGTATTTCTCAACCAATTGTACAATAATTTTGCTCCTTTTGTGTATTCTATCCTTGAATTTTCTAAAATTATCATCCATGACTGGCTCGAAATTCTTTCCCAAACTACTTATGGAATCACCGATTTGAATGATAACTAGCTTATTTACATCCCATTCTACATTACTAACTAAGGGAAATGAGTTCTACAAGTATAAAAAGACACATACCAATAGGGATCCAAACTTGCAGGTATTGGATTTTACAACTCAGATAGTTCTCATATTCTCCTCTAGTTTCCTCAACATCAACTCGGCTAGGTTAAGTTGAAGACCTTTCTTTACAATTTTGTAAGAAATATCAGCAACACCGCAAGGAACATTGTTCATTCTACTAGATTGAAATACCTTGTAACCAATCACATATGCTCTGAATTTGGTCTCAGGGTCATCAATGGTGTTTATCCCCATTCCTTTGGCGTCCCATTCAGCTCCAGTCAACTTCTCGATCTCACTCTTTGGTGGGTGCCTTAGGGCTTTAGCCTTGTCACATGCTAGGTATCTAATGACCATGTGAATCACATCCTTGGTGATATTTAGTGGCTCATCTAGCCACATTGTTCCATCATGTACTCTTCTCAAAATAATCTTGATCCATTCTATTTTAAATACCTTTGAGAAATGAAGTGCATTTGTCAAACCTTTTATTTCTAGATGTTTGTGCTCATCTTTCAGTTTCCCATCCATGCATAGCTCTTGATAGCTGGATTGAAGCTCGAAATCACCTATCTCACTAATCTTGCAGTGAATATATGATTTAATATCCTTAACTAATATAACCCTAGGTGATATAGATGAAAATGTGTCTTTTTCATCGATCTATGATGCGACCTTAGGATGTAGCTTGTAGTTTAGTTCCTCATATGTTCCTCTTTTGATTAATGTGACTTTCTTCTCCTTATCATCCTTTAATTGAATAGTTTTTGAAGTGGAAGCCATCGATGATAATAAATTAGGGCTTTGTAAAAATTGTGTTCAAATTGCTCAATTTCGCTTCTGTAATGTTTGAAAATGGAGAGATCAAAGATGTAATGTATGTATGATATATAGGATTGGGGAAGGTAAGATCTTCTTCTTAACCCCAAATTCCCAAAGGAAAGATCCAAATTGATTAACCACAAGAAGATGGTCAATGTATAAATGAATCAATCGATGGAAAATATGAAGAAACTAGAAAACCTTATATTACGTTATGGAAAGAAGTATTGAAATCTTAATTGAATTGAAGACAAATACTAACCTCAAAATATGACAGATGTGGAAAATGTTGTTTTTTGGTGTCTGTACTCAGCTTTGGGAAATTGTGCAACTGGATTTGGTCTGGAAACACAGAGACAGAGAAAACCCAGAAACCTTCTAATTTTCTAAGAAAGGTTGACCTTGACCTAAATATGGGGGCATGAATATACCCCTTTATGTCAACCTTGACCTATGCTATTCCAACGCAAAATCTATTTGTGGATCCCAAAATTTTTCCGAAAAGGGTGTCCAGATATACACTGTAATTCGTTGTTCTATACCTATTCCTACAAGAAAAATGGTTTTGTTTGTTGGGGGGGGGAGGTTTTTGCCTTGGTCAAACACCAATTTAAGAATCAACCTTGAAATTGAATTGAAATTGCAGCAATAAACAAAGTAAATGAAACAATTCACCTTGCCTATGTTGAAAACCCTTGTGGAGGATTCGAATCCTTGAATCCACAAGTATGGATGCTCCAAATTAATGTAGAATTGGATGTAGGCTGTCTCAAATCAATTATCTTTAGATCTTCAACACCAATCTTGAATGGATCTTGGAATAGGAAGAAGCTTGAATGGATGTGGATGGAGAAATCGTCAACAAGAGGGCTCCGTAGAGATTGAATCCTTCAACGGTTACTAATGGATCTCCTTAATGAATTGGATCTTGAATGCTTGAAGATGAATGAATTCTTGAATGCTTTCCTTCTCCTTCTTGCTTGCTTGATTTTTCTTTCTTGAGTGCTTGATATATGGGACGCTTGATTGGAAAGGATCTTTGAAATGAGAGAGGAAGGCTTCCTTTTATACTAGTCTAGGAAACTTCTAGAGAGGCCTACATAGGAGAATTAAATTCCCATTTAAACCTTTACCCCTATAAATGGACCTAAATTAAATATAATTTA
Organism: Chamaecyparis obtusa; assembly: GCA_027943335.1. NCBI lineage: Eukaryota > Viridiplantae > Streptophyta > Pinopsida > Cupressales > Cupressaceae > Chamaecyparis > Chamaecyparis obtusa. Next base: position 2,377,697 of record BSBK01001234.1, read on the forward strand.
AGAGTTTATCATTTCATAGCCCAAAATAGCTGACTCGTGTATTCACCCTAAAATGGTCGCCTAGACTATGGGCCCCCATTCAACAATTTATCAAATCCCTGAATCAATATTTTCAAAAATCAGCATTTTTCAATTATATTAATTTCCTTGATCAAATCCTATTTTATCATTTTCAATTATTGGCCTTGGGCTAACCATTTTATCCTAAGTCTTTATTTAATCAAAAGGAATTTCCTCCTCTTTTATTAAATAAAAAGCCCCCACTTTTCCTCTTATCCTAAGTTGCACAAATAGAGCATTATTCCTATTTTATAAAAAGGGAAAAAGGCCTTTTTGTCTCATATGGGGCACAAAAGTCAACTCTTATTTTCTCATTGGAGGAATCTTGTGCACATGGATTGTTCCCTCTTCAAACTCCACCCTTGATTAAATCTTTTGCCTCTTAATCTCCATGGTCCATTCTTTCTCATTTCTTATAAAAGGAGAGCTCTCTTCTCATTCTAGGATCCATCTTTTGAATACTAACCTTATGTTGCAGGATTACTTGGAGACTTTGGAGCTTTTTGGAGATCATTCTTGCATTCTTTCATTCTAGTTTCATTTCTTACATCATAGCTTTCATGGCATCTAGCTTAGTTTCCTTTATGCTTTAGATTAGCTCACATAGCTTAATTAGCAAGGGTTTGTAATACTTTCCTTTCATAGCTTAGTTTGCATCTTCATTCATAGTATAGCTTGCATTGCATTGCATTCTCATTGTTGATTCTTGAAGATATTGGCATTCTTTCCCTTGTCTCATTGAATCTCCCATTGTGTGGTTTACTAGCAAGGTTGCATGCTTCAATAGCTCTAGCTGAGAGCAATATTCAAACAATCTTGTGACTCCATGCCTAGGGAGCTCTAGGTCGCTTTCTCAAGGTTTCCCATTCATGGATTCCCTTGGAAGTAATGACTTAGAGAAGTGCACTATTTAGTGTGTACATTTTTTGTGCCCACCGTGGGGCAGAACATTCTTGTTTTGTCCTTCATTTTCTGCATTTCCATCATTTTTTCATCAATATTTCCTTATTGTTTTGTCAAAAATTTGCTCTCTAGTTTTTTTGACAGAATTATTGTGTGACATTTTTTCAATGTCATACGATACTTTCTTACATACTAGTGTGATATTTTACCAGTTATAATATCACACGCTTTGGCAGATTATATCACACTCTTGGTCTATTCTCTATCGCACACAGGTAGCAGGAATTATCGCCCAGAGATATATTATCACACCAATACAAGATGAAAGATCACATGACTATTTCTCTAATAGAAATATCGCCCAGGCCTGGCAGTGAGCAATTTTTGTCATTTCTTTGCAAGATCTACTTGGTTTTGATTCGGATTTCTGATTTGTTGTTATAGGACAGGGGTCTATTTGTAGATTTCATTTGATTTTTGATGTGCTAACCCTTGTAGGGCTAACAAGTGTTTCTTGTAGGTGCTCCTATTGCTTGATTATTTTCCTAAAAAGAATGCATGTCAAAGCTTCAAATGCACTAGGGCTACTAACAGTTTTTGTAGGGTTGCCCAAAGCATAAAAACCAATCAAGTGCTTGTTTAATTGCTTTCTTTTGAGTGTGCCATATACTAGTTGTTTCATTTAGTAGGCACTTAATATCTTGTTGTAGGAATCTTTGGGTGGTAGGAGAATTATGCTCTTCACCCTTGTGGTGAACCAAAAAATCTTGACCCATCTTTAGATTTTGAAAGCAAGAGGGTAATTGAACCTTTGCTTGGTGTGTTTGGGAGATATTTTTGAGCTAGGAAATTATGCTCTTCACCCTAGAGGTGAAACAAAAATCCTGACACTCAAAGGTAGATCCACTCTTTGTTTAGCTTTTAAAATCCTTTATCGGGCCTACTCTTGAGCAATCAAGAGGAACGAATCAAGTGGGGACAAGCCTTTTTTCGACTATTCCGACCCACTATAAACTCAAGGCTATCAAGGACACAAAACCTTGGTAGACATAGTACTTGTCTTCGCTTGATGTGAGTACTTGTGGGATTGTGACCATGAGGAAAATGTTGAGCAAAAATTCTTAAGGTACTCTTGTGGCCATGAGGTCCATTACTTTCCACAAGGTAAGGAGTCCCTTTGAGGAGCAAGAGGGGTATTACGAATGGAAGCCCTTATTAAGAACCATAGATAGAAGCCACCCTATTTTTCCACTTAGCTTCTTGGTGCAAGGATTGATCCAAGTGGAATAACCTAGATCACCCCAAGATTACTCACCATCTGTGTTCCTTTGGTTGTGTCATTGGCACTTCCATGACAAAGCCAATATCTATTATGGGTAACCACTTTGTGTGAGGCAATGGGACATCAAGTGTGGGCCAAGTTGTTAAGTATTGAGCCATTGTCTTTCTAGGCTAGTAAGTGTTTGAAGTGTTCTCATTGTGATCTACCCGTGTAAACATTCTCCAACATCAAACATCACGGTAGCATTCATAGGATTTTATTGCTTTGATATCACAATTGCTTGTCTTGGCAAGGTTGCTTTTTCCCTTGTGCAAGTGTTTTATGACATGTTTGATCACCTACTATTTGCAAACCTGTCTATTTGTTGTTGGCACTATGCTTGAAACTGGAAAAATCCAACCTTCAAACTAAAATTTTGAATAAACTACCCTTAAAACTAAGATTTTTAGCACTCACTGGTCAAGAGTCGTACGATCCTAAAATTGTATCACACATTATACTGAGAATTATCATGTGATAGTTCATCATTGGAAGACTATCACACTGCTTGCCTAGAAATTATCACACAGGTTGCCTGGAAACTGTCACCCTGCTTACTGCAAAATATCACCTACTCATAAATTATCGCATTGTTAGCCTAGAAACTGTCGCATAGAGTCTTTTTGCTACCTGTCTAGTTTATGCAATTTTCAGTCTTTCCTTGGTCAACCAAATTTTAGTAGGTGACCTACTCTGCTACTAGAAACCTATTTGTACCTTGGGTTCCTGATTTTAGGCCCCTTGAATTAGTGTTCTTTGATTTTCCAAAGTAGTCTTGCTTGGTATCGATAAGTTAGAAATTATCCTTGTTGAAAAAGTACACCTTTAGATTATTTGGTAACACGCTTGGAGAGTTTTAGTACTCTTTTGTCCAATTCACTTCCATCAAAATTCAATTTCAATTATATATTTGGTTAAATCCATTTTCTTGGCCCATATGTGTTAAGGTACTCATCCTTTTATTATACACCTCTGTGGCAGGATTGGTTTACACCTTTTTCAGCTTTCTATCTTACCATCTCTTTTTGGACAATTGAACACTTTCACTATCCTTGTTTGATATTGACATTTCATAAGGCCATCTTATCACCAAGGGTCTTTTTCTTTCATGTCAGTTACAACAAGTTACCAAGTTAATCAAGGAAAATGACCTCAAGTTGTCTTTGAACAATTACCCTTAGTCCAAACTTGTCAAAAGTGAAAGGGGAAGAAACTCATCTTTGATCAATCACCTAGGACTGAGTCTGAGGCTTGGTTTGACCCAAAGAGCAATCCTAGTGAGTTGAGTACCTCTTTACCATCCTCTTAATCAGATATGGACATGAGCTACACTTTGACTAGGAAACAAAGAGAAGCAATGGATCAAACTCTTGATGACATTTTCCAAAGACATAGGGATAACATGTTGTTTGGTGATGATAATCAACCTGAATCACCCCCTATTAACTCAAGATATCTAGATGCCCATCAAAGAGCTGAAAGACATTATGGGAAAGCTCACCAAGATGCATGGTCACAACATGAAGACCAAAACAATGAATCTGGTGATGCTCATGTGAATGCCGCATTCACTAATGACTTGTTTAGACACTCAAGGTCCAACTTTCTACTCAAAACAACCTCAAGATATGCTAATGAAAGGCTTAAAATAATTGAGTGTGAAAAGAAAGCCTTTTTGGACAAACAAGCTGCTAAAGAAGAAAGGTTTAGACACCTAGAAGAAGAGCAACAAGCCTTGTTGGAATTGAGAAGAAAATAATTCCAAGAGGAACAAGATAGGCTTCTAGCCCAACAACTCAATGACCAATTTAACAAAAGGGGTACCAACATTGGAAACAACTCTCCACCCTCTACTCCCTCAAGAACCCCAAGAAGTAGAAGGTGGTCAAGGACCCCTTCAAGATCTCCTAGTCCTAGAGGAAGGAGGATTTCACAACATAGGAGACAAACACCTCCTAGGAACTCGAGACAACCCTCCCAATGAGCTTATCATGGCTCTCAACATGGAGGAAGTAGTGCAAGTTTTGATGATCAAGACTTTATGAGAATGAAACAAGAGCCACTATTCCAACAATACGTGGAAAAGTACCTTGATCAAAATAAAGATAGGTTCCTAGAGAGTTTGATTAACAAGGGTGCTAGAGTCCCTTACAACTTTGATGTGGATAGGAGGATCAAGAAACAAGGACCCTCTCAAGAAGAGGAAATCAAGCAACTCAAAAGAATGATGGAAAAGGTGTTGGCACCTAAAATTTCCTTTTCACTTGATTCTATTTGTCCCAATCCTTTTGAAAAAAGTGTGACTATGACGGATTTTCCTAGGAAAGTTGAAATTCCCCAATACGACAAGTATGATGGCAATGGTGACCCACGTGATCATGTGCGTCAATTTTATATCATGAGTTTTGAGTTCCACCAAGATGACTCTTACCTTATGATATTATTTCCACAGAGCCTCAAGGGCCAAGCCATGGAGTGGTTTACCAACATAACCCCTCCCATCAAAACTTTCAAAGAACTTGTCCACATATTCGTTCAACATTTTGCATACAACTTGTCAAGATCAGTCACTATGTTGGACTTATGCAATTTGAAGCAAAACCAAGGGGAATCCTTTGTTACCTTCTTGCAAAGGTGGAGATGATCGTGCTCTCGCTATTCTAGGACTATTCTTGAGCATGAAAGGATTGACATCATTGTTAGTAATTTGATGCCTGAAATGTGTTATGAGGTTCAAAAAATGGTCTTTGATTCCTTTGATACTATGGTTGAGACAGCATGTCGAATTGAGGATGTCCTAAAAGAACAAGGCATTTTGACCAAACACACTAATACCAACAATGGTCAAAATCCTAATAATGCTAATAAGGACAAAGGCAAGCACTCGCACTAGAATAAGAATAAACAAGTAGTCAACAATGGAGTTGTAGACTCTTCCCAACCCAAGGATCAAGGAGTCTTACATTTGTCTAGTGTAGTCCAAGCTATGAAGCTCAATACATCCTCCAACCAACAAGAGAATAAACCTAAGTATCAAGACGAGCCCAAGAAAAAGTTGAGATAGTTTTCTAAACTAGGTGACTCCTACGAGGATGTTTTCAAGACCCTTATTGCCAATAATCTTCCACAACCACAAGATCCAGCAAACTTCCACATACCTGATGTTAAGCCACATTGGTGGAATGAAAAAGCTTTTTGCAAATACCATAATGGCATTGGACATGACATTGAACATTGCTGGAAACTTAAACACCTCATTCAAGATCTTATTGAAAGTGGAAAACTTCAGATTGATGGGTTGAATAAAAATGCACCACAAGGCATTCAAGGAGCCTTTGCCCAAATATGAAAAGGGGGGAAACCTCTAAACCCAAGAATGGCAAAGCTGAAATCAACTATACCTACACATGTGCAAAAAATGTGGTTAATATGCTTGAGATTGTTGAGGAAAATGTCAACATGATGCGAAACAAAGATTCTTATAGTCATGATGTGGGCCCTCCTCCTATATTTGATGAAGAACCCATGGTGGTGCTTAGGGGTCCTCACTCTCAAAGGTCATCCCAAGCTCTTAATGCTGTCACTAGAAGCCAAGGTCAAGGTCCTGTGGTTATTAGAGGTCCTAATTCCAACCAGTCTAGCAAACCCAAGCAAGTGACATCCAAGAATGTCACCACCAAGTCAGCAGTCAATCCTAAAATGAGCTATAATCTTTTTGACCAGTTACAAAGAACATTAGCTCAAATCTCAATTTTTGAACTCTTAGAGTTGTCTCCAAGACATAAGCATGTTCTTGAGGATGCTTTGCATACAACCAATGTTCCTAACAACATAGACGTTGACCAATTCCAAAATATGGTTAACCACCTTGCTAGCCCTCACTACCTCACATTCTCAGAAGAAGATGACAAAGCCTTGAGCCACCCACATAATCTTTCCCTTCATATCAAAGTCATGATTCACAAGACCCGTGTCAGACATGTGTTGATTGATGGGGGTGTTGGGCTCAATATTTTTTCCTTGAGTTTGTTGAAGATACTAGGTTACTCTGAGCAAGTTATTGATACTCATAAGAAAATCACCATTAAAGCCTATGATGAGGCAGAGAGAAGCTCCAAAGGCTTCCAGGTTGTCCTTCCTGTTAGGATTGGCCCTATTGAAAAGGACATTTTGTTCCAAATTATTGATGCTAGTCCTTTAGCCTATAATATCCTGCTTGGTAGACCATGGATCCATGACATGCAAGCGGTGTTGTCCACCTACCACCAATGTGTCAAGTTCCCCTATAATGGAGTAGAAGCTTGTATACCCGGGCATAGTACATTATCTGTTAATGCAATTTTAGCAAGGACTCATGTCCCTCTCAACAAGGAAGATGAGGATTTTGATGCCACTTTAGCATAATGTCAAAATAAGTTTAAAGCCATAGACCTTGGTATGGGGGGTTATCAAATTGACTCCTTCACAAAAATGCTAGTCTCACCTAGGTCCTATGGTAAACCTTCACAAGAGATGTGTCCTTCATCTTCAGCAATGACTCTGTTTGGTACATTTGTAGAGTCCTCAGTGCCCATACAAGATGAAAAAGAAGAGGTAGCTGTTAGAGATTGGATTTACGAGGAAAAATACAAGCATAATGAAAATTTCTCCCCATCTCCTAAAGCTTATGGGAGAGGATACACTTTGGTCAAAAATATGGGCTACCTAGGTCATGGTCCTCTTAGTCAAAGATTAGATGCTAAGGCTGAACCACTCAATCATGCTCTCTTTGGCCCCAGATCTAAGACAACAGTTGGCCTAGGTTTTGAAAGTCAGAATAAGAAAACTAATCCTATCCTTGCTATGAAAAATAGTGATGATGAACCCAACTACATTCCCAATTTTCAAAATCAACAAGATAGGTGTGAAGATTGGGTCCCTTCCACCAATCTCCTTTGGGGAGATCTAGATGCTCCAGTTATCAATCCAACAATTTCAGACCTAGAACAAGAACAATCCACTTTTGAAGATCATGTTGAGGATCCTATTCAAGAACATCAGTACATAAATGGCATTCAAGAAGGTGTTACCTTTAGTGACATCAAAGCCTCTACCTCAAGGCCTAAAAAACATGCTTGGTGTAAACATCCCAGCTGAGATTCAGATATAGATTCACATGAGTATGAGTGGGAGACTCTTTCTGATTGTTCTATAGTTGACATGGACATTGATGTTGTCCATACATATAATTCCCAACCTAAGGTAGCTAATGAGTCTAGTTTAGGATTAGAGGATTGGAATCCATGAGTTGCTTTCGTGGATGATGCTTCACTTGGTAGGATAAGTCCTGATTTGGGTACCTCAGAAGGATACTTGATGAATTCTAACTTTGCAATCACCAAAGATGATACCATTCTCATACACAATATCAAACCAGTCATTGACTTACCCCTTGCCAATCCTCACTTAATTGATTGGTCTCAGTGCTATCAAGAGCCTCAGCTCCTAACTTTTCAAAATGACTATGAAATAGCCTGTTACCTAAATGCTCTCAAACTTGTAGTCTCTTCCACCAGTGAACCAACTACAAGCATGACAGAACTAGATATCAAGTACCTTAGTTTCAAAATGAAAAGAAAAGAAAAAAAGAATAAGAGTTCTGATGGCAAAAACCACTATGTGGCGGTGTCAGAACCTAAAAAGGTAAAAATAAAGGATGTATTTGAGGGTGAAAACCTCTTTGAGGCACCTAAGGATGAGGTACTTGATCATCTCCCAAGTTACTTTCAGGATAGATCTCCAGTACTTATTGAGCCTACACAGCCAGTCAATTTGAATACAGAGGAGGCTCCACAAATTGTGCATTTAGCTCAGTCTCTATCAATACAAGAAAAAGAAGCATATACCAAGTTCCTACAGAGCAAGAAAACTAATTTTTCTTGGACTTATTTAGACATGCCAAGATTGGACACTAATCTCATTATGCATCACTTGTCCATAGCTCCAGGTATCAAACCAGTAAAATAGAAATTGAGGAAAATGCATCCTCACATAGCTCTTCTTGTCAAAAAACTCTTTAGTGTAGGATTTATAAGAGCCATTGATTATGCCAAATGGATATCCAATATTGTACCAGTTTCAAAACATGACAAGTCCATTCATGTCTGCACAGATTTTAGAGATCTTAATAAAGCATGCCCAAAGGATGATTTTCCACTCCCAAACATAGACATGATAGTGGACATGACTGTGGGCTATGAAATTTATTCTTTGATGGATGATTTTTCTGGTTATAATCAAATCAAAATAGCTCCTAAAGACCAAAAAAAGACTGCTTTCACTTGTGCATGGGGAACCTATTGCTGGAATGTCATTCCATTTGGACTAAAAAATGCAGGAGCTACTTACCAAAGAGCTATGACCACTATCTTCCATGACATGATGCATAAGAATATGGAAGATTATGTGGATGACACCTTGGCAAAATCTAAAAAAAGGGATACCCACCTAGGCAATTTGGAAGTAATTCTAGATCGTATGGAACAGTTTCAATTGAGATTAAATCCCAAAAAGTGTGCATTTGGAGTCACCTTTAGAAAACTCCTAGGATTTATCATTTCAGTTAAAGGAATAGAGGTGGACCCAGAAAAATTTCAAGCAATAATGGATATGTCACCTCCCAAAAACATCAGTCAAATGAGGAGTCTTCAAGGACACCTTCAATCTATAAGGAGGTTTATTTCACAACTGGCTGATAGAGCCCAACCCTTTAACAAGACTTTACACAAAGGGGTTAAATGTGCTTGGAATGAAGATTGTCAACAAAGCATGGACCAAATTAAGCAATACTTGGCCAATCCTCTAATCTTAATGCCTCCTATCCCAAGAAAACCACTCATATTGTACGTGTCAGCAACAAAATCTTCCCTGGGGGCATTATTGGCTCAACTTGATGATACTGGAAAAGAAAGAGCTATCTATTACATCAATCATACTCTTGTGTCATATGAGGTCAACTACACTAGTATTTAAAACTCTTACCTAGCAGTGGTGTTTGCTTCCCAAAAGTTGCGACATTACATGCTTGTGCATACAATACACCTCATTGCAAAAATTGATCCTCTCAAATATTTGCTTGGTAAGGTTACTCTCATAGGTAGACTTGCTAAGTGGATGATGATCTTATCATAATTTGACATAGAGTATGTTGAGCGTAAGGCCATAAAAGGACAAGCCATTGCAGACCAATTGGTTTATTTTTCAATACAAGACAAAGCACCAATTCAAGTTGAATTTCTAGATGAGCACATAATGTACATGACTACAAGAACATGGAAGATGTTCTTTGATAGCTCTTTCATGCAAAATGGTTCAGGTGCAGGAGTGTTGTTTGTTTCTCCTCATGAGTACATAATTCCTAAGTCTTACAAACTATTGTTCCCATGCACAAATAACATTGTTGAGTATGAGGCCTTGAAAAATGGACTAAAAATGGCTATAGAGTGGAGAATCATAGAGCTACATATCTATGGGGATTCGCAATTGGTATTCAACCAAGTTAATGAAGAATACCAAACCAAAGATGAAAAATTGGTACCCTACAAGAAAATGGTTGATTCATTGTGACGATACTTTACCTTTGTTACATTTCAACAAATCCCTAGAGCATAGAATAAAGCAGTTGATGCTATGGCTACATTGGCTTCACTTCTTCAGGTAGAATAGCATGAGTCCAGATTTGAATTCCTGGTGGAAGAGCTACGCTATCCTATCTATGACTCCCAAGAAAGCCAAGTTGTTTGTACCCTTATTGGCCATGAGTCATCCCACTATGGTGCCATTTACTTATACCTCTATGATGGTACTATTCTTGAAACCTTCAATCATTCTAAATGAAGAAACCTAATCTAAAATGTCTCTTGCCACACCCTTATCTCTGGTGATCTGTATAGGAGGGGTTTAGATGGGACACTTCTTAGGTGTTTAGAGAAGGATGAGTCCAACCAAGCATTAGTTGACATTCATGAGGGAATTTGTGGAGGACATTCAAATGGTCTTTCCATGGCCTGAAGGTTGCTTAGGGTGGGGTACTATTGGCCTACCATGCAGATAGATGTAATAGATTTTTCTAAATCTTGTGAAAAGTGCTAGAAACATGGTAACCTGATACATGCTCTAGGTAGGGAGCTTATTCCTTCTATTTCTCATTGGCCATTTCAGCACTGGGCCTTTGACCTTGTTGGGTAGATTCATCCCAACTCATCAGGTGGACACAAATTCATTATCATTGCTACTAATTACTTTACCAAATGGGTAGAAGCTGCCCCACTTTATGTTGCCTCAAGCAAGATAGTTTATTTGTTTATTTTGAACCATATCATCTGTTGGTATGGAGTGCCTTCTGAAATAATCACTAACAATAGAGTTCAGTTTAAAAATAAGGACCTTAAACATCTCTATAATAAATTCAAGATAAAATAGCATTGGTCCTCCATTTATTTCCCGCAAGGAAATGGACAAGCAGAGGCTTCGAATAAGATCATTCTCAAAATCCTCCATAGAATAGTTCACAAGAAAGGTAGAGATTGGCATCTACAGATAAATTCGGCCTTGTGGGCCTACAGAATGAGTATTTGTACTCCAACAGGGGCTACTCCTTTTTCCCTCACTTATGGTGCTAAAGCAGTGTTACCTTTAGAGGTGGAGATTCCTTCTCTTAGAGTTTCCCTTAAAGGTTTAGTGACAGATGAAGACTACCACGCCATGAGACTTCAAGAACTAGAACTTCTAGATGAAAAGTGTAAAGCATCTTTTGATCACATGAGAGTTTACCAAAAGCATATGTCCAAAGCATTCAACAAGAAGGTTCACCCTAGAGAATTTCAAGTGGGGGATCTTGTCCTATGAGAAAACCCTAAGAACTAACAACATAGAGAGAAAAAGGGCAAATTTGAACGTAATTGGCTTGGACCATACATCATTACTGTTGCTTTTGGTACAGGTGCTTATTTACTATCTGTTCCAGAGGGGGAGTAGCTCCCTGATCCTATCAATGTTTTGCACCTCAAGAAGTTCTATCCATGATGCCTATTCTATCAAGGGGCATCCTTTGTACATATTTATTGATCCTGAAAAAATTCCAAAAAAAAAAATTCATATATGATGCTGAAAAAATCCTAAAAAGCATATAAAGTCCTGAAAAAATATAAAAAAATCAAAAAATGCAAAAAATTCAAAAAAATACAAAAAGTGCCTTGGTGAAAACCTAGAAGCAAGCACCTTGGTAGCAAAAATTAAAAAAATTAAAAAAATCTCCAAGTGGTGAAGACTTGGAAATAGGTGCTACTTGAGGCCTTTACACCCTTGTTTCTTAGCATGCGTCCTCAACACTTAGCCTTTCTCCATCATGCCTTGACCTTGTTGCCTTGGTTTGGAATTGGTCCTTGTCTTTGCCTAGGGGGCATAACTGTGTTATCTTTGGTCTCTAGGATGCGTTAGTCCTCAGGACATCTTGCAAATGATGTTTTTTAACACCAACCCCAAACTATGTTTTTCAACACTACCCTAGCGTCAAGTGTTTCTCAACACTTATAAAATATCTTACCTACAGTCTACCATGATATGGTATTTCTCACTCACATATGTGATACTCAAAGTTTGACTCTATGACCTACACACACGCACTTAAACATTTGACTCGATGAGACTTGTTTGGCTTTATTTCTTTGTGTGTTGTCTATGATGATTTCTTTGATGAGTGTTATTTCCCTAAGAAGTTTTCGATGATGCATAGCTAGAAGACTAAGGGCATGAGGACATGTTTTATTTCTTTTTCTGCTTGTGGGTATATTTTGTTGGTCCTAATTGTCATTAGCATTTTTTGCTTGTTCCACTTGACAATGGGATCTACAAGCTATTATCCTTAACTATCTTTGCAAGTTCACACTTCTAGCCATCTTGACTTTCCTTGTGTCTCAATGCAAGTATAATCTTGCTATATCAAACTTAGGTAATCTCACTGCACTAGTCATCTTGACCTATATGTCTTTGATGCCTAGGTGAGATTCTCACATTCCTATCTGATTTAGATCATATTCAGATTCACATAGTCATACCAGTGTGCATTGTATGATCTTGCGATGCTACCAATAACTCTCGATGATGAAAATTAGAGTCTACAAGCTTTGTGACCTTGCAAGTAAACCTATTTTCATAATAGCTTGCATTTTTAGGTTCATGATAGTTAGTTTTGCATTTTGCATATGGAGAGAGCTCTCCTTTCATCTTTCATGGACCTATCAGTCAACTGCGCTCACCTTTCCTTTTCTCGATCATGTCTTTCACTCCTTGTCTTTCACATCATGTCCTTTTTCCTATCACCACAAGGGGTTAATCCTATCATCATATCTATCCTAAAGAGATCATTTTCAAAAACATGAGTCTATATCATAAACATGAGAACTAAACATACATCTATGAGAGAGATTATACATGGGCATATATGACATACATTTTGAGAAAAATGACAAGACAATATAAACACTAAAACATCCATCACAAGTGGGACAAGTACACAAGATACATCATCAATCCAGTAATCTCACGATAAAGATCCTCAAAGGGTGCGATACTTAGAAAGTATCGTACGACTTTTCGTACGAAGAAATTTTGAAAATTTTTAAAAACTTTTAAAAATGTGTTTTAAATTGACATTAAAGCTCATAAATGACCTACAAAGAGATTTTTTCTAAAAACATACCGGGGCACCATACTGTGGAGGCCAGTTGTGCAACTGAGCGTGCTTGAATCGATGTCTGTGTACCAAAATCACTACTTGCTAGGCCATTTTCTCTCTCTAAGCTCTAAAGATTCTCAAATCACTAAAAGATAAATGATTTTGAAAATGACTTTTTTACCCCCTTTTATAGCATTTTGACCTTTTGACCTAATTTTCAAAACACCTCAGAATTGCGTGAAAATTGCACCTCTGGCTAATTTCAACGTCCTAGATCCATTTTCAGGATCAAAATCAAAATCTGAGTTCATCTTGATAGTCAAAATTGCATTTCAAAACTTTTACCCTCTTTTGCGTAGTTGGCTGACCATTTGAGGCCTGATCCTTTGATCTTTGTTGGGGCATCTTCATTTCTTCATCCCCATCTCTTTCAAACTCCTAGTCTTTCATTCATTTTCATTCCACTTCATCTCTCTGAGTTTTGACTTCATTTTTATCCTATATCTTTCTCAGTCAAACCTAGTCAAACTGGAGCATCTCTTCACTACTTGATGGTTATCCTATCATCCTTCACCTTCAATTATGATTTCTAGTGACTTGATCAAGTTTATCAATTTGTTGTTCTCCTCTACCTAATTTTGATTTTGATTCCAAGGGGACAGTACCTATCAGCTTTAATCCTTGATTCAGCTTATCAATCAACTTTGTTTGATATTCTTATCTCTTATTTGAGACTTGATTATCACCTAGCTATATAGGTGTTGGTCTTGTCTTTTAGCTTATCTTTGTTAGCTTTTGCTTATGCTTGTCCTGATGTGTTCCCATCCGTCGAACACACATCTGGGTTGTTTTGTGATCCCAAATCGATCTCACATTTCAATTCCATTATTTGACTGCATGTGATCCCAAATCGATCTCACATTAGTCAAAGAGAGGAAAATATATGCACCCTAAAATGGTCACCTAGAGTATGGGCCCCCATTCAGCAATTTATCAAATCCCCGAATCAATATTTTCAAAAATCAGCATTTTTCAATTATATCAATTTCCTTGATCAAATCCTATTTTATCATTTTTGATTAGTGGCCTTGGGCTAACCATTTTATCCTAAGTCTTTATTTAATCAAAAAGAATTTCTTCCTCTTTTATTAAATAAAAAGCCCCCACTTTTCCTCTTATCCTAAGTTGCACAAATAGAGCATTATTCCTATTTTATAAAAAGGGAAAAAGGCCTTTTTGTCTCATATGGGGCACAAAATTCAACTCTTATTTTCTCATTGGAGGAATCTTGTGCACATGGATTGTTCCCTCTTCAAGCTCCACCCTTGATTAAATCTTTTGCCTCTTAATCTCCATGGTCCATTCTTTCTCATTTCTTATAAAAGGAGAGCTCTCTTCTCATTCTAGGATCCATCTTTTGAATACTAACCTTATGTTGTAGGATTTCTTGGAGACTTTGGAGCTTTTTGGAGATCATTCTTGCATTCTAGTTTCATTTCTTACATCATAGATTTCATGGCATCTAGCTTAGTTTCCTTTATGCTTTAGATTAGCTCACATAGCTTAATTAGCAAGCATTTGTAATAATTTCCTTTCATAGCTTAGTTTTCATCTTCATTCATAGTATAGCTTGCATTGCATTGCATTCTCATTGTTGATTCTTGAATATATTGGCATTCTTGCCCTTGTCTCATTGAATCTCCCATTGTGCGGTTTACTAGCAAGGTTGCATGCTTCAATAGCTCTAGCTAAGAGCAATATTCAAACAATCTTGTGACTCCATGCCTAGGGAGCTCTAGGTTGCTTTCTCAAGGTTTCCCATTCATGGATTCCCTTGGAAGTAATGACTTAGAGAAGTGCACTATTTAGTGTGTAAAATCTGGATGTGGGAAATAAATCTTTTTGAAACCTGACATCTGAAAACTTTGGGATCTTGAATTTTGGACCCTAGGTCAAGGTCAAGGTCAAACTTGACCTAAAAGTTTGACCTTGACCCTGAGGTCAATAATCTCAAGGTTTTAGGTTAGGATGCCAGAATAATGCAGAAAAGAAGTGGAAAATAGGGAAGAACAGGGAGAAAAGCTAGATCAAGGTCAAAGACCCATTCAAGGTGCTTGACATGACCCCAAACCACTTACTCAGAGGTCTAAACCAGTCCTAAATGGAAGTGCTTCAATTTTTTGATGCTACATTTAGCCCCCACTTTAGCAAGAGTATGGACTCGATGCAAACTCTTGGTAAAGGAGATCATAAAGAAAAAGACAATCTTATTGAAATCAAAGGGACAAAGGAATGCTTAAGCCCCCAAGGACCCAATTCTTTGTCAACTGATCACAATAAAAGAGACATCTCTAGAAAAAGAGAGAAGAGGGTGTGATTACCTCACCAAATGAGAACTTATGTCCCATTGTGAACCACACAAGGAAACAATGCAACTGGAAAGATGGAGTTGAACCACCTAGTGAATGTGGCTACTCACTAGTCAACCCATCAAGGATTCACCCTTAGGAATATTCTATTCCAAAAGAGCAAAGGCAAAACAATAGAGATCTAGTCTTAAGGACACCTTTGACCTTAAGGGATCCAAACCTTGAAATTTGAAACTGGAGGGGTCAAGAGATCCTATAAGATAAAAATTCATGCTTTAAGGATTAGTCAGTAATCCATAAAGGGAGAAAGGAGCCTTGAAAAATATATATATTGAAAGTGTATGTGTGCAAAAAGTGAGTAGAGCATATGCCCCCACATTAAATTCATTGCTAATACTTTAACAGGAGCAATGGCTTGAATAAAAACATAAACAACTCCATTGATTACGTTTCTAGTACGAGATGCCCCCAAGCAAAGACAAATCAAGGGAAATACCACATAAACATACAGAGAACACAGAAGGGGTCTACCTATCATGGGGTCAGTATGATCATAAGATATATTTATATATGATATTATTGCAAATGAATTGACATCATTCTCCAAAGAAAGTAGAACTACAATCACAATGGAGGAAAGAAAACATAAGAGTTACAAAGAAGATTCTTTTTGGACCACAACATGGAGACCAAAAAAAGATTCAATGCTACCAAGTTGCAAATCCAAGTGAACTACACAAGGAAAACATTTATGAACAATAGCACAAGAACAACATAACATAAAAATAACATATAGAAGAGAAAAGATACATATAGAGGAATTGAACAACAGGTTCAATTCCTTTATCACGTTGCACCAACAAAGTAACAAGGGTTGTATAAAAGAATCTAACAAACATTTAGCAAACACATTACAAGAGAAGCACAATACAATAGGAAAACACACAAAAAGCTACCATGAAGGTCAAGCCAATAAAGTGTGTTGCCTAATCTCCCCATCTCATTCTATGTCATTTCGAGAAGGTGGGAAACTTGCAAGAGGGACTATATCCAATACAGTAGGAATAATAGCCAGTTCCAAGCAAGGATCCTATTGAGAATCATAATGTTCGATACTAGGTGTAATTATCAATTGTGCTGAAAGCATGTTAGGTAAATCAGTATCAATGTCAATAGTCTCATATTCATCATTAGCATCATTAGTATCATCAAGAGTATCTTCTTCATCAAGATTAATCAAAATAGAATCTAAGATACGAATAGAATCATCATAATCATTCATCTTAACATCATTATTAGTATTAACTTCTTCTAACACATCAAACATAGGTTGGTCAAAAGAAGGTAAAGAACTTTGAAGAACAGAGGCACGAGCCTTAGCTTGAGCTCGACGCTTCTTATGACATTCATTAGCAGATTGGTTACATTTTGTCTTGTTTGAAATATGTTGAGAACTAGGAGGGACAACCACTGGTTCCTTCATAGGTTCTATAGGAGGATCAGTAGGATTCTCTGTAGGCTGAAAAGCAACACTAGGAGCTTGATTAACAAAACTAGAAGCCATGGATAAAGGAGGTATGGAAGGCATAGCCAAAAGACCATGGTTAAGATCCATCTAAGGCATTCTTAACTCAAGAATATTGTGATGTTTATAGGCTTGATATGAGCAAAAAATATTATTAGGTCGAGAAGGACATGAATTAGGTAATGGAGGCCAAAAGAAGTCAAGTGTAGCACAATCCCTCGGCCTAGAAAATTGATATAAACTATGATTAGCCATCTTTACTTCTTCATCATGAGTGAATTTAAGACACTTATGGATAGGATAAGAAATGACATGCATGGAATTCAACCAAGGAAAACCTAACTTAACTTGAAACTGATCAGAAGTAGGAACAACAATGAAGGTAGTGTCCACAACTTTACCACAAAGTTCAATAGGAAAGCTAATAGAACCAAATGATGGATAAAGAAAACCATTACAAGTTTGAATCCACACATTAAATGTATCATAAGAATCACGTTATAAGTTCTTCATAAAAAAAAATTTCTTTAGTAATAACATTGACTAAGGATGTAGGATCAACAAGACAACCGGATGTAGGTATCTTAGAAATCCTAGTATAAATGTAGAGGGGACAATTGGGAGCTTTAATAGTCTCAGAATCATCAAAGGTAATCAAGAGTTCCCTAGGTCTTTTATTCTTAGGTTGTTTTCAAGGTTTAGGTTGAGGTTGAGGTTGAGGTTTTGGCTTAGGTTGAGGTGGAACTTGAAGTTGAGTGTGAGATTGAGTCTGGGGTGGAGATACATACTGAGACAAAACAACATGCTCCACATGGTTAACAATGTGATTAAGATCATCCATCTTTGAGTCATAAAAAATATCCATAGAAGATGGCTGAAGAATGGTATTAGTATCATGTGTAGGCAAAGGATTCATATAGATTTGGAGGTTTTGATTAGGAGGAGAGATAAATTTGTTCCCACTACCATCAAAATTATCAACAGATAAAGCATTAGAATCAATTAAGTCTTGAACCTTATGTTTTAAAGAATAACATTTCTCAGCATCATGTCCATTCTGATGATGGTATTGACAAAAGGCTTTGGAATCAAAGGATTTGGATGCCATCGTAGCAGGTAAAAGAGGTCGAATAGGAGGTAAAGTAATCATATTAGTAGTCAACAATTTACTCATAATAGAATGCAAAGATTTAGAAAGAGGAGTAAATGTATGATTCAGATGAAAAGTAGTGGATGTAGAAGTGGCATTTTGGATGCAACAACAACTTGATCAGCAATTGCATTTTCTTGCTTATTTATCTTGACATAGTTGTTAGGTTTTTGAAACTTGTTGGGATTAGGAGCAGCATCACTCTTATCAACTGGGATAGGAGCCATTGGAGTGTTGCTCTCAAATTGACTCACTTGTAATTGATAATGATGAAGTGTTGCACAAAGTTGTTGAAAAGAGGTAAATTTAGTAAGTAGAATCTTATCTCTAATATACTTTTGTAAATTTTAAATAAACATACGCTGAATATCAATATCAAGAATAGGATAAGAAATTTGAGCATACAAATGCTTAAATCTACCAATAAATTCAATCATTTTTTCTTTAGTATTTTGTTTACAATGCATCAAATCATTTAAGGATACTTGTAGACCAATTTTATTTTGAAACTATTGAATAAAGGCATTAGAAAGTTTTGGAAAGGAATCAATAGAGTAAGGAGGCAAGGAACAATACCATTGCAAGGCCTTATCATGAAAAGTTCTAGCAAACAACTTGGCTAAAATCCTATGGTCATGAGAATAGTCACTACAAAGGATTTGGAATGTTTTAACATGAGTAACAGGGTCTCCCTTACCATTGTAATTCTCAAGATGAGGCATATCGGCTTGCTGAGGAACATGAGCAAGAATAATGTGTAGCGATAAAGGACTACCCATGTCACATGTAGGAATACTAAACTTGGATTGGGTTAAAGACACAAGTTTTTGTTGTAAAGAGGACACATTTTGAGCCAAACTAATGATTGTAGAATCATTAGATGAAATAGGATGCATAGACACACTAGAAACACTAGGAAAAGTGTAGGAAGTGGCAGGAATGGAAGACACAACTAGGGGAACACTTGGAACCACAGTTGGAAGAGGATTGGAATAAGTAAAAGGAACATTATGATAAGAAGGTTTTGAAGTAGGTAGAGACATGGGTGGAACAATCATAGCAAGATAGGGAACCGATGTAGTCACTAAAGGAGGATTATAAGTAGGAATGCTAGGTAAAGGAATAGAAGAAGGTTCCACACTAGTGACAGTGGAGTGAATCCTAAATCTTGAGCTTCTTGAGATAAAGGTTTAACATTTGAATGCACAAGATGATTAATACCATGTAAGAGATTAAAACCTTGGTCACTATCATGAAGGACTTTCTTAAGATCATCTATAGCTTGAATAAAATCTTGATTATGATTTTCTTGAGTAAGCCAATTTCCCATTTTATCAAGTTCAATTGAAAGTTTTTGGACTTGTTCAGGAGGAACTCTTAAAGAATCATCCTCATCATGAGATGAGTGAGAAGAGTTATGCTCCATAGTAGGATTAGAATCATTAATAATCAAATTGTCATATGGGATCCTAAGGAGAGGAGAGGAAGACTTGGGATCAGAGAAACTCATAAGTCTATGACTTCTTCTAACCAGAATATTATAAGTAGGACTAGAGGTAGTAAAGCTCATATACCAATGCAATGCAAATGAACTAAACTAGGAAAACACAAAACATCAACAAATAAATATTTTTTTTAATTTTTATATGAAATGTAAATGCAAACACATAAAAGAAGGCTAATACATGCAAGATCTAACACCATAAAAGAAAGAGTTGTCTATCATAGGTTCACCAAAATGTAATGTTTGAAAATGGAGAGATCAAAGATGTAATGTATGTATGATATATAGGATTGGGGAAGGTGAGATCTTCTTCTTAACCCCAAATTCCCAAAAGGAAAGATCCAAATTGATTAACCACAAGAAGATGGTCAATGCATAAATGAATCAATCTATAGAAAATATGAAGAAAGGAGAAAAATTTATATTCCGTTATGGAAAGAAGTATTGAAATATGAATTGAATTGAAGACAAATACTAACCTCAAAATATGACAGATCTGGAAAATGCTATTTTTTGGTGTCTGTACTTAGTTTCATGAAATTTGCAACCGAATTTGGTATGGAAACATAGAGACTAAGAAAACCCAAAAACCTTCTTCTTTTCTCAGAAAGTTTGACCTTGAACTAAATATGGAGGCACAATTGTGTCCCTTTATGTCAACCTTGACCTACACTATTTTGACGTAAAATCTATTTGCGGATCTTGAAAGTTTGTCGAAAAGGGTGTCCAGATATACACTATAATTCATTGTTCTGTACCTGTTCCTACAAGAAAAATAGTTTTGTTTGTTGGGGGGAAGGGGTTTTCCTTGGTCAAACCACAATTTAGGAATCAAACTTGAAATTAAATTGAAATTATAGTAATAAACAAAGTAAATGAAATAATTAACCTTGCCTATGTTGAAAACCCTTGTGGAGGATTCGAATCCTTGAATCCACAAGTATGGATGCTCCAAATTAATGTAGAATTGGATGTAGGATTTCTCAAATCAATTGTCTTTAGATCTTTAACACCAATCTTGAATGGATCTTGGAATAGGAAGAAGCTTGAATGGATGTGGATGGAGAAATCTTCAACAAGAGGGTTCCATAGAGATTGAATCCTTCAATGGCTACCAATGGATCTCCTTGATGAATTGGATCTTGAATGCTTGAATGCTTGAAGATGAATGAATGCTTGAATGCTTTCCTTCTCCTTCTTGCTTCCTTGATTTTTCTTGCTTGAGTGCTTGAGATATGGGATGCTTGATTGGAAAGGATCTTTGAAATGAGAGAGGAAGGCTTCCTTTTATACTAGTATAGGGCACAAACTTCTAGAGAGGCATACATGGGAGAATTAAATTCCCATTTAAACCTTTACCCCTAGGAATGGACCTAAATTAAATATAATTTAAGAATTTACCATTTCACAGCCCAAAACAGCCGACCTGGAAGTGGGAAATAAATCTTTTTGAAACCCAACATCTAGAAACTTTGGGATCTTGAATTTTGGACCCTGGGTCAAGGTCGAGGTCAACCTTGACCTAAAAGGTCAACCTTGACAATGAGGTGAAGAATCTCAGGGTTTCAGGTCAGGATGCTAGAATAATGTAGAAAAGAAGTGGAAAATGGGGTAGAACAGGGGAATATGCTAGATCCAAGTCGAAGACCCATTCAAGGCATTTGACATGACCCCAAACCACTTACTCAGAGGGATAAACTAGTCCTAAATGGAAGTGCTTCCATTTTCTGATGCTACAACTTCAAACTTACTTGAATAACTTCCAAACACTCTTTTAAATGCACAAATCATTGTAATAGCTCAAAATCTGGTTGCTCAAATTTCTCTCTAGTTCGCTCTTCAAATGCAATGTGAATAATGAGTTGGATCACTGTGTATTTATACCCAAAAACCCTTTTCAGCATAAATATGTTGCATTAAATGCTTCACCAACCACTACTTGATTAAAGATCAAACATTCGGTTATCTTTGTATATACTTCATCTCAATTAACACTCGGTTGACTATGAAACTCAGTTAACCTTACCATTTTCACCGACTGACAATTTCTTACTTGGTCATGCTTTATCGACTATGCTCATTTCAAGTTCATAACACATAACAACCTAGTGCATCTTAATTCATGTTGATATGGTATTCATGCAATATATATAAGGAACTATTGTAAGATATAACTGATTAAAATTCAATTCCCATACTTACTTGATTGACTTAAGTAGAAGTGGTGAAATCACCTAATCCATAGGACAAGGTATCACTAACTGTTGTGCTTGTTCCTCCATTGTCTTTTTTTGATCTTCTCCACATTTGACTCATCTATCTTATGATTCCATTAATAGTATTCTCATTCATATCAACATTCGGTTCTAGTACTCGGTCTCTGTAATCTTTACTTAAGTGACCGACCTTGTGACAGTGTAGACATGTCATTCTATAATTTGTCCAATTTCTAGATTTACCTCTCCAATGTAATCTCATATAGTTTGCATCAATATGACCATATCTTCCACATGTTGTATAATTAACCCAAGTATTGCAATCCCAAGTGTAATAATTACCTTGTCTTCTCGGTTGATAGGTATTGTTTTATCTTTTTGGTTTCCAAACTTGTTTCAATTGTTCCCTGCATTCTTTTGATATATAACCATGTTTGTTGAAGGTACAACAGTGTTTTCCATATAGTGCCTCTTAGTTTTCTTGTTCATCTTTGATCTACACTCATATTCTTGATGTCCATACTTGTTGCAATTGTAACAATAACCATCAAATTTATAAATAGTACTAGGAGTACCTTTAGCTTTACTTCTGCAAACATTTGTTGTGTGGCTTGGTTTTCCACAGTGATAGCATGAGAGATTCTTTGGTCTTGTATTTGTATAGGTATTCCTTTTCTCTACTTGATTTGATAACTCTCCTTTCTCGGTGTAGTCTAATCTAGTGGTGTGTCTAGTCTTCTCTAACTCATTAAGAATTCATCCATTCTTTTGGTGCTTTCCTCAGTTTTCTTTATCATTTCATTGTGTTGTTGCATTTTCAATTCATTTTTTATTCTTTCATTCACTTTCCTTAATTCACCAATGTCTTCCAATTTCCTAGAAAACTCATTGTTCACCTAGTTGACTTCTTGACTCTTGACCACCATCTGATTGGAAATTTCAAATTAATGCTCGGTCAACCTTAGTATTTCATATTCTTTTTCTTCCAATTTCTTAGTCATTTTTATTTTGTCTTGAATAGACATGTTCCTTTCTTGTTCATCTTGTCTTGTATTATTCATAACTTTAATCATTCTTACCATTTGTGTCTCTTGTCCAATTTGCAGTGCTTTTAGTTGCTCGGTGAGGTGTTGATTCTTTTCAAACAGATCTAAGATAGTTCCTTCAAATGCATTAGATATACTTCTAGATCCTTTAGATAATCCTTCTATCTTTTCTTCCTGATATTGAGTATCATTTTTCCAAACTGCTAACTCATTTCTTTTGTTCAATGACTCTCATCTTTTCCTTGATATCCTTAAGTTGTTCCAGGAGAATCTGCATCTTCGATTTCTGATTTTCAATTATCTTGTCAATTTTATACCTTTCCATATTTAAAGATCTTTCCTCTTCAGTGATTAAACTTCTTGAACAAGAGACCTAGCTCTTATACCAATTATTGGGATTATGGAAAGGTAAGTTACTAAGAAGAGGGGTGAATCAGTAACCCAAATTTTTTTTTAATTTTTATCCTTAAGATAATCTCTTTCATTAACCGACTATCATATTATCATTTCCATTCATTCATAACATAACTTAAATATGAAATGTTTTTTAATCTAACATGTAAACATTCATGAAACTTCATACACAATACACAAGTATTGTGGAATCACAGAAATCCTTTTTAGAAGGTAAAAACTATGGTGGGAATGACACCCACAAATCTTCACTACTGCAATAATAAAGTTTTCCTATTATAGCTTATAATTTGTTATCACTTCTAATGACCTTACCCTTTTAGGAGTAAAATTTAAGACATGTTAAGATCTACCTTGTTAAAGGATTTAAGCCACTGTCAAGTGTGCATTTGGTTAAGAGATTTACATAAGACGGTTAATTAGGTCTACTCTGGTAAGAGATTTTGTCTACCACAATTGTTAGAAATTAATAATAAATTGATCTAGATGTAGAAACTTACTTTTTTGAATTTTAGATATGCTTATCTCTTAACTGATATCACCTTTTTGTGATAGATTTTTCCTTCAAATACAACTTGGTAGCCTTTGGTCTGATTCTGATTCAATTCTAAATACTCATTCAATGCATAACTTCATAACCCTATCCTATCTTCAAATGTCTCATATAGGTGGCTACTTCTAATGTGTGATAATACAAACTGACATCTTGATAATTCTTATATCATAAGGATTTGACCTAATTGGGGTTATGGAATCATCTAGGAAACATTGGATCTACGATCCATATGAATGACCTAAATCAATACTGCATAGGGATCATCGCCAATCAATTGTTACATATCCAATAAATCTTTACCTTGATTTATGTAAACCATTTTCTAGCTCGATATAAACTATTTGCCTTATTTTTTGTGTCATTCCATACTTCTATGCCATTATTGTATTACTTGATAAATACTACATTCTTGTATCGGTAAAATGTTGATGCTTGGTAAATATGAATGCTTGGTTATAACTGTACTTAGTGTGCTCATTAATCATCCGGCTCAGTGTATGAACTCATTCAAGACTGTGCACAATTACCTTGTCATTATGCCTTGTGCTCTGCTTGGTTACTATACTTGGTGTTTTGACCGACTAGTCTGTTTGCATCCTTTACCGACTATATGTGTGACACTAATGACAACTCATAATGTAATTATGTGTAACTATAAAAACAAGACAAGTAGAAGGTATGATTTTTCCAAAGTCCAAAGAAATGATGTATAATGCTTCTGGATAGACTCTGTAAAGTTTGTAAATTAATAGTTTGGAATTATTGGTGGTATTTCCTCTTCCTGATGATGGATTTTTGAGTGCAATCTGAAACGTTGATTTATAAAATTTATACAGTTTATCCAAAAATGTTATACATAACACATACTTGTGAAGTAGCATGCACTCACATGTCACACCCACCATGCTTGGATACAATAGCAAACACTGAGGTGATTCAGCTTAATGGTAATCTGGATGGTGAAGAGGCTAGTTTATAACCATTTGAATGAATATACAATGTTCATACTTATTGTGAGGTTTTCACACCATCATCGCATTGCAAATAGGAACCCCTCTTTTTTTTGGTTAGTTTAGATTGTAGAGAAAAATTGGAAACAATATAGGATTTAGAATGCCTTCTTAGAGTATCAAACACAAAAATTGAGCAAAATGGCAAGATTTGGCCAAGTATTAAAAAAAACTTGAAAATTTTGAGGAAATTTAGCTAAGTGCCAAATTTTGAAAAAAAAATCGAGAAAATTTGGCTAAGGGTCAAAATGGAAAAAAAATTGTAAAATTTGGCTAAGTTTGGAAGTGAGAAATTTAAAACAAGATTTTTGAGCCAGGGATGTGTAAATTTGCCTAAGTACTTCACCTTAAATTGGGAAATAAAAGGGAATCATTGATAAAATTCAAATAATATTTCCCTCTTTGTGTTGACACATAGAGAGGTGATTCCACCAATTTTTATGGTGATTTTCCACATAGAGAGGTGGAGTCCACCAATTTTTCTAGCGATTTTCTACATGGAGGAGTAGATTCCACCTCAAGGAAGACATGTCTTATTGGGTTAACCAAGCATATCTACGTCCTAAGTTTGATGAAGGAAGGAAGAAATAATGCAAGAGGGGAAGGTAGGAAGCTTTAACAAATCATAAGCACCTTCTATCAAGTTTGAATGGCCTTGAAAAGCTAAGGTGTGGATCAAAGTTTGAAGCTAGGCCTTACCCTTAAATATGTGATGATTTTTTACCAATCAATTGGGCCCTATCTCAAGCGCATGGACCTAGATCTAAACAAGGATAGACCTAAGTCTTCACATGAAGGCTTAAAACTATAAGAGAAACACTTAAAAAGCAATATAAGAAGCCCCTAGATAAAACGTGGTCATGGTCATATTAAACCAAGTCATAATTCGATGAGAATGGGCTTGAAATGGGCCCCCAAAGGCTAATGCATAGACTTACAATCGTCTAGATCTGAATAGTCAATGCCTTAATGTGGATCGTGTGCCATGAAATTGTAAAAATTGGGCCCAAATTTCAAACTATGAGCTTTTGAAATGAAACGTGTGGCTCTGATTGGACAAATCAAGCCTAAGGTATGAATCTAATTGGGTTAAATTCAATGTAGATTTGGCCCCAAGGCTATAGAGTGTGTTCTCAACTCTATAAGGCAGGTCCTAATCACCAAAATAGTTTCAAATCTAGGCCCAAAACTCGATGCAAATCATATGGGGACCCTAAAATGGAAAGGACATAGTAAATTAGCCCCCTTAATATGAAACTTATGGGCCAAGAACTTAATAGATATGGCCTAAAATTAGGCAATGGCTATGCAACCACGAAAATTGTTAACCATACGAAGGGGAGACACTTAGTTTTTTTTCAAAAGTTTGCAAAAAGCTATATAAAAAAAATGATTTTCGTGGCTGGATATCCATTGGTCTAAAATCATGGTGTGTGGGCCTGATATGGTAAAGTAAAGCCCAAATATGGGCACAAAACTCAATGAAATAAGGCCTAAAAAGTAGTGAAAGCAGTGTGTGGCCTTGGAATTTTAAATCAAACCTAGATTCATGTAGGTAGCATGTGGGCACTAGATAAATAGCCAAAAATTTACACCTCGTTCATAGTCCTACTCGCCTATTGTCATATTATGTACCATGTTGCCACCATGCCTCCATAATCATTATATGTAACTATATATCGCACTGATAGTGTTTAATTAATTTGACAAAAATATTAAAATCAAATGAAGGCATTTGAATATTTTTCATTTCAATTTTTAGTTACCATAACGTCTAAACAACACATTAAAATGTATATCTTACCAAGGGGTCACTTCATTTATTTTTTTAATATATTTTATGGTGAGGTATGCTATATTTTAGACATTTTAATTTTATTATATTATTTGTTAAAATTCTATATTTTATTTAAAGTATCATTTAACAATTACATTTTTAATGTATTATGATTTTAAATTTAATTTAATTTACTTATATTTTAAAATTTTATGAGTGAAATGGGGGAAAATTAGATAGAGTGTTAATTTTATAAAAAAATCAAAAGGGTACTTTTTTTAATTGAATAAAAATACCAAAAAAAACAACTTAGAATATTAAAAAAACTTAATCAATTAGAATAGGGAAAAATAAAGAGGGTGAAGATGAAATTGTGGAAAGAAATTAGTTACAACAAAACAAAATAAGGTTGAAATAATTATAAAAATAGTAATAACAAAAATAAGATTAAAATATTTTTTTAAATGTAAAATTATCTAAATTTTTTTATTGAAATTTTTGAGAATAGATAGAAGTGATAAAGGTCATCCTAGATGCAATGAAAAATAAGGTAAGATATGGCTAAACTAATTTATCATGTAGAAATGTGATTTACTCTTAATGTACTAATAATAAGTATTTATAGATCTAATTTATCATGATGTGATTTACTTTTTCAATAGATGTATTCCATTTTACTTCCTAAATATTATAATGTAATTCCTAATGTAGTAATAAATATTTATAAATAAACATTAAAAAAAATCTATAAATCTTTGTCTATGTATAACATATATATTATTTTATAAATTTAGAAAACAATATATATGTTCATCAAAGCTTCTCCATTTGATTGTTTAATATATATACACACACACACAAAGATTTATAGATATTTTTAAAAAATATTTTAATCTTATTTTTGCTATTATCATTTTTACTATTATTTTAACTAATTTCTTGCTATTACTTTTTATATCACTAATATTTTTAATTCTCTTTGTCCTTAATTCTCATTAGTTGCTCAACTTGTTGAAAGATATTATGATTTATTAAATTCAATTAATTAATTAAATTTAGCCATGTAAGGAATAGGTTCATTTTGATTTTTTATTAAACAAATATACAATTAATTGATTAAAATCAATTATATAGTATTTTTTACCCCTTTAAGCTTTCATTTAATTATTTAACATCATTATTTAATTTTTCCTTTGATTTAATTGATTTTGTCCAACTTTGATTTAATAAATGTCCATTTTTATTGATTTGATCCTTTTTATGATTTTGACCGATTTTATTGATTTTAAAGCACTTGTCCATTTTTTAGTGTCTACAAATGCCCATCTTTGAATTGATGTGTGAAGAACATTGATTCAAAGATTCTTTTAGTCCTGATCACTTTTAGGTCTTGATTTACTGATTTGTTGATTTACCACTGATTGATTTGATTGCTAGGTCCTGATATGATATGCTTTTGATCTGATATGATAAATTGATATGCCACTGATAATGATTCCAAAAAATTTGATGCCCCAAATTCCATTTGATGTTTTGATACTCTGATGCCCCCTCAGAAATAAAACATATTGATTGTTTGATGTGAAAAATTTGATGAAATTGATTTATTTGATTTCAATATGTTTTCATTTCTAAAAAAACATTGATGATATGTCATGATTTACAGTTTGCCCCAATTGATTGATAGGTTAATATAGGTCAAAGTCAAAATTTCACCTCTAAATTAGGTCAAAATTAGCTTAAATAGGTTGAAAACCCTTGATTTACTATTCATTCTTACTTTTAACTTCTGAGATTTTGCTCTAGTTTTGCTTGGATTTTCATGATGGTTGTGCCTATCAAAGAGCATCAGTTTGAGAGGATTCATTGGTATTAGAGACCACCTAACTATGGAGCTCCTATGAGTTATTGCTAACTTCCTTTTTGCATTTATTGCTCATTTTTAGCATTTATTGCACTTTTTTCATGTTCTTGCATTTTTTAATTTGCAAAATCACACCTAGGATTAGTTAAATGTTGTGTAGTCCTGTTAAGTCATGCATCCACGCTTTTTACTCACGCCTCCGCGTAGTAAAGTGTCGCTTAACCCATAGTAAACTCTCGCTTGCCACAAATCTTTTTCCGCGTAGCAGTAGAACTTTTCTACCAATTTCCATTTAGTTTTCTACATAGGAAACCCTAGTTTTTAAATGTCACGTAGGCTTTGTTAACTTCTGCCTAGAGTGATGAAGTGACACGTAATATGTGAAATGATGTGTAGTAATAATTAAGTACCGCATTATAGATTTTTCACACTACGTAAGGTAAAATGTTGCCTGGTAATGGGCAAATGACACCTGCAAATTTTTGAAAAAATTTAAAATTTCCAAGTTGATTTTTTGATTAAAAAAATTTTATGTCGTTGACTGATCGTTTGAATTCCAAGATAGTTTAGGTCTGTTGTAGTTTAGCAAAACAATTGATTAATGATATCAGGATAGTGGTACCAATGAATGTTTGATTACATCAATCTGATAGGATAGATCTGATAGGTAGGACTTGATTAATCAGTGTGAAAACTAATAATGATAGGTAGGACTTTATGCTTCATTCTTAGGATACAAAGACATGAACAAATGGTACTGAGTTTGATTACTTTGCTTCTTGATTCTGATTGTGATTGACTTATGATAACTCATTGATATGATATACTAATATGATTCCTTTGATTTGCAAAATAGGCACATTTACGTAGGTTATATATATGGACCGTTGCTTCTTGGGTGATAGAGTTAGGTCAAGCTCTGACTCCAGTAGAGTAGCGGGTCATTGAGTTATGCAGTCTTAGTTTCTTCCTTGACATCCCGTGATTTCAGTTGAGCTGTGGTTTACTTACCGTAGTGGTAGAGCGATGGCACTCTAACCACAACACCTTCCACCTTCCATTTGGAGAGATGACTATTACTCCAGAGGATGTATACAAATTATTACAGATTCCTTGCCATGGTGAGATGGTGTATTATGATTATGTCTATGATAGCACCATCTACAAATGATTGTTTGGAGACAACACCATTGATCATGATACTATTACTTGGGCCCAGTTTTCTTCTTTCCCCACATTGCCAGTAGTTCTAGGTGCTTTGATCAGCGATTTACTACTTCCCGATCGTCAAGGTCATGGTTTTTCAGTGGGATGGGGTAGGATACTTGAGGATCTTCTTGCTCAACCTCGGTGCTTTGATTGGGGCTCATGTGTATTAGCACAACTTTACCATGATTTACACGAGGTTGTCTATAGAGAGAGTGCTTCCTTATCGGCAGGTGCAGTGATTTTGCAGTTATGGGTATGGGAGCATCTTCCCATTACTAGACCTATTTCAGATAGGATTCGGCCACGTGGTTTTCCTTATGCTTTTCTATATTGCGGTATGGTTGTCCAGCATCATCTGGGTAAGACTGAGTACTAGCGTTGACAAATTGATGATCTTGATCAAGTTCAGTGGCATCCCTACATAGGATGTGAGCATTGGAGGGAGGATGATGATGAGATCCCTTATATCTTTGCACCTCGATGGATGATCGGCAGGGCTACTATTATTATCGAGTGTTTCTACTTTGGTCGATTTTCTCGCCAGTATGGCAAAGTATAGGATATGCCTTAGGGTACTACTGTTATCGAGCATTTTTTCTTTGGTCAAGTTTCTCTCCAGTATGGTAGAGTATAGGATATGCCTCAGGGTATAGCACTATATGCTTGTGTATAGGTAGAGAGATCCATGTAGGGTCCTCAAATTGATTATCAATTTTCTTGTGATTAGATTGCCCTGTTGGGTTACTGCAGATGGGATATGCTTATAGGTATTGCTAATGCTGGTGTGTCTCATGAGTTTCAAGACTGGTGGGCTCGAAACATGTTTCCTAGATTTACAGATCCCGTAGAGCCTATCTCAGGTCATGATGAGAGATCAGAGGGTGATGATGATGATGGAGATGATGATGGGGATGGTGGAGGTGGTGGTAGGAGGAGACGTCGGAGGTGACAGGCATAGAGAGGACAAAGAGCTCCTTAGGTCATTGGGTGAGGATGAGATGGGCCATGGGTGAGAGGTGGTCATGCTAGGGATTGAGTTAGGGATGATCATGCAGCTAAGATTGTATACCCTAGAGTAGCAGTAGGTGATAGGCAGTAGAGATGCTAGAGACATCAGAGACAGTAGAGATAGGTTCATGTAGAGGCTACTAGACAAATTCTTGGGGGTATGGATCCATTGGTTCAGTTACAAAGAGTTGCCTTAGCATAGTAGGATCAGGATCAGGTTCTAGCACAGTAGGTGCCTCCACAAGTTCATCAGATACCTCCATAGGTGTAGTAGTCACAGGATATGGGCCAGAGTTCATAGGCTACCCCTAGTATTGATAGCATAGCACAAGATGTTCAGTCGATGAGGGTAGATATATCTATTATTATGGGCTGATTGGATTAGGTAGCTCTTTTGATGTAGTAGTTTATGACTCATGTGATTTAGAGACCTAGCATAGCGAGCACTTCTCAGGCTCCTCCTTCACATGATAGATAGGATGGTAGGGGTCCAGATGGATCAGGTGCTGGAGATGGATCGGGTGTTGTTATGGGTTCTTGATGATTTGATTACAGATTTGATCATTTGTTGATGTCTCTTGTATCACATTTCATGTTATTTGATCAAAATATTGATGTACCACTTTTTTGATATTATATCTTGATATACTGATGTACTGGATCATTTGATGAGCATTCGATATGATGATATACCTCCTTGATTCTCTGGATGAGTTTTTTATGAGATTATCTTTGGATGCAACTATATGATGTTTTATGATGCATTTTACTTGCGATTATGCTATGGATGCAATGTATCTCATTTATGATATAGATAGATGATGCATTGATGAATGACTTTATGATATGTTTTTTTCTGTTTTGCAATGTATGAATACAAACTATTTTATGGAGATGTGAATATGAATGTCCCTATATTTTTGTTTTTGAATGTATACAGTTTTATCCTTTTCTATATGTATGCAAATGATGGATAAGTAATGAACTTTTTTCTTTCTCTTGCTTTTCTGTGATATGGATAATGATTAATGCTATGCATGAATGTAAAAGATAACCTCACTTTTTATTGATTGATTAATTTCAAGGAAAATACCCCTTGTCCTTTGAAAAATAACCATAAATAAATGCAATTAATCCAACATGATAATGCAATTAATCTAACATGATAATGCAATTAATCTAACATGATAATGCAATTAATCTAACATGATAATGCAATGCAATGAAACTAAGTGTCACCAGCTTTTAGCAAAGAAATGCCATAGAGATAAATTTTCATCATTGAGCAATTTGGGACCGGAAAGTAAGTGCAACCATCATTGACCACATCATGATGATATGAATACCCCTTTTGTATCACTTTTGGTAACCTTTTTGGAAATGAGTACAACCCTCACTAGTTGAATGACCAAACTATGGGAGTATGAATACCAGTTTCAACAGATTCAATGTTGCAAGTGGATTTTGGTATTAAGATATAGAAGATCTAAATAGCCAAGGTATCTATTTGCGTAAACAAGCAACGGTTAATCCTTCATCCTATGGGATAGTCCTCAATGGTTCTTTGATGACCATGTCATTAGATGAATTTGCATAAGTTGATGAATCTTCCTTAAAATAGTCACTCAAAGGCAAGAAAATATCATGTCTCTATCATCGCCAATCTAGTCAAAACATCATCGATTTAGCTAAAACGATGTGATAAAAGTCAATTCCATAAAGATTATCAAAAAGAAAGCTTCAAGTGTTTTTTAATGTTTCATGATTTTCAAAAGGAACTTCAAGTATTCTGATCTTTAAAGTGTTTGTCAATTTTTAATCCTGAATAATAAAGTCAATGAAGGCTCAAGGATCAAGTTGTAGGATCAAATACTTAGGTGTAAACAATGATATCTATCAAAGGTTCATGAAAATCTCTCTCTTCTGAAGCTCTAATAAGTTTCTCTCTAATGTGAATATAGCACTATTGAATCCATTTGGTACCAAATTTCCAATCCTCTTCTGCCCCCAAGTGATAAGTGTGATCATGTGATGAACTTAGGGCATATAGGCAATGTAATGACGCAACTGAAAGGCTTTATTATGACTATGCACAAATGACGGATGCAATGAAGGTTTACAAGTGGGATGATGGAAATGCTATATGGACACGTGACTAGGAAATGACTTAAGGGAACAAAAGACACTTGATTAGCAAGTTTTCACCTTTTGGGTCTTTTTCTCTTTTTTGCTACCAAGGCGCCTATTGCTAGGTTTTCACCAAGGCACTTTTCTTTTTTCTTTTTTTTTTGTATTTTTATTTTCTCAATTTTTCAAATGTTTTTGGTATTTTCAAGATCTCTTTGGCTATGTACAATAAATATGATGCTCCTCATCTGATACTCTTTATACTCTTTCATCTACTTCATGTATAGAACCTCTTTAGATGGATACTATTGATAGGCTCTTGTAATTCATCTCCTTCACAATCTGCTAACTTATAGGTTCCCGTTCCAAATGAAGACACAATGATGAACAGACCAAGCCAATTATCCTCCCATTTTCCTTTCTTCTCTCTTTTAACCTGATTCTTTGGGTTTTCTCTTAACACTAAGTCTCCTACCTAAAAGACTCTCAGTTTGATATGCTTATTGTAGTTCCTTGAGATTCTATTCTGATATACTTTCAGGTGCTCATAGGCTTGTGTTTAGTGTTCTTCTAGAAACTCTAATTGTTGAATTCTGGCAACACTATAGTCTTCATCTATGATCAACCCATGCAATGACACTCGTAAAGATGGGATTTCAACCTCCAATGGTAGAATAGCTTCAGCTCCATAGACTAATGAAAATGGTGTGGCTCCCGTAGGTGTCTGAATGCTAGTTCTATAGGCCCATAATGCTGGATTAATTTGCACATGTCAATCTCTTCCTAACTTATTTACTGATCTCTTCAGGATTTTCAAAATATTCTTATTTGTAGCTTCGGCTTGTCCATTTCCTTGAGGATAATAAATGGATGAAGAGTGATGTGTGATATGGAATGTGCCACAAAGTTCATCCACATCTTTGTTTTTTAATTGCTTTCCATTATCATGGATTATGGCATGAGGGATACCATATCTGCAAATGATGTGGTTCAAGATGAACATGGAAATCTACTTACCCATGGTCATGATCAAAGGAACTGCTTCTACCCACTTAGTAAAATACTTCATTGTGGTGATGATGTACTTGTGACCATTGGAAGATGGTGGATATATGATGCCAATCAAGTCAAATCCCCATTGGTAGAATGGCCATGGTGTAACAAATGGGTGCAATTCTTATGCCGGTGCATGTATCATGTCACCATGGTATTGACTTTTTCTATAGATTTTGATGAAGTGACAAGCATCTTTCTCTAAAGTTTTCCAAAAATATCCTAAGCGAAGGATTTTCTTGGATAGGTTTAACCCACTTGAGTGTGACCCGCAAATTCCCTCGTGAACCTCATGTAAAGCTAACTTAGACTCCTCTTCCTCTAGACATCTAAGTAACGTCCCATCAAGACCCTTGTGATACAATGTTTCAGAAAGGATTATGTAACGGGTTGATTGGTGTATGAAATTTCATTTTTGGGTTTGAGATTGGTCTAGAGGTAGCACTTGGTCTTTAAGATAAGTATATATAGGGTTGTACCAAGGTGAGTCATGTCCATGAAGTAGGGCAACAATTTGGGTTTCAGGAAGGTCAAATGTCAGTTGTGCTAACTCTTCCACCAAGAATTCATACTTCTCATTTTGATCTAGTTTTTGGAGTAAGGAAGCCAAGGTTGCCATTGCATCAGCTGCTATGTTCTTCTCTCTTGGAATTTTCTCAAATGTTATCAAAGCAAAATACTTTTTCCATGCATTAATCATAGCCTTGTATGGCATTAATTTTTCATCTTTGGTATTGTATTTATTATTGACTTGATTGATTATTAGTTGAGAATCTCCATATACTTGAACCTCGGTGATGTTCCATTCTAAAGCCATTCGAATGTCAATGACTAAAGCCTCATATTTTGCTATATTGTTTGTGCATGGGAAAAAAAAAATTTAGGACTTTGGAATAGTGTACCCTTGAGGGGTAATCAATAATATACCAACCCCAGAACCTCCTTGTGTATATGAGTCATCGAAGTACAACTTCCATGTCTTTGCTTCTATGTTTACAATTGCAAAATCTAGAAATTCTACTTGAATGGTTTGTGTGGAAGTCAGTGGATTTTTAGCTAAGTGATCTGCTATCACTTGTCCTTTTATTGCCTTCCTATCCACATACTCAATGTCAAACTCACTTAATATCATGACCCATTTTGCTATCCTACCCGTTAAGGCAATTTTGCTTAGCAAATACTTTAGAGGATCAATTTTGGAAATTAGCTTCACCTTGTGCATCAACATATAATGTCTCAATTTTTGGGATGCAAAGCCAACTGCTAGACAAGCCCTTTCCATGAATGTATAGTTAAGTTCATATTTGATCAATTTCCTACTCAAATAGTAGATTGCCCTTTCTTTCCCTTGTTCATCTTCTTGCACCAAAATAACTCCTAGAGACCTTTCAATAGCAGATATGTACAGTAGCAACAATTTTCCCTTGATTGGTGGCATTAGGATAGGTGGATTTATTAGATAAGTCTTCAATAAAGTGAAGGCTTGGTCACATTGTTCATCCCACATGAAAATAGTATCTTTGTGTAGCAACCTTGTGAATGAATGACATTTTTCAACCAATTGAGAAATGAACCTTCTTATGGATTGTATTTTGCCTTGTAGGGACCTCATTTGGCTTATGTTCTTTGGAATCTCCATATCCATTATTGCTTGTACCTTTTTTGGATCCACTTCAATTCCTTTTGCTAAAACTATATAGCCTAATATTTTGTCAGATTGGACACCAAAGGCACATTTTTTTGGATTAAGCCTCACTTTAAATTGTTCCAACTGAGTGAATATCTTTTTCAAAATGTGTAGGTGATCTTCTCTTTTGTGTGATTTTTCCAATATGTCATCCACATAATCTTCTAGAAATGTGTGCATCATATCGTGAAAGATAGTTGTCATTTCCCTTTGATATGTGGCTCTGGCATTTTTAAGGCCGAAGGGCATGACATTCCAATAAAAGGTTCCCTAAGGGCATGTAAAGGTTGTTTTCTCTTGGTCTTTGGGTGTAATTTTTATCTAATTATATCCACTGAAACCATCCATTAATGAGTACATGGAGTGACTCGTTGTCAAGTCAACTATTGCATCAATGCTCAGAAGTGGGAAGTCATCCTTAGGACATGCAAGATTCAAGTCTCAAAAATGTGTGCATACACAAATGGATTTGTCATGCTTGGTGATCGGTACAATATTAGATATCCATTCAGCATAGGCTATTGCTCTTATAAAGCCCACTTTCAACAATTTTTCTAATTCCGCCTTGACTAGTAGAGCTATATGTGGGTACATTTTTCTCAACTTTTGTTTTACAAGCTTAACCCCTAGTTTGACATTCAAATGATGCATGATGAAATCAAGATCCAATCCCGACATGTCGGCATAGGACCATGTGAAGTTCACTTGTTGTTCTTGGAAGAACTTGATGAAATCCTTTCTTTCTAAAGGTGTAAGTGATGTGGCCAAGTGTATAAATTTTGGATCCAATTCTATCCCAATGTTGACCTTTTCTATCAGCTCTATGAGAATAGGTGACCTTTCTTCCTCATGCTCGGGTAGGGTATCCAACATCTCTTCCTTTTGTGCCATAGTTGGGTTTTCACCATAGGAAACATCCTTTATCTTTACTTTTTTTGGTTCTAGTGCTACCACATAATGATTTTCATCACTAGAACTTTTCATTTTTATTTTTATTTTCATTTTTTTCTTTGGATTAAGAGATTGGACCCCCACTGCTTCCATCATGTTCAATTCAAATTCATTGGTGAAAGAGGGCTCAACCGCATTAAGGTATTGATTCATTGCTTGGTCATTTGGAAAATAGAGTAAGTCACTTGGTTCATTTATGTCCCAATCAATAAGGTCAGGGTTTATCAAGGATAAGGTTTCATTTAGCAAGGTATTATCAATTGGGTTTATGGACATGACTTCATTGGAGGGTTTGTACATTGTATCATTTAGATCTATAACGTGAGCTTCCTTGAGATGGTCCATGGAAGAAGGATCAAATTCCTCTTCACTTTAGTCCTCAATGACTTCTATGGGAAATAGCATGGGAAATACAACCTGCAGATTAATCCTAACATTCAAATCATCTTCCTCTAAGGGATCCCAAAATTTCTCTATCCATGGTTGATTAATGGGTTCTTGTCCTACATTGAGTTCTTGTATGATGGGCTCTTCACGCCTTGGAGCTTGTTGCTTTGGAACCTTAGCATAAGTATGTATGGTGACTACCTCTTTATCATGCATGACTCATCAGATAAATTATCCCATTCATAATCCTGGGAGTCATCACAATCCACATCAGATTCCAAGGTATTTACTTGAGGATAGAAGTCATGCATTGGGCTGGAGATTTCACCTTTGTATTGGTAGCCTACTCCTGATTTTTCTATTTTTTCCCTCCAAGTAGGTTCAATGGGTTCTAGTAAACCTCTATTTCTTCGGCCTAAGGGTCCTCTTCCCCTGTATCCCATTTTTTGCATTATCTCAAATCCTTTCCCATATTGATCGGTTTGAATATTAATATGTTGAATTCTTTCTATGGGAGTACTTGAGGTATCACCTTCATCATGATAAAGCCATTGAAGGACTTGATCTTCCTCCTTGTCGAATGCTTCTTTGTCACTTTCTCTCATGAAGTAAGAGTTTTACTAATGAGGGAGATGTTCTTTTGATGGTTTCCCATGTGTTCTTGGAGATGTGGGCATGTCGAATAGGGAAACAAAATATTCCCCTACTCCTTTGGAACTGATTTTGCATTATTTGTCAAATGCATCCATCATCTCACTCATTTTTTTGTAGTTGTCCTTTTTAGCTTTATCCTTTTCTTCTCTAGTGGGTTTATAAAGTACTATCTCTGATTTGGGTGCTTGGTCTGAATCTTCATTTGGAGTTGGACCCTCATAACTCATCTTCTCCTTTCCCTTAGTCGATGTTGTTGAGCTAGCTTGAGGAGGGTTTGAAGTAGTACTTAAGGTTGGCATAGGATCATCCATTTTGATATCTTTAATGGTGGCTCTTTGGATAATTCCTTCTCTATTATGGGGAATAAATAGCTCATGAAGGGGTTTAAGTGCATTACAACATTGAAATGGATTTGAGTCCCCTCCAACTGTGATTTCCTCACCCATGTACATAAATTTGATGCATTGGTGGTAAGTGGATGGAATCGCTTGCATCTCGTGGATCCATGATCTCCCCAATAAAATAATATAAGTTAGTTTCATGTCCAATACTTGTCAATTTGTGTCCTTTTTTATAGGTCCCACTTGAATGGGCAATACAATCATGCCTTTGGAGGCTCTTTCAGCTTCATCATAGGATTTTATGGTGATTCTTTTCATAGGATCAATCCAAGACTCAGATAATCCTAGGGATTTGACAAGACTCAACATGCAGATGTTAAGACCAGCTCCTCAATCTATGAGAGCTCTTTTGACCCTATGTCTTTCAATCAAAACCTCTATATGCAATGGTAGATTTTGGGGATGGGTAATAGACATGTCATCATGGTCAGAAAATGAAAGGCAATAAGGTGCAATGAGATGACCTACCATATTTTGAAACTTCCCCTCTTCTAATTTAGTAGGAACATTCATCTTTACTAGAGCTTTTTCTAAAATTTCCTTATGGTTGGGAGATAGCTTTAATAGCTCCAAGATGGAGATTTGTGCTGGAGTCCTTTGTAGCTGATCTACCAAGTTGTACGGTTTTGTTGATGTAGAAGATTTATTGATCACAGTATTAGATTATGGAGGACTAATAGGCTTAGGATCAACCCCTTGTAGGGTAATCCTTGAAGTCTTCCCCCTAGTGATAACATTAGATG
This sequence comes from Chamaecyparis obtusa, assembly GCA_027943335.1. Classification (NCBI taxonomy): domain Eukaryota; kingdom Viridiplantae; phylum Streptophyta; class Pinopsida; order Cupressales; family Cupressaceae; genus Chamaecyparis; species Chamaecyparis obtusa. The sequence goes on from BSBK01001234.1 coordinate 2,416,346, forward strand.
TCTCTTTTTGGGGTTGTTCTTTGATCACTATAGCATTCACAACATTATCATAAGGTGGCACAAAATTAATGTTATTGCTACTTTGTTTCTTGCCATTGGATGATTCCCCTTTGTCATGTTTATAAAAGGGTTTTTTGAAAGCCGTGTGGTCTTCATTGCTTTGAGGTCTGTCAATGGTGATCATGCCACTATCAATCAAGTCTTTCACCACATTCTTTAGCTGCAAGCAATCATTTGTCATGTGCCCTCGAATTCTATGGTACTCACAATGGCTATTTGCACTCCACCAGCTAGGCTTGTTGTGTGGCTCATAAGGTTGAATGCTAGGTAGATTAATGATGTTGTTAGCCATGAGGGTCTTTAATTCATTTTTGAGGGGTTCACCCAAGGGTGTGAAGTTCTGCTGAGGAGTTGGTACCAATAATTTATTAGGTTTATTACTCCTTTGATTATTTCCTTGGTTGCCACTATTATCATTGTTGTTGAAAGGTGCCTTGGAGGTCTGGTTTGTATTATTCACCTGATTAGGTGTTCTTGTAAGAGTAAATGGAGTCACCTTCAAGTTACTAGACTCCATAACCCTGTCATTTACTACTCCCTTATTGTTATTTTTCAATCCATACCTATTATAACTATTGGACCAATTCTTATTATGATTGTTGTTATTATTGGAGTTATTGTTGTTGGATTTATTCTTGTTATCTTTATACAATTTCAACTCTCCACTCTTAACCAACACTTCTTCTGTCATTACTCCATTCTCTATGAGGTCTTGGAAGGTCTTGGGGCATTGCATTCTCAATTGGTAGTTCATCTCGTTGCTCAATCTGTTGATGAATATATCCATCTTCTCCTTTTTGGGCACACTCCTAGGATACCTAGCAAATACAGTCCTCCATCTTTGTAAGAAAATGAGGAATGCTTCTCCATCCTTTTGTTTAGTATTACATCACATTATCATTGTGATCTCATGCTTTATTTTGTATGAGTAATGGGCCACAAATTTTGAAGCTAGTTCTTCAAAAAATTTTATGTCGGATGGTAATTTAGAAAACCATTCCATGGCCATACCTCCTAAGCTTCTTGGGAATAGTCTCAATAAATAGGTGGTATCATGCATGAACTCCAAGCTCAACACACAAAACTCCTGTAAGTGATCTTGTGGATCTAACATTCCTTCATACTTTTCATACTTGGGAAACACTACATTGATCGGGAATGGTGCCATTACTAGAATTTTATCAAATGGGAATGGACACAATGCTTTGATAGAAAAGGGTTTAGGAGCCCCACTTTGTTTGATTGTATCCAGCTACATTTGAATATCTTAAACTACTTGTTCATAATGTCAATGGTACTCTCTTCAACTTATGGCGGTTTTAGTTGATTCACATCATAATCTCATGGAAGCTTAAGACCTACTCAGGCTAGGCCCATGAAATACTCCTCTTTATCTCTTACCATTTCTTTTTCCATGAGTCTTATGAAATAAGGGCACTGAATGGCTTCATCAACCTTTTCATCAATCGCATCATCGGCAGTTGGTTCGACATTAGTTCTATGGTTAGTGGCATCAATCCCTTGAGTGTTTTGATCTGCCCCTCCACTATTGGTATTGCCTTGATTATTCTTGTCAATGTCCCCATTATTTTCATCACCTTGGTTGTTTGGGTCAAGGCTACTATTGCTATTATTACCCATGCCACCATAGTACATCATGTTGTCTTCCACTTCTTGCTGAGGTGATTTTTGGGGTACTCTTGGAGTGGTAGACATGTCTCCTAGGTAAGGGAGTTCTTGTCTCAAGTAAGTCCTGTCTGCTTGCAAGGTTTGCTAGACATAGTAGGATCTAGTAAAAGAAGGCATGAACAAACCACTTGGAAAACAAGAATCAATTGTGCCCGTGGTCAAATCCTTGAGAAATTTTCAAAAATTGTGTAGGACCAAGATTTTTGACTGGGCAGGATGTTGGAATAGTAAGAACACAAAAAAGGGTATCTGAATATGTGATCAAAAATTTTGGAACCCCTCAGTAAGTACTCACTATTTTCCCTTTTATATTTCTTGGCGTCACTTGCCTGAGTGTAGGCATGACTTAAACTATTGTACGCGTGAACTGGAATTACATTAGGTGGCACACTGAAGGTGTGTAGGTGGCACTTTTCTATTGATAGGCATTTTTCTAGTGTTTGCAAGTGTTACTTAATATATGTGAGGTGTGACTTCACGGTTGATACGTGTTTTTTTAATAGTCACAGGCGTGACTTTACTGCTGACATGTGTTATTTCTTTGTGCACAGGTGGCACTTTACTGACCAGGTTGTAAATTTTGAATTTTAAAAATTGCAAGATCAATTTTCTGGAATTTTCTCATTTGAAAATAGAAGACAATCGCAACACACACATCAATTTTTAATCGTGTCCCTAAAACACACTAAAGTGTATATTATCAATCATTTTCCACAAGTATAGCACAAGAAAGAATTCCAAGCAGCCTACCTATAGTCAATTTTGGCTTTTAACATTTTGGCTCTATGAGGTAGCTTGCTATTTATCAGGTTTTTATTGAACAAATCCATTCTAAACTATGCCAAGTTCTTATACCCACTTGCGGGCTTCCCACATGCACAAAAGCACAATTTGGTGCAATTCGTTAGGGCTACTAGAGGAAGTGAAGACACTTGTACACAATCTAGCCACTTCCCTTTTAAGGAAAATTATATTTTTATTATAGTGGGTTGGATATTACCATGGCAAAGGCAGTTGTCTCCCACTTGGGTCATTCCCTCTCACCATCCTCGTAAGGAAAATCTTGGGAGGTAGGCCCTTTATTGCTCTACTTTAACTAGCATGTTCATATAAAGAAAGGAAATGAAATTAAGAGTAATTTTTTGGGAGTTTGGTTCACCTAAACGGTGAAGAGAATATCCCTAACTTTCTCTTAATTTCCCTAACACTCAAGCAATAATGTTCTTTTTCAATCTCCTAACAAAGAGATTCTTATAATTGAGGTGTTTGGCCAAATTCCTTATTTTAATTAAGCTAGATTCAATGAATGCCACAATTTAAGCAAGTGTAAGCTTGATTAGATGAATACCTTTTTCCTTGTAGCTAATAATGGCTAGGCACTTTTTGGTGATTTTTGTCTTTTATCTTGCTTTTACTCACCTAGTGGTGATTGTTCCCGCTCCCTCCTCCAAAAAGTTAGTCCAACACAACCATTCAAAATGAGGGGAAACCAAATTGAAATTGATGAAGAAAAGAATTATGTATTGAACCTTAAGCACCTTATTTGCAAATTTTTAAGGAAAAACTTCAACTAAGGAGTAAAAATCCAATTGAGAGATACAAATTTTGTCTTGTAAGCATCTACAACCTTAAGATAATTTTGATATACCTAGTTTTCTTCCTCTTGTGATTCCTCAAGAACCACTTTAATATGCTCAAAGTTCTCCTTCTTGATCCTCTTAACCAAAGCCTTTTCTTCTTGATTAAACCTATTTTTTGGCTTTTGTACCTTTATGTGCCTGCTCATTTACAGTCAAAACATACAAACAGAGAGTAAGATAATCAAATTTATCAATCTGATAGCAAATTAAAACCACAGATAGCAGGCGTCATTGTCCAGCTATTACGTGTAACTAAACTATTAGTAGTCATAACTTTAATAATAGCAAGCGTCACTTTCTAGTGGCTCAAGCATTATTTAAAGGTACTCAGGCATGACAATATATTTACTATGCGTGACAATTAATGTAGAATGCATAAGATAAGCTATTAAAAGTGGCAATTCATAAAAATTAAGCGTCGATTAGAAGATACTAAGCATGAGTTTCTGGGAAAATTGCATTGTAAAGGCTATGACAAGTGGTAGAAGTCAGCTAGCACGCGAGACTTCTCTGGTAGTAGGCATTGCTTTGCAGTCTCGAGTGTGACACTTTATCTCTTAGGTGCAACAATTTATCTAGCAGGCATTGGATGACTGCTGTGAGGTGACAGAACAGTAGCTACAAGCATCAGTTAATGCTTTGTAGGTGTCATTTTACCTATTTTCTGCAAAATTTTCACGTAAAAGTGAAGATACAACACACAAAAAAATAATTAAAATGTTAGAAATGAGGCCTAGGGCCCCACGATGGGTGCCATTTGTGTGTGAATGCTTTGCACCTTCATGAAATTAGGATTAATATCTAACAATCTTAGCAAATACAATGGAAATTTAAACTAAAAATTGCATATGAATCCATGACATCTCATGGCTCTCTAATTAGATGTGGTAAGTAGAGCTCTCAGCTTACTCTCCACTAGTGACACTTCTAAAATGAGAAATATGATACTACAAATGCTTATTCTAGCTCTCTAACTCTCAAATTGATACAAAGATAATTCAAATTCTCTTAAATGCTCTTGATTTCTATGAAATTGTATATAATAAAGATGCTTTGGAAATGAATTTATAAGATGAATATTGCTCTCAAAATGCCTCATACTTATAGTAAATTCCCAAGGGTAGGGGGTAGAGTGAAGTAATTATGATTTACTTTTGGTTGAGTCAAAAACTTTGCAATGTTCATAAATGGGGGGACAATTTAAATGTTTGTCTCAAAGCTTTGGACAAAAGGACAAAATTGAGTGGTTGAAATTGAAACTTTAAAATGAGTGATCAAGATTCATTTCTTTTTGAGTGATTTGTGTCTCTTTGTCCTTAATTCTCATTGGTTGCTCAACTTTGTTGAAAGATATTATGATTTATTAAATTTAATTAATTAATTAAATTTAGCCACGTAAGAAATAGGTTCATTTTGATTTTTGATTAAACAACTATACAATTAATTGATTAAAATCAATTATATAGTGTTTTGATCCCTTTAAGCTTTTATTTAATTATTTAACATCATTATTTAATTTTTCCTTTGATTTAATTGATTTTGTCGAACTTTGATTTTAATAAATGTCCATTTTTATTGATTTGATCATTTTTATGATTTTGAGTCATTTTATTGATTTTAAATCACTTGTCCATTTTTTAGTGTCTACACATCCATCTCAACAAGGATGCGAGCAAAAGTCGAATGAAGAACATCAAAGGTTTCCAAATCCATGACTTATTATCCAGACGTTGCCCTCATTGTTTAACAAAATATGTAAATGAGAAATATTTAAATACCTACATTAATTTTAATCAAAGATTGTCTGTGTGTATTAGATATGATATAACATGTTGCAAGTTGCAGTTATGGCAATGATTATGGAGGCATGGTGGCAACAGGGTACATAATATGATAATAGGCTAGTGGGGCTATGAATGAGTTACAAATTTTAGGCTATTTAACCAGTGCCTAACATGTGGCCCTATCTTGGAGTTGGACTTAAAATTAATAAATTGGGCTTAAAAATTAAGTGTGGCCCTATATGAAACATGAGGGCTAAAGGACATTAAATTGCATTTGAATTTTGAATTAAACCTTGCCCTATATGAAACATGTGGGCTAAAGTGAAAATCAAAACTAATTGAAATTAAATGTCCCCCTAAGCATGAGGTGTGTGGCCTAATTAGACCCTAAACTAATTCAAGACCAAACCTAATCTAGGCACCCAAGGCCTAATTTTAAATTTTGACTCCTAAGCCTCAAATGTGTGGGCTTTGAATTCAATGTATGGGTCCCAAACAAAGTCTACATACTAAGTTCAAAGCCTCGTCTCTTATCAAAGGCTCAAAGTTCGATGCAATTTCAATGCAAAGGTTAAATTTTAAATGCAGATTTGAGTTTAAGGCCCTTGAATGGATGACTAATAGGATCAAAAATTGATGCAATGTCAGCTAAACAAGGAGGAGCTTCCACATTTAATGCAAGGCATTTCAAATTCACTTCAAATTTTCCTCAAACTTAACCAAGTGAGGCTAAGCATTTTATGGGAATTTGCAACCACAATGGGGAGAAGAAATTTGATCCAATAGGAGGTCCCCCCGAATTCAAATTTTGAAATAGAAAAGGGGATCAAATTAAATTAAGGTCATTAATTTAAAACTTAGAATGGTTGTTGCTAATAATTGATTGAGGATGATTTAAAATAATGGCAATAAATCCCATTCATCCTCTATATAAACAAGGTGATTGCTACATCCTAAAGATCATTTTTAAAGCAATTAAAATAACACGAATTGTTGAGAAAGTCTTAACTATCAAAGGAAGATTGTGGAATTCTGAGATTTAGTAGGCAACACTTCTTACTTAAATTTGCATGTTAGCATCAACTTTCACAGTCATCTACCAACAAATATCAGTCAATCACCAACATCTAGGGGTTGACTTTGATCACTTTTAGCAAGCCCTAGTCTCCAAGATAGGCAAAGTCAGTCAGATACCTCAAGTTCCATCATTTGCATCATTGTTCTTGTCATTCACAGAGATTAATTATCATTCTCAAAACTATCTAGTTCTATAACAAGGCTTAAGTTTAGAGTTTCTAGTCCCCTTTTTTGTAGAAATCTCATTGAAAATGGTGTGATAAGGGATCTAGGGTATCTAGGATAAATATCTAATCAATTCCTCATTATTTTCATGTTGTTTCATGGCTTAAACTGACTAAATTTTAGATATGATACAAATCATAGAGGTATGATTTCATGCAACAACAAGTGGAAACTTTAGAGTTAGTCCTAATTTCATATGATAAAATCAGAGATGTGACTAAGTGTTTGTGTTAAAATCCTAAATTTGTCAATTTCATAGTATGATGCAAATATTTGGAGTTCTCATTTTGATTTACCAACATCCATTACATATTTTAATCTAATTCTAGTAAAATAAAGCTACTTTCTAACTAAAGGTAGTTATTACAAGACTAGTTATGGATAAAGGAGATGAGACCTCAAGGCCAAGGCCTCGAGCCAAGGAAAGGAAGGACTTACCGTGAAAGAAAAAGAAGGAGATGAACAAGAAGCCAAAGGAAAGGGAGCCAAAAATATTGAAAATGCTAAGGCATGAAGGATGACACAAATAAAATTTGATACACAACCTGTGGCACTTCAAGCCAACTTTACATAAACATGAGAGAACATTGGCAATACCTGTAATCACCTGAAAATGGACAAAGACAATTAAATGATAAATCAAATAAAATTAAAGAACATCAAGGACAAGATCAAATCAATTGAATCACAATGCATAATTAGCCAATCAAAATTAAAATCAAGTCTTAATTCGAGATAAATCAAAATTGAGAGTGTTTTAATCAAATACAATCAAATCAAAATACAATTAAATCAAATAATTGTATAGTCTTTGATTAAATCAAATTCAACCCATTCAAGGGGTACATGCCTAAAATAAATCAATTAATAAATCTTAATTACTCTCAACAATCCAAAAGGAGAGGAAATCCAAGCAACCAATGAGATTTAAGGAAAGGCATTCACATGGATCAAGCCAAATTCAATCTCAATCACTCAAAGTGAAAGAAAATCTTTTCCATTGATCTTGTCTACTTGTCCCAAGCTTTGCTGACACAAACTTTGCATTGTCTTCAAAGGGTGAAACCAAAGACTCAACCAAGGTTTAATCATGGTCAACTACACTACACCCCCTACCATTGGTAAAATCTATAAAAGGAAGACCAAAATCAATCATAATCAATAACCACATATCTTATAATTGCATTGAACCTCTTGCATTTTATATCTAGAAAGGCATTTGAGAGCTTAATTAGTATTTACTTTGATCTAATTGTTAGCTTTAGCTTGTTTATCTTATCATTCTCATTCTAGGACTGTCATTAATGGAAGCTTGCTGAGAGCTTTTCATTAACATTCTTAGATAGAGACCCATAGGATGCTCAATTGATCATTAATTTGCTAAATAGTTGCTTAATTATGGTTTATTTAGTTACTATTTCATTTATTGTTCAACCTTAATTCTATGAAGATACTTTCATTAGTATACAAAATGATGCCCACTATGGGGCAGAATGCTTCACTTTGCTAATCTCTCATAATTCTTTCATTTTTATCAAATTTATGCATGTTTAACTCTCAATTTTTTTAGGAAACAGAGCTTTTGACAGCTCAAAGGGCACTTCTACATAGTTAATGGCACTTTTAAGCCTTGTTTCGACACTTTCACGATAAAGTTGTGTGTCTTTGCATCAATCCACAGCACTTTTGATCCTTCTATTTTATGTCTATCATTCTTTCAGCACTTTTTCATAGATCCACAACACATTTTTCATGATTGCTGAGTGCTTTTGCTCATTTACTTAGCACTTTTACTTGATTTTTACCACCTTTGCTTAATTATGCAGCGCTTCTACTCTTTGTCTAAGCGCTTTTGAGTAGACTGTCAAAATTTAAATGACACTTTTAAGCATTTTAATGGCACTTTTAAACATTTAAATAACGCTTTTAAATTCAAAGGGTGCTTTTAAGCATTTAAATGGTGTTTTTAAACATTTAAATAGTGCTTTTAAGCATTTAAATGGCACTTTTAAGCATTTTAATGGCACTTTTAAACATTTAAATAGCGCTTTTAAATTCAAAGGGTGCTTTTAAGCATTTAAATGGCACTTTTGCATAAACTATGAATTTTTATTATCTGACTATGGTAAAATGATTTTTATGACTCTGCAGGATGTTTGTTCACAGAAAAGTAAAAAAACTAGAGAGAAAATACAACAGAGAAGGCAAGGCTTTGACTAAGAAAATCAAGAGGGAGAACTTTGCTCACATCAAATCGGTCCTTAAGGATTCACAAGAGGAGGAAAATCAGGTTTATGAGAAGTACCTTAAAGTTGTAGAAGCATATAAGACTAAGTTTGTTTCACTTAATTGGATTTTCTCACCTTAATTCAAGTTTTTCTCAAAATTTGTAACTAAGGCCTTAGATTCAATTCAAACTTTGCTTCTTCAATTTTCATTTTGGCTTCCCTCATTTTGATTGTTTGTGTTGACTAACTTGCTGGTGGAAAAGCACATTGGAAAGGAGAGCTATTGCTAAGGTAATGTTAAAAATGACAAAAATCACTTAAAAATGCCCCTAGCTTATGCTAGCTACAAGGAAAGGTAAGCCTCAAACTAGTCAATATTTTCCCTTAAATTGTGGCATTGGAGCATTTCAAAATCTAGTAATTACAAAACAACCTATCTTTGTTTGAGAAGTTTAGCATTTAGGCCTATGCTCTTCACTTTTTCTAGTGAATCAAAATGCCAAAGGTGTTGAACTTTTTGATTAAGAAGAAAGGTTGAGGAATCAAGCACATAAGATCAAAGCCCCTTGTTTGTAGAATAGAGTAGAAATACTCAATTCTCTATAGTTACTGGGTGAAAGAAATTGAACAACATTGTTTATTGTGTTTTGGAACTAAAGGAAAAGTTAGGGATATGCTCTTCACCTTTTGGTGAACCAAATTCCCAAAAACTTGACCTTAACTCCATTTCCTCGCTTTACATGAACATGCTAGAACATTAGTGGGCTCACCTCCTAAGTTTTGCCTTAACAAGGCCAGTGAGAGGGACAGCCCAAAGTGGGATGCGCTTTCTTTTGCTGCGGGAATCCAACCCACTATAAAATGAAATGCATGCATCCTTAATGGGGTGTATGACAAAAGGATTTTAAATTTTTTGAACTTCCTCTAGTAGTCCTTTTGGATTGCTCCAAATCATACTTTTATGCATGTGGGAAGCCTCTTAACATACTTGGGGGATGAAATTTTAAGATCTATTTGAACGGAATCCATATTAAATCCTAGATAAATTAGCAAGCCTACCTCATTAGAGTAATTTAAAAGCCAAATTTGACCTTAGGTAGATTTCTTGGAATAATGTCTTGTGATAATTGATAAAATCATTGTGTTGTGCTTGAAGATCTTTGATTACAAAAAGAAAACATCCATTAAGATCCAAAAATCAATTAACAATAAAAATTCAAGAGAATATTCTATTCACAAATGGAAAAATAAATGGAAACATCATCCAACCAATTCTCATTAAGAACATTGTTTCCTTACCTCTATGATCAAGAAAAACATTATGAACATCATATCTTTGATCATTCAAAATTTGATCAAAAAGAATATCATGAAAACCCTATGTTTGATCAAAAATATCCTAATGATAAACCAATATTTGATGAAGAACCTATTTCAAAATATCAACAGAATCTCATCTTTGATCAAGGAAATCAAGAGGAATTAGTCCCATCTCAACAATATTCATCATATGAAAACTCTTTGGGAAATACAAATACATCCAAATATCCTTGGGATAGATCATTTACTCCTTTGGGACAGTCATATGAATCAGCTTTGGAAAAAATTCTTGAAAATGATCTCTTCACGTTGCATCAAATCACTTCATGTGGTTTTATCTTTTTGAGTAACTATTGTGCATATCATAGACATAATGAGCATGAAACTTCAGATTGCATGGAGTTGAAACATAAAATCCAAAATCTTATTGATGATGACATAATTAAAATTGAAAATCCTAATGAATCATCTAATGAAGACACTACTCTCAAGCAAGATCAAACTTATGAACACATTTCTAGTAGTGGTCCTCTTATAGCTTTCACCTATTCCACCATTCCTCCATTTAATATAGAAGCAAAGCTATCCAATATTCCTCCATAAAATAAAGACCCAAACAGTTTTCATAATGACTATGTATACCCTCAAGGGCTACCTCTAAAAGAGATCCAAGCTAACCTACATCTTGCTACAAACTTCTTCCATGCTTCAAAGGTTATAGACCCCAAGCCTTCATGTGCTACAATGCCTGTCATTCCTATTTCAAATGAACATCCATCATCCTTTCAAGAATTCCTCATGTGGATCCAAACTCCTACATTGTCCTTAGAAGTAGCTCCATGTCAAGAGACTAATCAAAATTGCAAAGAAACAAGTCATATTAAGGATCAAGATCAACATAATATCCCTCCTTATCCTATTTGACCAAAGTTTGATACCCCAAGAATCCCATGATGAACCCTTTATACCCTTCCATTTCTTTCAAGAAGATATACTTCCATCTCAAGCACCCCATATTCTTTCACTTCCTATATCATACCCATCTCCTAAGCAAGATCAAGGTATTCCTTCCATCTCTAATGAACTTATTGAAAATCAAAAGCAAAGTATTTTTCCTAGGCTATCAAAAGATCCTTGTCAAGATCAAAGTACCCTAACATCCACTTTTCATAAGCCTATGTATCTATCTCAAGCTTTAGTTGCTCATATCAAATTCACTCCTATCAAAGCTACATATAAGCCTATTGGTACAAAGATAAATCTGAAAGATGAAAGCCTTGGCCATGCAATTCAAAATAAAGATGTTGATATCCCTCCCACATCCCATTTACCTCCATTTGTGCATAAGCATAGTCCTTATACATCCTCAAAATCCATCATTAGTCCCTATATCCCAAACTTGAAATCTTATACATTCTCCAAATCCATATTGGGCCCTTACATTCCTCCATCAACCTTTCCTACCATCCATATCCCACCATCCCCTTACCTTACCATGTATCAAGATCAACAAAGACATACATACTTGAGAAACCAAACACCCATCCATATGAACCCTCCATATAAACCATCCATATCAACTTTATTCATCCACCAATCCCAAGTCCTTTGGAAGAAGTTTGGATGGGCAACATAAAAATCAAAAAACCAAGAATCCACTTATATATGAAGATCACCATGTCCCATCTAATTGACATGTGAATGCAAGAAAAAAATAAATATTCAAGAGACCACAAAGGTCCATCAAGCAAAAAGAAAATCAAAGAAAATGTGGGTTACTAAATCCCTCATTGAAGGAATGCATTATGAAGCATCCAAAAGTAAAGACAAATCAAAGAAAGTGTGGATTCCCAAGTCACTTTTGAAGGACTTACACATGAAAGAGAAATCAAAGTTGACATTCAAGCTTCCAAAGGCTTCCACTTCACATTCTCCCAAACATATTACATCTCATCTATCCATTTTGAGTCCTTGTATCCCAAGATCCATATCCTCTCTTCCATCAAAGTCCCAAGCTATTTCACCCATTTTTCCTCCATTATTACACTACCCTTCAAGGTGTGTATCAATGTTGATCTTGATAATACTTCTTATCCTCCTATTCATTATCCTTTCATTCCCTTTTTCACGCCCACACATGGAAAGACTTATTATCCTCTCATTCATTTTCCTTCCATTTCCCTTATCCAATCCATTGCATAGATCTTTAGCCAATCTCTACCTTATCCACCATATCACCTTTCCATCACCCTATCAACATCTTTGAGCATACCTTTCAACGGCCTTGGCACATCATATCATACCTTTTCAAGGAGTATACAAAGAGCATGAGGCTTGAGTCCCTTCAAAAAAAAAAAGAAAAAAAAAAAGAAAAGAAATTTTTCCTATGGTGAAAACCACTTCTTGTGGCATCTTGGACAAGTACCATGATGAAAACCTAGCAAACAGGCATCATGTGTAATTCCTCTCTCTTGCAGTCTACACTTGGGGGCAAGTTTCATCCATCATATCCTCCATCTTTCTACCATTTATCTCACTTACATTCGTACTTCATTTTTCACCTTTGATCTTGACAAGGTTGAACATATCTGTGAGCTTTAAGTATCTTAACATGAGTTATCCTATCCATCAACCTATTCACTTGTGTTCATGCTACCTTATCATGATCTTGCTTATCCTAAAGCCACCTTCATTATTCCTAAGAAGCCTTCCCATAATCTCAAACCATTCACTCATAGCTTTCACCACCCCTTTATCCTGATTGTGTGATCCTATCCACATTGATCCCTTAATCTTGATTCAATTGAAAAATAAAAAAAATGAAAAAAAATGTTAGAAAAAGTCTCTTGATATGTCCACTCCTTTGGACCATTGTCATGACACTAGGTCATTATTCCATATGCTATCCAGCACCACATCATTGGCCTATATTGAGATATTATTTTTTCCTAGCTTGGATAAACTTAAGGAGATGGTCCTATGAGTAACACACTTGCTTCATCCATCATGACTTATTCATCTCACATCCATCAGTTTGCAAATCCATCTTTCATGTCCTATACCTTGCTAGACATTGGGGGAAATTCAATGTGATCTTGTTTGAGAACTAGTAATCTCTAAATAAAATAAAATCAAAAATATCTAAAAATCCAAAAAAAAAAATCAAAAATATATAAAAATCCAAAAAAAAATCAAAAATATCTAAAAATCCAAAAAACAAATCAAAAATTTCTAAAAATCTCTAAAAATCTAAAAATTGTAAATCTTAAGTAAACACTCAAAAGTTGGATTGCCCAACAAAGCATGATCTTTGCTAAATCAAACTAGGGGCACCAATCCAAATTCAACGAGCTTAACAAAGTAAACATCAATTGGCTCAAATCATTGCAGCAAAATTCAAAAATGGCTACACTTGAACTTCATGATCAATATTACATTTCAAACATCCAAATGCTTGATCTAAATAAAAACAAAATGACAAATCAGATCAGAATCTAAAAAGCTTAAATATAACTAAGGATCAAAGTGGATGAAGTTTTTGAAATATGGATCTACAAACAAAAAAAAGTAAAAATGTTTGAAGTGTTACTAAATTTTTGGAACCATGTCTTTTTAGCAAATCGATGAAGTTTGACTAGATGAGCAATGATGAAGACATGATATTTTCTTGATTGCTACTTGAGTGCTTGTCAGGTTGATTCATAGCAGTATGTGAATCCGTCTAATGACATGATCATCAAAGAATCATCGAGGACATTTGTATATGAAAGGGATCAATTCTTTGATTGTTTACTTGAAATTGCTAAAATTTGAGGAAAGAGGTATTCATATCATCATGGTTGAGCCAGTGAGGATTGTACCAATTTCATGATCCAAAGGCTCGATGATGAAAATAAGCTTCCAAATTTTGAATAATGATAGTTAGTTGCATACATCTTAGATTAAATGCATTTAATGTATTTGTCTTTCTTAGCTCAAAAACTAATTTTCAAGAGGAAAGCTAAAGGGGGTGTAGTTATCATCATCAAAAGACCAAATCAAGATACATCAAATGATCAATGATATCATCAATGGTACATCATCAAAAGACCAAATCAAGATAAATCAAATGATCAATGATATCATCAATGGTACATCATCAAAAGACCAAATCAAGATACATCAAATGATCAATGATATCATCAATGGTACATCATCAAATTTCTTGAGATCTACATCATCAAAGGTCCATACATATAATCAAAGTCTTGATCAATGTCATCAAATGTCTGAAATGTCCATCAAAAAAATCCTTCTCAATCCAATCATCAAAGGTACATCAATATCAGAAAGATATACCATCAAAAATGAAATGTCTGATCCATCAAATGATTCATGCTACATCAAGGACATCATCAATAATCAATCATGCTAATCAACTAGGGGCAATCTAATCTTGTTCATCACCTTCTCTTCTCTAGTCCATAATTTTGCATCATGAGAAAATCCATTCAACTCCATCTAATCATATCATGTATCAAATATCAATCAGTCAAATCATCCAATTGATCATATAACATCAATCAAGTTATCCTATCATCTATTTTCTCATCTTGAGCACATCAAATCTCCTAACTCTAGATCTTGAGGAAGGAAAATCAATGTTTTGTCTCTCTAGATCTTGAGAGTGAAATATCAAACCATCAACTTATCCTATCAGATTGACATCAACATCAACCAAGTGATTCTGACTGGCATCAAATGATACCAAACCATCATCAAACTTATCTGGAACATCAACATCTTATCAAATAAATCTTTTCTCATCAAATTCTCTCATGATTGGGGCGTTTCCAAATTTTTATATCCAGAAATAAATTGAAATTTCTCATTCTCAACCAAATCATCCAAAATCATTTTGATTCATTTCCCAAGGGGGCATGCAATCATATCATCATCAGCATAATCAACTCAAAGCGAAATCTTTTATCAAGAAATTTTTTATAATCAATTGAATGGGACATCGCATCAAAATCAATCCTCAAATCAGGTATCGCATCGAAATCAAACATTATATTAAGGATTAATCATCAAAATGATCATCAGAATCAAACATCATATTAGAACGATCATCAGAACTACATCAAGGGTATTAAATCAATCAAAATCTGCATCAATCGCATATCAGAAATCAAGGATTGACCATCGAAAGACATCAAGAATGCACATCAAAAGATTGACCATCAATGAATTAGGACCTATCATCAGCAAGATCAGAGTATTCTTTGAATCGACATGCTTCACACGTTAACTCAAAGAGGGGCATTTGTAATCACCTAAAAAAGGACAAAGACAATTAAATGATAAATCAAAGAAAATCAAAGAAAATCAAGGACAAGATCAAAGCAATTGAATCACAATGCATAATTAGCCAATCAAAATTAAAATCAAGTCTTAATTCGAGATAAATCAAAATTGAGAGTGTTTTAATCAAATACAATCAAATCAAAATACAATTAAATCAAATAATTGTATAGTCTTGGATTAAATCAAATTCAACCCATTCAAGGGGTACATGGCTAAAATAAATTCAATTAAATCAATTAATAAATCTTAATTACTCTCAACAATCCAAAAGGAGAGGAAATTCGGGCAACCAATGAGATTTAAGGAAAGGCATTCACATGGATCAAGCCAAATTCAATCTCAATCACTCAAAGTGAAAGAGAATCTTGTCCATTGATCTTCTCTACTTGTCCCAAGATTTGAGGACACAAACTTTGCATTGTCTTCAAAGGGTGAAACCAAAGACTCAACCAAGGTTTAATCATGGTCAACTACACTACGCCCCCTACCATTGGGAAAATCTATAAAAGGAAGACCAAAATCAATCATAATCAATAACCACATATCTTATAATTGCATTGAACCTCTTGCATTTTATGTCTAGAAAGGCATTTGAGAGCTTAATTAGAATTTACTTTGATCTAATTGTTAGCTTTAGCTTGTTTATCTTATCATTCTCATTCTAGGACTGTCATTAATGGAAGCTTGATGAGAGCTTTTCATTAACATTCTTAGATAGAGACCCATAGGATGCTCAATTGATCATTAATTTGCTAAATAGTTGCTTAATTGTGGTTTATTTAGTTACTATTTTATTTATTGTTCAACCTTAATTCTATGAAGATACTTTCCTTAGTATACACAACCTATGGCACTTGAATCCAACTTTACATAAACATGAGAGAACATTGGTGATACCAAACTTGGTCTATTTGATATGAACCTAATAAGAGATAGAATGTATGGGGTCAACCAATCCAAAGAAATCAAAAGAATGATTAGGAATGACAAAGTACAAGCCTTAGTTTTCCCACCAACACATCAGTGGATGAAATTGGTTTTGGAAGAAGCAAGGAACTACAATCCAACATCAAGGCAAGTCCTCACACCAAAAGGAAATGTTGCAGTGTTACTTACACTGGATACCATAAGAGAGGTCTTCAATATCCCAAACCATAAGGTAGATGTTCAAAAAATAAAGATGGATGCTATGAAAGAATATGAGAGTCATATAGGAGTTTTTCCTATTACTAAGTACTCATGTAATGTAAAGTAAATGTCATGAAAAAGTGTTTTTTCCACTAATTATTGGAAATATACTATGGGAAAGTGATATACTAAGAGGGGGGGTGAATCAGATATCTACTATTATCACCTTTTTAACATAAATTCACTTGCATAGCATAAACATCAAAATCAATACTGAAATAGATCGAACAATCTAATCTTCATCCATGAAAATAAAACATAACACAAAGATTTTGGTTACCAAGAAACCCTTGAAAAGTAAAACTGGGGTGGGGATGACACCCACAAATCTTCACTACTACAATATTAAAGTTTCTCTATTAGGGCTACAATGTTTGATCACAAATTAATGATCTACCCTGTGAGGGGTCTTCCCTGTTAAGAGATTTAAGACTTATACAATATACCTTGTAAAAGGATTTTAACTTACAAAAAAGTAAGCACTTGGTTAAGAGATTTACTTAGGCCTGTTAGGACCACTCTGTAAAGAGATTCTCCCTGATTCACCTGTTAGAATGACTCAGTACCTGATCCTTCAGTTTGCATTGTGATGCTAATAACAAATCTTCTCCTTCCAATATAGATTTGATCTCCTCTATCAAATATATCTTTGTTTTGTCCTTCACTACTTTGTTCGGCCATTGTTTTATGCCTCTGATGATCAAAACACTTCTTTGTTATGCATGTATGAAATCTCCTTCATACTCATACATTTCATACTACATTTTAGGGTTCAGATCTCATTTTATATAGAAAATAAATCAACTCCATAGATCAAGATCAACGATCTAGATTGTCTACTTATGTTTCTTAAGCATTCCCTAATTCTGATTGGTTACATAGATTTCATAGGGATCAATTATTACAATTATAAAGCATAATCATCTCCATGATTTCCTCAACAAATAATAAATGTAGTTTAGATGTCAGCCAAAATGGTTTACCTAAGTGTTTGTATCATTACAAACACATCTATCAAATTTGGCTTACTCAACATATGAAGTCTCTGGTACTCAGCATTGACTGTTCTTCATTTACTGGTGCTCAGAACTTACATATCTACAAAACTTGGCATAAAACTACTTAGTTTTTACTGAAGTACTTGGTGACCTCTGACTTGCTTGGCAATGACTACTACTCGATAATTGTACAAAATATAAGTCTACACATAACTCGGCCTATACATGATGACTCAGTCACAGTGATGACCGACCAACATTGCTTAGAAAATGACTAAGTGTAAGACACTAATAGACAACAAAACTTAGGGATCAACAATCCAGTCATTACATTAGCCTTGTAATAGGGAGTGGTTGGAAAGACCTAAAAGAACTCGTTCCCAATGCCCCGGGTTGACAAAGATTAATTTTAAAGAGGACGTAGGAGACCTTATTTTGATGCTAAATAGGGTCATGGGCGGCCCACGGGAAACACTTTTTGAATCTTGGATGTGTTACTACATGGAGATGATACTTAATGGAAACAAGATGTTGGACTAGACATTGATGAACAACTGAGGATAGTAATGTTAGGAATGGGAACACTGAGAGTGGGGGTGAATCAGTGTTCACTATATTTTATCTTTTTACTTTACTCTTGAAACTTAATTTAAATGCTTAAGTACTAAAATGAACATTAACATAAACAAGATACATGAACTCAACACATAACACCAATATGGTTATGAGGAAATCCAAATAGGTAAAAACCTTAGTGGGAATCAACACTCACTAATATTTTTTACTAGTGTATTGTGATCCTTGTTAGAAGATCCTTAATCATGTTAGGAGTTGTCTTTACATTGCTTTTAGTAAAGTGACCTTGTCAAGGGTCAGACCCTGTTAGGATTCTTTTACAATAACCCTGTTAGGGGTGGGGACACACTGTCCTAGAGATCACTTCTCAAGTGGTGAAGGCTACAACCTTCTGATCTCATATACACACTATATCTATTGGATGAACTGGTGCTTTGACACTACTTGTCAGATCAGTTCATTTGATGCATTAATGCTTTGACCTCTTGCAAAGCTCTAATACATCTTAAAAACTCTTCGCACACTTCTACTCTACTTATCTCAACTCTATATCCACTTTCATTCTTATTACAAAGGGCGCTTCTCATATTTATATGCACTTATCAAAATAATTAACTAGGTCAGCCTGTAACCTATTATATGCACTTATCAAAAACAAACATAATTACATGTCTATAACCTAAATACAATAGGCACATAGACTTTACAAAACAATATTATCATCGCTAATCAAATTACCAACAGTCGGCTACATACTATGTTCTATTCTATCATTCACTGGTTGTACCTCTTCAACTATTTGTATCTTCATCATATGGTCTCATCTAATCATGCGCTCTTAGACTTAGCCTGAATACATACATACAAGCTTAACTTCAAGAGTACATACCTTAACTAGGTCATATGCACGTGCGACGATGCTCTGACCTTATGGTACTCTGCTAACTATCCAATCTTTTATACTTAGCCAAATTTTGATCTTCTGATATTGTGCACTGACTCCAAAACACTATATGACTTTGTTTCCATAATAAAAACACTATATTTAGTCATATACAATAGTATAGTCAACTTTCCAACAATCTCCCCCTTTTTCATTGATGGCAACAAAGGAATATGGAAAAGTTACTAACTATACCCTTATACAAAAAACTCTTTATCATACTCTAAATTATATCTCCCTTATACTTTTTACTATACATCTTCTTTACATATAAGACTCCAAGATTCCATATTCTATACATTACTCCCCCTTTGACATTAATGACAAAGGTGCTTCAAAAAATGTATCTCTACAAGTACTTACATTGTTAAAACATCTGGATATGCTATCTGTAAGTTTTGGATCTCTTGCTTCCAAAATGCAATCAGTGCATTAACAATCTATAGATGGGTGCATAATGCATATTGTAGCTTCTCCATCTTCTCCAAGTTTGTGCGAGGACCTTGATCATATGTCACCATGGTGGCATCGATCTCCTTGATGTTCTGATTTAGAATATCTAGAGAGGGCGCAAAAGCACTCCTAAGCTGTGTCTGCCTTGCCCTTATCTTAGATATCTCTTTCTTAGCTTTTTCAATCTTATCCATCTATCCTTGGTACACATTATTACACATGTTGACATCTTTGGAGGGATCTTTCATTGATTTCTTTACATTTTCTATCATTTCCTCTACCTCTTGGATCTTTTTGAAATGATCATCTATCAACTTATCCTGATCCATACAATCGGCAATAATCTTTCTACCCTTTGCTGCAAACTCCTTCAAAGATGCTTGACCAATCTTTAGGGAACTTAGGTCAAGTGAAAAGTTGCTAACCAATTCATTTAGCCTCTTCTTCATATACTTCTCTTCTACAACTTGAGATGCAGACTCTTCCAAACTAGAAAAATTAGTCTTAAAGGTTGTAAGGATGTTGCTAACATCATCAACTGTATTGACCTTAGACACTTTCTTGTCTGAAGGTAATAGATTGTTCAATATGTTGACTAATTCAACAAACAAGGGGTTCCTCATTACCTAGTTTTCCTTTGCTTTCTCCATGGCTAAGACACTGGTCTTGATTAGGTCTTCTTCTCCGCAAGAATCCAAACTAGTGGTGTCTAGTGTCAATCTTGTCAACAATGATGTTGAGGGTAATGGAGTGATAGGAGTGCTATCCACCACTTCTTGCTTTACTCTTATTGTCATTTCAACAGATGGATTATCTGTTTGTTCACTTTCTTTTACCTCTTCTTCTACCTTTTCTTCTTCTTTTTCTATCTCTTTTTCTTCTTCTTTTTGTGTTTCTTTTTCTTCTTCTTTTTGTGTTTCTTTTTCTTCTTCTTTTTCTGTCTCCTTCTCTTCTTCTTTACCTCCTTGTTGTAACTTGGGTGAATTGTCACCGCATAGTGTTTCAGCCTCTTGTGTGCTTACAAAAGCCTCTTCAAACTTATCCAATTCTTTATCTGTAGCCGCCATAGCAATCTCTACATTATCAATAATGATAGTTGTAATACCCCAAAATTGGCACCTAATAATTTCAATCAATTTTGGTGCATTTTCTTCAATTTCACATCTTCAAAGTCCTATTTGCTAGGCAATTTTCTCTCTCCTACCTAACTTTACTTTGACTTGATGTCAATTGCAAAAACCCTAATTTGTGTAATACCCTAAAATTGGCACCTAATAAATTCAATTAATTTTGGTGCATTATCTTCAATTTTACATCTCCAAAGTCATAGTTTCCTAGGCAATTTTCTCTCTCCTACATGACTTAATTTGACTTGATGTCAATTGCAAAGACCATAAATTGCATTAACCAAATATCAAAATTAATTCCTAAAGTCCTTGACTTTAATTATCTAAATTACCCCTATGATAATTTAATTTAATCCTAAAGTCTTAAGTGCTTAGAATTAAATTAAATCCACCCCATTTGGCTAATTACCCATAAAAAGAAATTAATAATTGCTTGATATTCGAATGGACACACCTTTTTGAATTAATAGTTCAAGATATTTGAAAGGCCATCTGTGTGGCATTTTCCATTCTTTTTATTAAGTAATTCTTGCATTTTTGTCTCAAATGGAAATGAAGGGTTAGGAGTTTCAAATCAAGAAATTCTTCATTCCTCTTCTAGCTTTTCTATTTAATGGACCTCTTTTTCTCAGTCAAGGGAGGCAATTTTTGAGAGTATCTAAACTATAGGCTTTTTTAGTCTCATTTATTTCATTGTTTCCAAAGCTTTTATTGCATCAATTAGATTAGTATCTCATTATTAGTATAATCTTGCATCTCATCTTAGATTAAATTTGCTTAATTGCTCTTAGACTAATATCATATTTGTTTCAAGCTCTTAGATTAAATTGCATTTCATCTTTACTTTCAAGTTTTTTTTAGATTAATTGCATCTCATTCTAGCTTGATTTCATCAAATTGCCCATCTTTTCATATTTTCAAATCCTCCATTGTAGAGATGGCCTTATGGTTGTTGGCTCTCCAATCTAAGAGTAATTAAACACCCCACCTACATAGGAGGCAACAAGTCGCTTCACAATGAATTTCAGATTGAGTAATTCATACTCTCTCTTATAATTTGACTATGTGAGTAATGACTATGTTGTGTTTGTGCCTGATTTAGAGGTCCACATTCAGACACACACATTTTGGCGCCCACCGTGGGGTAGAAAATCTGATTTTTGGCCTCATTCTCATCTTTTTTCTAATAAAAATTCATGCTCTGTCGTGCATCTATACTGCCTATGTATGAATCTTCGCACAAGAATCTAGAGCTTCCTACACAAGATTTTGCTCCCTGTAGCACTTCCTCACATGAGAGTGTGCGGCCTCACATGGTAGCCTATGTTTCCTCATGCACCATGGAGTACTTCCTCATGTGAGATTCCAAGACAGTGACCTAAATTTTCCTGCTTTCTGTCTTTCTATTTTGGATTTCTAACGGTTTTCTATTTGTTGTTGCTTAGTATTTTCTATCATTTTCACAGCATAACAGTTTTTTGTAGAATGTTTGACCAAGAAATAAAACATGCTAATGGTTTGATTGCAAGCCAATAGTCAAAGATTGCTAAAATTGTTGTGTTTGTTTCTTGCTTTTATTCACATAGTCAAAATAGGGTTCCGTTAAAATTTCTTGAGGATTTTGATAGTGAGTAGGGACTTTGGCTCTTGATTACATGGAGGTCATGACCATGAATGAACCCAAAATCCTAATGATCTTACTAATATGACAAATTATTGGGGAAGCGGAGAAAGGTAGTGAATCTTTATGCTTATATTAGCCAGGGGATTATGCTCTTCTCTCTTTGAGAG
Source organism: Chamaecyparis obtusa (assembly GCA_027943335.1). NCBI lineage: Eukaryota > Viridiplantae > Streptophyta > Pinopsida > Cupressales > Cupressaceae > Chamaecyparis > Chamaecyparis obtusa. The sequence continues at coordinate 2,438,791 of BSBK01001234.1, forward strand.
AAATAGAAACCCAAAAGCTTGTAGTTGTGGTGGAGTGAAGCTAACTCGATGATGAATCTTCTTGATGTGTTTGGGTGAGGAAACGGGATAGAGAAGTATGCTCTTCTCCCTTTGGGAGAACTAGAAAATCCAACCCCCAAATCTAAACCAAGTCCAGTGTCACCTTTAGAGGGCCTACCGGTATTGAACCTCGGGGAACGACCCAAGTGAGTACGCACCTATCACCGGTGATTCCACCTCACTCTAATAAAGAACATTTTGTTGAGTCTAAAGACTCCAAAACCATGTTAGCTTCCTTCTCAAGACTTTGACTATCATCTTGAGAAGGCTTTGTCTGTTATACTGAGCGGCACCGCTCCTAGCCCTGCTTGCGAGGGTGTATGACTTTCGGGTGTTGGTGTGGCTACGAGGCCTCAACCCTATATCAGGGGCACCAAAGGTTAGCATGAATTGAAGCCTACTAAGAACTTTTCATATCTAGTGGCCTACCTGGCTCACCTCCGAAAGGAATCATAATCTTTGCACAAGGAGGGGGAAGAATCTCTCTCGTAGATTCCCATCATAGGCATACACCTAGACATTTGGAGGTAGTTGCGACACTAGCCCCTGCTACAAGGGTAACCTTTGAGTGTACACTGTTGAGTCCTTGGAAACACCAAAAACATGGGTGCCCTCTAGGGGGTGACATGGCTATGTGAGGTGCACGTATGCATTCAAGCAATGGGGCAAAGGTTTTGGCTTCTCGCCATTTTTTTGTAGGACTAAGCTATGTGTTTGTTATCGAGTCTTAAACATTGTCCAATCATTATCAAACAAAGACTCCTCTGATGCTATCAAGTTGCTTTGTCCTTGATAGGTCTGTTAACAACTACTTCTTGTTTCACAACTGCTTGATTTGAACCTTTGTGTCTTTAAACGAATGCTTGAAATCCTAAAATGAGATTGTTGATTAAATTGCTCTTCAAACCTGTCAGGAAACTAGATTTTCTGTCAGACATCAGTTCAGGTTGTACCTCAAAATTCAACTTTAACCTTGAAAACTATGTCAGATTATCAGATTTTGCACTTTTCCCGCGTGAGGTTTCACACTTTAGAGCACTTTCTTGCGCAAGACTTTGTTTTCTCACGTGAAGTCTAGTGTTCTCTTGTGCAGCTTGGTACTTTCTTGCGTGAGACTGTAGCCCAGTTTGCAAAAATAGAGACCTATTTGCCATTGACTATTTGACTTTTTATCTGATCTACTTTTTGTCTAAGGTCTATTTTTCTTCTTTCCTATCGTTCACTATTAGAAACTAGTTGTTTTGAGTTAGGAATCGATCGATCTTCTCTTTGAATCATGTCGTCTCTTGTTGGTTTACCTTATCTCTTTATGCCTTTTGTATCTCATGTTGCGATAGTCTTATCTTGGCTATTCTAGCCACCTCTTTTGATGATTCATACCAGATCCATCTTGCATCTTGGCTATTCTAGCCTTCTTTATCTCCTTTGTGTTGTTTTTTAGAGACCGAGTCTAGCTTTGTCCCAAATCCTCTCTCATTTCATCTTTGTCTATGACTGTCACAACTAGAAGTGGCAAGACTTATCCTATTCAGAATCCTGATCAAGGTAGAAGTGAATCTCCTAATCAAGAGATAGATCCTCCTGAATCTGTTGCAAAATCTAAACTTTGTGAGACATCCTCATTTTCCTCATTGAGCACTTTGAAAAGTAGTATGTCTCAACCGTCACCTCCAGTGTTTCAAGAGTGCTTCAACCCATTGTTTGAAGCTCAACCTGGTTTTTCATTTCAAGACCAAGATAACTTGTACTTCCAAGATGAATCATTGTTCCACAACTTTGGAAGATCTCTTAAACAGACTAGTCCTATTATTGTGCCAATTAATCCTACTAAGAATAGTCCTATCATTGAACCTAGTGGTACTGTTGAAGATATTTTTCCACCAGAATTTGTTAAATCTTTTGATCTTATTCATTCACCAAAGGTTACCTTAGCTGCACCTTTTCAATCTCATTCACATCACTTTGTCAAGTCTCCAGATACTACGCAAGTCTATGACACGATGGTAGATTCATTTGATTTCCAATCGGGCAAGTATTGTCAAAACTTTGATCAATCTCAAAATAATCAATATCATGGTCAATCTTCTAATGAACCATGTCATGCTCTGCCTCAGAATGAGAAACCTCATGGTCAATCTCAACATAACCAAAATCCATTCCACAATGATGATCTATCTCGAAGCAAACCTCAAGGTGGTCAACAACCTACCTACTTCTATCATCCTCCTCCATTTGATCAAAACTAAGATGATGAGCAACAAGATTAGGCTCAGAGTATTTATGAGATCCTTGGGACTGAATCTGAAGTGATAACCCAACAAGATATAGATGTTGCCACAATTAATAAAGGTCTCATTAAGATGATGGAGATTCTTCTCTTAGAGGATAAAGAAAAGTACTTCCTTGAGCTAGCTAAACAAGGGGCCAAGTTACCTCGAGACTATCAAGTTGAAACACTCGTAGCTAAGGAAGAAGAAACTGAGACCGCAAAGTTACAAAAGATGGTCCAAGAAATGCAAGATTAGATTAGTCAACTTGTGAGGAATAGAGGTCAACCCCCTCAACAATTTACAATAGAGAGCATTTGTCCTTTCCCTTTTGACAGAAGCATTCATATGCCACCTTTTCCTAGAGGTGTGGAACTCCCTAAATATGAGAAATACTTGGGTACAACCAATCCCCAAGATCACTTAAGGGAGTTTGGTGCATTGTCTATGGAATTCATGCACTATCAGACATATCTTATGCGCTTGTTCCCTTGAAGTTTGGGCGGACTTGCTATGGAATGGTTCTCTAGATTGCCTATTGGTATTAAAACTTTTGATGAAATGGATAATCTTTTTCTCCAGCACTACTCGCATAACATTCAACACCTGGTCAACATTCGAGATCTCTGCAACTTAAAACAGCAACAAGGAGAACCTTTCCTATCTTTTCTCCAGAGGTGGAGACAATTGTGTACGAAGTGTCCTCATAAACTACCAGAGTCTAAAAGACTCGATATTTTCTTGGACAATCTTGTCCCTGATTTTGGATACCAAGTGCAATTGCAAGATCCTCTTACTTTTGATAGCATGATCAGACAAGTAGTGTGAATAGAGGCCTTCATGATCAAGAAGGGAGAGCTAACTTTGAATAAGGACAATAAACAAGGATTCTCCACAAACAAGGATAAAGGAAAGACTATCAATAAGAACCGAGATGTGGTAAGTGATGGAGTGGTGGATAATGTTACTGCAAAGCCTTCAAATCCTATTTTTAATCTCACTTCCAATATACAAGCAGCTAAGGCTATCGAAAAGACCACAACTAATAATCAGCAACCTTCTAGGTTTTCTAAGAACAAACCTTGGTCCAAACGACCCAAGCATGATTTCACCCCTTTGGGAGAGCCTCTTGATGTGGTCTATAAGACTCTTATACAAAATTAGGTTCTTAATCCTTTGGAAAAGCATACTTATGACCCACAACCATGACCTTACTAGTGGAATGATAATGATTATTGTGACTATCATCAGATTATTGGTCATAAAACTTCTACTTGTCTCCAACTGAGGCATAAAGTGCAAGATCTCATTGATAATGGTGACATCATTATGGAGAACCATAATAAGAATTTGGACCACCAAGCTTTCAAGGATCCTTTTCCTCCTCATGAGAAGGGAGAGTCTTCAAACACTAAGAATACCAATGCTAAAGTCAATTACACGTACACTAATAATGAAAATGTCATTGGTATGATCGAACCTGTCAAGATGGAATATTGTGATATGATCACTTCTAAAGGGAGTGATGACGCTCAAAATCTAAGACACTTTTGTTTTGCGTAGTTCTACATCTCATTCATCTGAATCTGAATAATCCCAAGGTTGTGCTAATGTTGTCACTCGATTGTGTGGAAGAGTTGTGTTGAAAGGTCCTGATGCTTCTACATCTACTCCTAAGAAAATAGCGGATAAGAGACCTAATATTCCTACATCCACTCCTAAGAAAAGCATGGATAAAACTAGTGTTGGCCCTGCCAACAAGAATATGAAAACTGTTCCTATAGCTAGCTCAGCTAATTATAGTATTTTAGACCAACTTCAGTGAACTAACACTCAGATTACCATTTTTGAATTGCTGAAGATCTCGCCTGCTCACAGGAAGATTTTGGACAAGGCCCTTGCTAAGGCAAACATTCCCAAGGATCTTGATCTCAACCGGTTCCAATCTATGGTGGGTCATTTGACTTCACCTCATTATCTATCTTTTTCTAAAGAAGATGACCATTCTTTGAGTCACCTACATAATTCTCCCCTGCATATAGAGGTCATGATAGGTCCTAAGCATGTCCGTTGAGTGCTCATAGATAACAGTGCTGGCCTTAATATTTGTTCTGCTAAACTACTCACTCAGCTAGGATATGATGAGAATTGCATAGATCCTCACAAAAATATTACCATCAAAGCTTATGGTGAGGAAGAATGCAAGTCCCAGGGCTTAGTTGTGCTACCTATCCCCATAGGTCCTGTTGAGAGAGATGTTACTTTCCAAGTGCTCGATATTCCTCTCACCTACAACATCTTGTTGGGTAGGCCTTGGATTCATGAGATGCAGGCTATTCCATCCACATACCATCAATGCATTAAGTTCCCATTTCATGGGGCAGAAGTCACTGTACCTGCAAATACCAATTTCTCTTGCAATGCTCTTGCACAAACCGTAGATAGTTTTATTCCAACAAATAGGGAATCCACTGAGTTTTATGATGCTAAGATAAAAGAGATGAAACAAACTTTGAGACTTAAGGATACTAGCATGGGAGAATACCGAATGGAACCTGTGCTATCTCTTGCTGCTATACCTTTGTCTCCACGTTCTTACAAGAGACCTTCTGAATATAACAAACTTTCTAATGCTTCTCCTCAAATAATTTATGATGGCACCTTTGTGAGGGCCTCTATACCTTTAGAAGATGAGGATGAAGAAAGAGTTGTCAAAGGTTGGATCTACAAAGGAAAAGAAACAGCTGAAACAGCCACTCCAAATTTAGAGCAAGAACCATATAGTGAGGACTTCAAGATCATGAAGTGCTTCGGTTATAAGGGGAGTGGTCCCATAGGAAAAAATGATAATTTCTTGCTAAAACTTATTGAAGCTATAAGCTACCGCACAAAAGATACTAGTGGCTTAGGCTTTAAGAAGACTCCCTTTCATTTGGGGACCAAGAAATTTGTGTTGGCTCCTAAGCCTAATCCTAAGCTTGAACTTGAACCTAAACAAGAAATTGAAGATACCACTCTAGAAGTGAATCCAGAGAACAGCTCTGATGAGGATACATTTCCATATCCTATCCCTCTGGATCTTACGGCACTCCTTACTGAACCTGATGAGCCTATCATACCTATTCATATGGTAGAGTCTGATACTGATACTTGTTATGAAGCTGATTTTGATAAAACCTCTTTAGTGCATCAAGTTACATATGAGGAATGGAAAGCAGCACTAAATGATGATCCCAATTTCAAAGGTGAATGATATAGGCCACCATATTTTGAAAAGTACTATGAACAAGAACAACTTCAGCAAGCTATCAATGCCACAAGGGATAATAATGAGACTGATGATGTTGCTAATGAAATTCCTACATCAAGTACAGACTCACATGAATATGAGTTTGACTCTTTGTCTGATGCCACTTATGATGTAGACATAGATACTATTCACATGTATGAAAGACTCCTTGAAGTAGGTGAAGGGTCTAGCACTAGGCCACACGAATTAGACACCACTAATGTTAACATGTCCTCTACCTCCAACATAAGGTCTTATAGGGATTTGAATGTTCCTTTGGAAAAGATCACTTTAGGCCTTGAATTTCTCGTTAGCGCTTTTGAGGGTTATACTGTGAATGCAATTGAACCAGTCACTACTTCCCTTTCACTCCATCATCCCGATCTAATAAATTGGAACTCCCCTCTTGAATCCAATGAAGTCCTAACATTCCAGACTGATTATGATCTAGCCTGTTACCTCCATGCAATTGAGTCTATGATGTCCTCCACCAGTGAGAGCAGTGTCAGCATGATAGAGGTGGATATCAAGTATCTAAGTCAAAAAATTAAAAGAAGAAAAAATAGATGCTCTGATGGTGAAAACCACTTTGTGGCAATATCAGAGCCAAAAATAGTAAAAATAAAAGACGTATTCGTGGGTGAAAACCTCTCTGAGGCACCCAAGGATGAGATACTTGATGCTCTTCTGAGCCACTTCCAAGAGAGGTCATCAGTATTGATTGAGCCAACACAGTCAGTCAATTTGGGTACAGAAACTACTCCATAGATCATTCACCTAGCACAATCATTGTCTGCTGAGGAAAAAGAAGAGTTCACAAGATTCTTTTAGAGAAAGAAAATAAACTTTGCATGGACCTATTCTGACATGCTTGGATTAGATCCCAATCTAATCATGCATCATTTGTCCATTGCACCAGGTATCAAACCTATTAAATAGAAGCTACGAAAAATGCATCCATACGTAGCACTTTTGGTTAAAGTAGAGCTGGAAAAGCTTCTTAAGGCTAGCTTCATAAGAACTATTGATTATGAAGAATTGATTTCAAACATTGTTCCAGTCACTAAACATGATAAATCCACTTGTGTGTGTATGGATTTCAGAGATTTGAATAAGGCATGTCCGAAAGACAACTTCCCACTGCCTAATATTGATATGATAGTTGACATGATAGCAGGATATGAGATGTATTCCTTGATGGATGGCTTTTCTGGCTATAATAAAATCAAAATTGCACTAGAAGATCAAGAAAAGACTACTTTTACATGTGCCTAGGGTACATTTTTCTTGAATATCATGCCTTTTGGGCTTAAGAATGCAAGAGCAACATACCAGAGAGCTGTTACTACTATCTTCCATGATATGATGCATAAAATAATGGAGGATTATGTAGATGGTACTTTAGCCAAAAGCATGAAGCGAAGAACTCACCTCATAGACTTAGGTCCCATCCTTGACCATATGGAACAATTCAGTCTCAAGCTTAATCTGAAGAAATGTGCTTTTGGTGTTACTTCTGGGAAACTCTTGGGTTATATCATTTCAGCTAAAGGCATAGAAGTTGATCCTGAAAAGGTAAAAGCTATTATGGACATGCCTCCACCCAAGAATATCAGTCAAATGAGAGGACTACAAGGAAGGCTACAATCTATCAGGCATTTTATTTCACAGCTGGCTGACAAGTCACAACCATTCACTAAGACTTTGCATAAGAATGTGACTTATGAATGGAATGAGGAATGCAACAAGGGGCTTACTCAAATAAAATAGTATCTTGCTAATCCACCTATACTAATGCCTCCTATTCATGGGAAGCCACTTATCCAGTACATCTTAGCAACAAACATGTCCTTGGGTGCTCTCTTAGCTCAAGAAGATCATAACAATAAAGAAAGGGCCATATACTATATTAGTAGAACATTGGTTGCTTATGAAATGAATCTCTGCCATTGAGAAGGCTTGTTTAGTAGTGGTATTCACTTCTCAGAAATTGTAGCATTATATGCTAGCTCATACCATGAGGCTTATTGCAAAGATTGACCCACTGAAATACTTGTTGAGCAAGGCTGCCCTCATGGGTAGATTAGTAAAATGGGTAATGATACTTAGTGAATTTGACATTGAGTACGTGGAAAGAAAAGCCATTAAGGGACAAGCAATTGCTGATCAGTTGGTGGAGGCTCCTTTAAAAGATTATCAAACTTTGAGTATTGAGTTTCCAAATGAATCTGTCATGCTTCTCACACACCAATATTGGAGCATGTTATTTGACAGATCATTTACTCAGCAAGGATCCAGTGCAAGCATTTTGTTTGTTACACCTCAAAGATACTCATTGCCAAAGGCATATAAAATTTTGTTTCCCTACACAAACAACATAGTTGAATATGAAGCTCTTATTAATGGAATAAAGATAGCCCTTGAATGGCATGTTGATGAGCTCAAGGTCTTTAGGGATTCTTAGTTAATCATTAATCAAGTCAATGATGTCTACCAAACAAAAGATGACAAGCTAATACCTTACAAAAGAATGGTAGATGATCTCAAGCAATACTTTGCACATATTTCTTTCCAGCAGGTTCCAAGGACAGACAATAAATCAGTTGATGCTATGGCCACTCTAGCCTCAATGTTGCAAATGCCAAAAAATTATTTCAGACATGAGTTCCTGGTGGAGACATTACACTACCTTGCTTATGATCATCCTGAATCTAGGATGATCTATTTAGTCATTGGACATGATTCATCCCACTACCACCATATCTTTTCCTACCTTCATGACCAAATCATTCCTGACACTTATACCCAGAATGAGAAGCGTCACCTCATTTGTACTACTTCATGGTATGTTCTCATAGCAAATGACTTGTATATATGAGGTTTAGATGGTACTCTTATTAGGTGCTTAGAGCCCGATGACTCCAAACGTGCATTGGCTGAGGTACACGAGGGTATTTGTGGGTCTCATTCTAGTGGTCTAACATTAGCTCGGAAACTTATTAGAGACAGCTATTACTGGCTGGACATGGAAAAAGAAGCTGTTCAATATGCTAAAACTTGCAAGCAATGCCAATTTCATGGGAACCTGATTCATGCTTCTGCTCATGAACTTATTCCTCTCATTAGTTTCTGGCCATTTCAGCAATGGGCTTTTGACTTGGTCGGTCATATACATCCTTCATCTTTAAGAGGGCACAAGTTCATCATCACAGCTATTGATTATTTTACCAAATGGGTTGAGGTAGTACCTCTCACTGTAGCTGATGGCAAGACCATTGCAATGTTCATATTGAACTCTATCATTTGCAGATATGGCATACCCTCATCTATTATCACTGACAATGGGGGACAATTCAAAAATAAGGACTTGAGAGACTTATGCACTAAATTTAGAATTATTCAGCATTGGTCATCTATCTATTATCCCTAGGGTAATGGACAAATAGAGGCTTCTAATAAGACAATTCTAAAAATCTTGCACCGAACAGTTCATAAATCTAGTAGAGATTGGCATCTCCAGATTAATCTAGCTTTGTGGGCCTACAGAATGAGTATCTGGACACCAATGGGGGCCACTCCTTTTGCCTTGGTTTATGGATCAAAGGTAGTATTACCTATTGAGGTCAAGATTCCAACATTGTGAATCTCTCTGAGAGGCCACATCACTAATGAAGATAACAAAATATCCCAGCTTCAAGAGCTTGAGTTGCTTGATGAACGTCGAAAGGTGGCATTCGATCATCTCCAAGCATGTCAAAAGAGAATGTCAAAAGCTTATAATAAGAAAGTTAGACAAAGAGAATTCCAAGTGGGTGATCTCATCCTGAGAGAGAACCCCAAAAAATAGCAGCAACAAGTTCAGAAGGCAAATTTGAACCAAACTGGCTTGGTCTGTATGTCATTACTACAGCTTTTGTGTCTAGCGCTTATCAACTCTCCCCCACTGAAGGAGAGCAACTCAAAGAGCCTATCAATGCTCTTCACTTGAAGAAGTTCTACAAGTGAGACATTGCTTGTATGCTCATGTACATACTTATTGGTCCTGAAAAAATCCTAAAAATTGATATATTGCAAAAAATCCTTAAAATTGCAAAATGTCCTGAAAAAATGATCATCTTAGTGAAAACCTGGTAAACAGACACTTTGATGTATCTATTATCTTGATGAAAACTTGGTAAATAGGCACCTTGATAATAATTTAAAAAAATAAAAAATTGAAAAAATACAAAAAAAATGAAATATTCAAAAATACAAAAAAAGAGAAAAAAGAGAAAAGTACAAAAAAATTGAAAAGAAGAAAATGTGCCATTGATGAAAACCTAGTAAACAGGCGTCATGGTAGCAAAAATAGAATCTCTGCCAAGATGGTGAAAATTTGGTAAACAAGCACCTCTTGTTTCCTAAGGCTACATCTCATCTTAGTGTCGCTTGGCTCTTAGTTTCCCGATTTAGTCTCTTTACTTTCCTACTTTAGTCTGCTTTCCCGCTTTCCTGCTTTAGTTGGTTTCCCTTTTAGTTCATTTCCTGCTTTAGTTTTCCAGCTCATGCACTTGCCTTTAGTTATCTTCATGATTTTCCTCAACTCTTCATGGATTGGAATTGGTTCACACTTGGGGGCATCTTCCTAGTCTAGGGGGCATTGTCCTATCACTGTCAGAAGTTTTGTTCGTGCATCAGGCACCAACGGTTCTCGCTGCTTCTGCCTGCTGATGCTTAGCTACTTTTGAGATTACTCTCCTTCAGGATCTCTCATGTATCGATCACCGATGGTTCTCACTATGCCTTCCTGCTGATACCTAGCTTTCATTTGACCTCTCTCCTTTTGGGATCTTTTCCTTACATCAGTCACTAGTGGTTCTCACTGTGTCTGCCTATTGATGTTTCGCTAGTATCTTTTGAGATTTCTCACCTTGAGAATCTCTCTCATATCAGTCACCAACATTTCTTGTTGTGTTTGTCCACTGATACTTCATGTAGTTTCTGGTATCTTCTTGAGACTTTGTCTCTCGCGACAGTCACCAGTGGTTCTCACCGCGTCTGCCTGTTGTCGCTATCCCATCGAGACTTCAAATGTTGTTTTCTTCCAATTCGAATTCAATCCACTTGAACACAAACTGAAACTGAAAACTGAAAACTGATTTTGTGTTCCTTTAAAGCATGCTGAGCTTTTCCTTTGCTTTTTTGATTGTTTGCTTTATCATTTCTCCTCGAGCGAATCTAAGATGTCTTTCTTGACTGAGAAACATGAAGACTGGGGGCATGATGTTTTCTTTGCTTTCTACTTGTTGGTTTAGTTCCAATGATCCAAAGAATCTATCTAAGAGGGGTGTCCATCTATAAGAGCCTTCATCTCGTATTGGATGGCCATGAGTACCTTGACTCCTTTTATATGGATGCTTTGGTGAGGTTGGTTCTTCTCCTTATCTATTTTGAGTGACTTCTTTCTGCTACAAGTAAAAATGGCTAACTCTCGTCCTACTAAGTGAATGTAAGGGTCACTACGAGCAATCTTTGGCAAACTAAGGAACTCTTGCATTTTTGGTGTGTCTGTTCACAAGCAACATTTAGGTCATTCTAGCAATTATGCTTTGATGCTTATGTTAACTTGCTAAATCAAAAGGAATAGGTGTTCAGGTCATTCTGGCTTCTTGTGCCTTAATGCTTACACCTCATTCTGACAAATCTAAGACTTATGTCATATTCATATTCTCATAATTACAATATTAGTGAGGATTGTATGACATCTTGTGATTGTCCCATGCTTAAATGAACTCGATGATGATAAATACGGTGAGTCCAACAACCAAGTCCTAGGGCTTGCATTTTCATTCTAGGCTTACATTTAGCTTAGGCTTGCATTTTCATTCTAGACTTGCATTGAGACTGTGTTTTGGTGCTCTCTTGATTTCTTTCTCTTCATCAAAGGTCCTCATCTTTTGTCTCAGGTCCTTCTTAGCTACACAAGTGTCCGGTCCTAGCTCTCGATCTTCAGAACATACATCTTTTGATTAGTACCTGTCATATATTGCTACAATCCTGCATGAGATGATTAGTACCATATTCATTACATATCCATTGCATTTTCATTTCATTTGCATCCATAAATTCATTTTCATATACATATACATGTGCATCCACTATAAGCATAACTCAAAATCATACATTACACATATGCATACATTCTATTCATCTACCACTACATTTCACACTGCATCATCATAAATAAAACATGTGCATATTCATAAAAGGAAACATATGCATTGCATAAATTTCTATCCATATACCTAAGCATTTAGGAAAACATCTCATAAACATCATACACCAAAGCAATATACAACAAATACGATGATATCAAAATGTTGATCTCGTATATATATATATATATATATATATATATATATATATATATATATATATATATATATATATATATATATATATATATATATATATATATATATATATATATATATATATATATATATATATGTCTCAATCAAATGTCATATACAAATGAAGAAGGTGCTACTCGAGCACAGTATAAAAAATGACTACAATACACATCTCTCAAAAATGAGCTGCAACAACAAGGAATACATCAAGATCCACTGCCACCTGGAGGAGATGGTGGCAATGGTCTATGTGGTAATGGCATAGGCCGCTATGGAGGTTCCTACTGAGGAGGTGCCTGTGGTGCTTGTTGTGGTGGGGCCTATGATGGTGCCTATGGTGGTGCCTGTGGGGGTGCTGGTGGAGGTGCCTATGAAGCTTTGTCATAATCAGTGAATGGTGGTACCTACTTTGACAAATCTGGGATAGCCCCATAGTAAGTTGCATAATAATATGCTGCCTGGGTAGCCTCATACCTCATCTCAATCCTAGAATGTGCCAACTCATCCTGCAGCTATCTGATCTCAACGTCTCTTTCTACTACATAGGTCTCTTGAATAAATCAGGTGTGGTAATCATCCTGCTCTCGCTGCATCTATCGTACCCTCTCACAGCTCTTCCTGAGAGCCTCCTGCAGCTGAGGTGTCCCAGCTCGTACTGAGATGTCAGGCATGTCTGTATCATTGTCTAGAGGAGCCTACTGTGAAGTGTCTCCAGTCTGTTGCTTGGTGGACCTCTGCTAGGCCCCGCTACTCCTAGCTCCTGCATCTAAGCCCATCTTCCTAGCCAGGATGCTAACCTACCCTGCTCGGGGTCTTAGTACTCTCTATTGTTGTAGTACCTACTATGGTGCATGTTGGGCTGGTGCCTACTAATACTGTGTAGGCTGATACTGGTCTCCCACACCAATGGGATCTATGAACCTCATATGAGGATATGCTATCAAGTGATCTTTATATGCAGGAGTCACCCCTGCATTGGTGACCCCCGCCATGTAGTCCCATCGCATAGCTATTATGAGTGCCTCAATCACACATTGTCCAAGATCTAATCTCACATGCCACCCCTTCTTCTCCTCATCAGAGAAGCGGGTGTAGGGGTAGTACTCCTGTGATATATCCTATTGTCTGTCAAACTGGCGCAGGACACGTGTGACACGGAACATCTTGATGGTATGGACACTCTGCTCGATCAGTGGATGAGAAATAAACATATGAGATAGCTCCCGACGAGCATCATCCCATGGCTCTGTGGCCACCCAAGGTCTCCATACTATTGTCGCCATATCATCCAGCTGCCCCCTCCACTGATCTATCTTGCCTAGCAGAGGCTAGGTCATGACACCTACGTACCCATAAATATATGACTCAAGATGTTGTCATGTGTCATGGAAAATTGCCCTGCAAACAGGGAGATGCTCCTAGGCCCAGATCTGAAGAACAAATACTCCTACCGCCATGGTCCTCACGCTACGATACACTATCTCATGCATCTCATGGTACATGTGGGCTAACATACAATCACCCCATCCAAATCTGACAGCTAGTTGCTCCAACATCCTCCGCAGCATCGTGCCCCAGCCGCACTCTAGACCATGCTGACCTTGATCTGGAATAAGGTAGCAGCTTAGGAATATCGCAAGTATGATAGTAAAAGGATGAGCACCACCGTGCTTGCTGATCAAATCATCCCAGGAGATGGCTCGGCCCATCACTAGATCATCCTAGAATATCGCTCTCAAGGCTAATGTACCCTGCCTCGACTGTGTCTCGTACTCTACTCGAGTACCATGGATGGGTATCCTCAGGATCTTGTATATGTCCTCTAGGGTCATAGTCATCTCCCCCATCAAGAAGCGGAAGGTGTTCATCTCCGAATGGAAATGCTCTACAAGTGCAGTAAGCAGACCATGATTCACCCGAATGTTAGGAAAATCACACAAGTATCCTAGACTAAGAGCATCAATATGAGCACTCTCTGCATCTGTGAGTCTCTGCACTAGTGTGGTAATAACTAGATGGTGCATCCTGAAGGCAACATCGGGGAAGTCAACCTGCAAAGCAAGAGACAACATTTGATCAGTATCTCAAACATGATGGTTTTTCAACATGACAACAATGAATGCAGCATGGCATCTATAACTAGACAAGGCTCTGTGACACTCTACTTGGCTGATTTCATGCAATTTGACAAATTTTGACAAGTTTCAAACTATGCAGCAAATTTTCACGTGAGAAAACTGTTCTCTCGTGCGAGATAGGACTGGACCTCGTGCGAGATCCTAAAATCTCATGCGGGAGCCCCTTTTAGCTCACACAAGCTTCCAGACGAAGCCCGCGTGAAGGAGCCCCAAGTCATGTGAGGAAACCATTTCCTCACGTGAGAGGAGACCTAGCCCAACGTGAGGAAACTACTTCCTTGTGCAAAGTTGGAAGAACATGACTTAAAACTTGTTAAATCTACCCTAAATTGACCTAGAAAGCTGTATGAATTGAAATGCAGAGAGGTTTATCGATTACTTACAGGTGTATCATACTCCGTAGGCTGGGCATGTCATCATGAGTGCTCAAATCTATGCATATGTAGTGGAAGACCCTCCATTTTTCTCTCTAAGAGCTCAGAAATCACAAGAAGACAAAAGTGAATAATGAATTGAAAATGACCCCTCCAGGCCTTATATAGCTTTTGACCTAATTTTCAAAAGTGCTCTGTTTTGCACAAAAATTGCACCCTTGGCTAAATCGACTGCTCTAAATCCATTTTCAGGATTGAAATTGAAATCTGACATCTCTAGATAGCTCTAAATTGCATTTTAAATTCTAAAGACCTTTTGGGATCGGATGCTTATGCAGTCAACCTTCTGGCATCATCTTCCTGCCAGACCCTCATCTTTGCATCATGTTCTCAAGATCTTTGCTCTTTTCATCAAGGTCAACTCTAGTCAACCATGGTCAACCTTGGTCAAACTTGGTCAACAAGACCTCTGCTTTGCTTCGATTTGCTTCTGCAGCTTCTCAAATCTAGTCTAATTACTTCTGCTCTGCAACCTCTTGTTGTCAATCATCCCTCTTATGTCATCTTTCGATTTTGCTCCCAAGGGGGTAGGATGATTGCATCATTTGAATCTTGTCAAATCAATTCTTGAATAAGTCTGATCTAAATCTTCAGTTCGTATTGCTAGGGGCATCTCGATGCCTCGTATCTTGCTATTTGGTCATCTATCTTTTAGGTATCTGAGCAATCTAACTCAGATTCTCAGGAATCAAGCTTCATTATGGGGATGGTTCTCAAAATCTTTTAGGTATTGGGGCAATCTAACCCTAATTCCTGGGAGTCAAGCTTTGTTCTGGAGATGGCTCTCAAAATCTCTCTTGGATCGTTATCTGGGCAATCTAACCCGGGTCTCGGAGGGCTATCATATTGGGGCAATCTAACCCTGATTCTGGAGACAGTCCTAAATTTGCATCTGAATCTCATTCTGGGCATTGGGGCAACCTAACCCCAATTCTCATCTTCTCTCAAGACCGTTGTCTTCGCAATCTAACTTAGACTTTGTAAAATCATGTTTTGATCTATTCAGTGTCTTGGCAACCTAACCTAGACTTCTAAATTCCTTTTCATCTGTCGCTTCGGACTATTCTTTGAATCAATGTGTTGTTCACACATCAATTCAAAGAGGGGAAAATGTAATACCCTAAAATTGGCACCTAATAAATTTGATTAATTTTGGTGCATTATCTTCAAGTTTACATCTCCAAAGTCCTAGTTTCCTAGGTAATTTTCTCTTTCCTACCTGACTTAATTTGACTTGATGTCAATTGCAAAGACCATAAATTGCATTAACCAAATATCAAAATTAATTCCTAAAGTCCTTGACTTTAATTAGCTAAATTACCCCTATGATAATTTAATTTAATCCTAAAGTCTTAAGTGCTTAGAATTAAATTAAATCCACCCCATTTGGCTAATTACCCATAAAAAGGAATTAATAATTGCTTGATATTCGAATGGACACACCTTTTTGAATTAATAATTCAAGATATTCGAAAGGCCACCTGTGTGGCATTTTCCATTCTTTTTATTAAGTAATTCTTGCATTTTTGTCTCCAATGGAAATGAAGGGTTAGGAGTTTCAAATCAAGAAACTCTTCATTCCTCTTCTGGCTTTTCTATTTAATGGACCTCTTTTTCTCATTCAAGGGAGGCAATTTTTGAGAGTATCCAAACTATAGGCTTTTTTAGCCTCATTTATTTCATTGTTTCCAAAGCTTTTATTGCATCAATTAGATTAGTATCTCATTATTAGTATAATCTTGCATCTCATCTTAGATTAAATTTTCTTAATTGTTCTTAGACTAATATCATATTCGTTTCAAGCTCTTAGATTAAATTGCATTTCATCTTTACTTTCAAGTTTTTTTTAGATTAATTGCATCTCATTCTAGCTTGATTTCATCAAATTGCCCATCTTTTCATATTTTCAAATCCTCCATTGTAGAGATGGCCTTATGGTTGTTGGCTCTCCAATCTGAGAGTAATTAAACACCCCACCTACATAGGAGGCAACAAGTCGCTTCACAATGAATTTCAGATTGAGTAATTCATACTCTCTCTTGTAATTCGACCATGTGAGTAATGACTATGTTGCGTTTGTGCCTGATTTAGAGGTCCACATTTAGACACACATAATTTGCATTAATCTCACAACATAGTTAATTCCTAAAGTATTTGACTTTATTAGCTAAATAATCCCTATGATAAATTAATTTAATTATAAAGTCCTAAGTGCTTTAAATTAAATTAAAATCTACCCCCTTAGCTAATACCCATAAAAAGAATTAATAAATTGCTTGATTATTTGAATAGACACTGTTATTTGAATTAATAATTCAAAAATAATTGAAAGGTCACCCATATGTGGCAATAAACATTCTTTTAATTAAGTAATTCATGCTTTTTTGTCTCAATTGGGAATGAAGGGTCAACTGTTTTGAATCAAGAAACTCTTCATTCCTCTTCTGGGTTTGTCTATTTATTGAACCTTCTCCTTCATTTAAAGAGAGAGAAATTTGAAAGCACATAGACTATAGTGAAATTCTATATCAACTATTTACATATTTTCAAAGCTTATTGCATTAATTAGTTTTTTCTCATTTAGTGTTAATTGCATCCTTCATAGTAGATTAATCTCTTCATTGCTATTAGTTAATTATCATCTTTCTTTCAAGCTTTCTTAGACTAGAATCTACATTCCATATTTGCTTTCAAGTTATTAGATTAAAATCTGCACTTCATTTTAGATTACAAATTGCATCTCCATTCTTAGATTAATTGCACTTTGCTTATCATTCTTGCTTTCAAATCCTCCATATTAACTCGGTCTTATGGTTGTTGGCTCTCCAATCTGAGAGTAATTAAACACCCCAATTAATTAGGAGGCAACAGGTCACTTCACCATGAATTTTGAATTGAGTAATCCATACTCATTCTCGTAATTTGATTGTGTGAGTAATGACTATGTTGCGTGTGTAGTTGCATTAGAGGTCCACCTTCAGCTATATACATTATGGCACCCACCATGGAGCAAGAAAGATCAATTTCTAGCCTAATTCTCAAATTATTTTTTCTGACAAGAAATTTGAGCTCTGTCATGCGTCCATACTTTCCTATGTACGGAATCTCATGCGAGAATCCAGAGCATACTGCGTGAAGTTTCACTCTCAATAGCACTCTCACATGTGAACTTTCGCATCCTTGCACAGCATCCTGTTCTTTCTCTCACGCTATGGAGTACTTTCTCGCATGAGATTTGGTTCCAGATTTTAAAAAAATTCCAATCTCTGTGTTTTCTGTTGCAGATTTCTAATCTTTTTTGTTTGTTGTTGTTTACTATTTCTCTGTTCTTTTCACAGCATAATAGTGGTTTGCAGGTCACTTTGTCGAAGAATATAAAACATGCTAATGGTTTGATTTCAGGATGATTGCCAAAGAATAATTAAAATGTTGTGTTTGTTTTCTTGCTTTCATTCACATAGTCTAATTAGGGCCTCGTTAAAATTTCTTGAGAATTTTGATAGTAGGCTAGGGAATTTGGCTCTTCATTACATGGAGGTGATGACCATGAATGAATCCTAAAACTGAATGATCCTACTAATATGATAGATTCTTGGGGAAGCGAGGAAAGATAGTGAATCTTTAACACTTCTACTTACCAGGGGATTATGCTCTTCTCTCTTTGAGAGAACTAGAAACCCAAAAGCTTATGGATTTGGTGGAGTGAAGCTAACTCGGTGATGAATTTTCTTGATGTGTTTGGGTGAAGTGATGAGGTAGAGAAGTATGCTCTTCTCTCTTGGAGAGAAATAGAAAATCAAACCCTCGGATCTAAGCCAAGTTGTGTCACCTTTAGAGGGCCTGCCAAAAGTTGAACCTCTGGGAATAACCCAAGTGAGTACGTATCTTTCATCGGTGATTCCACCTCACTTTAATAAATAATTCTTTGTTGAGTCTAAAGACTCCAAAGCCATATTAGCTTCCTTCTCATGATTTCAACTATCATCTTGAGAAGGCCTTGTTTGTTGTACTGAGTGGCACCACTCCTAGCCCTGCTTGCGGGGGTGTGCGGCTTTCAAGTGTTGGTGTGGTTGCAAAGCCTCAACCTTGTATCAGGGGCACTAGAGGTTAGTATGAATAGAAGCCTATTAAAAAATTTCCTTAGCTAGTGGCCTACCCGATTCACCTCTGAAAGGAGGCATAATCTTTGCGCAGGGAGGGAGAAGAAACTCTCTCGTAGATTCCCACCATAGGCATACACCTGGATGCTTGAAGGTGGTATATGACACTAGCCCCTACCACAAGGGTAACTTTTGAACATATACTATTGAGTCCTTGGAAACACCAAAAATACGGGTGCCCTCTAGGGGGTGACACAGCTGTGTGAGGTGCACATATGCGCATAAGTAGTGGGGTGAAGGTTTTTTCTTCTCACCAATTTTTTGGTAGGGATAGCTATGTGTTTGTTATCGAGTCTTAAACATTGTCCAATCATGATCAAACAAAGACTCCCCTAATACTATCAAGTTGCTTTGTCCTTGATAGGTCTGTTAACGACTACTTCTTATATCACAACTGCTTGATCTAAACCTTTGTGTCTTTAAACGAATGCTTGAAACCTCAAAATGAGATTGGTTACTAAATTGTTCTTCAAATCTATCAGGAAACTAGATTTTTTTTCAGACATCAATTCAGGCTGTATCTTAGAATTTAACTTTTACCTCGAAAACTATGTCAAACTATCAGACTTTGGATCTTTCCCACGTGAAGTTTCACTTTTCAGAGCACTTTTTTGCGTGAGACTTTGTTCTTTCATGTGAAGTTTGGTGTTTTCTCATGCGCCCTGGTACTTTTTCATGCGAACTTGTATCCAGATTTCAAAAATAGAGACTAAATTCCCATTGACTGGTCAAACTTTTTCCTGATATGCTTTTTGTCTAAGGTCTATTTTTCTATTTTCCTATTGTTCACTGTCAAAAATTGGTTGTCCTGAGTTGGCAATCGATCGATCTTTGCTTTGACTCATGTTGTCTCTCATTGGTTTACCTTATCTCTTTATGCCTTTTGTACCTCGTGTTGCGATAGTCTTATCCTAGCTGTTCTAGTCACCTCTTTTGATGATTCATACCAGGTCCATCTTGCATCTTGGTTGTTCTAGCCTTTATCTCCTTCACGTTGTTCCTAGAGATAGAGTCTAGCATTATCCCAAGTCTTCTCTCATTTCATCTTCATCTATGACTGTCACAACTAGAAGTGGAAAAACTTATCCCATTCAGAATACTGGTCAAGGTAGAAGTGGACCTCCTAATCAAGAAATAGATCATCCCGAATTTGTTACGAAATTTGAACTTTGTGAGGAATCCTCAAGTTCTTCATTGAGTACTTTGAAAGATAGCTCATCTCAATCAACTCCGGTGTTCCAAGAGTGTTTTGATCTATTGTTTGAAGCAGAACCTGGTTTCTCATTTCAAGGTCAAGACAACTCATTCTTCCAAGACAACTCATTGTTTCACAACTTTGGAAGACTGCTTCCTCAGACTGGTCCAATCATTGAACCTATCGATCCCATTGATGATATCAACTCATCTGAACCTATTGATCCTTTTGATCTTGTTCATGCACCAAAGGTTACCTTAGCTTCCCCCTTTCGACATCGTTCATACCATTTTACTGAGGCTTCAATTGCTACACAGTCTTATGTTGACAAGATGGGAGAACCATTTAACTTCCAACCAGGAAAATATAGTCAAACTTTTGATCAATCTCAAAACAACCAGTATTTTGGTCAATCTTCCAATGACCAACATCATTCTCAACCCCAAAATGAGCAACGCTATGATCAAACCCAAGATGATCAACAAAAAGCTCAAAATAAATCTCAAGGTGGTCAACCAGCGTATCGCTATCGACCTCCTCCTTTCGATCAGAGTCAAGATCAAGTCCCTAGCATTTGTGAGATCCTTGGAAATGATAGTGATGACACCATAACTCAAAATGATATAGATGCTACCAAGAAAAATAAATGTCTTATTAAGATGATGCAGATCCTCCTTCTAGAGAAGGAAAAATACTTTCTTGAGCTAGCTAAACAAGGGGCCAAGTTACCCCCAGACTATCAAGTTGAAACACTTGTAGCCGAGGAAGAAGAAACTAAGACCGCAAAGTTGCAAAAGATGGTCTGAGACATGCAAGATCAGATTAGTCAACTTGCGAAGAATAAGGACAAACCCGCTCAATAATTCGTAATGGAAAGTATTTTTCCTTTCTCTTTTGATAGAAATCTTCATATGCCACCTTTTCCCAGAGGTGTAGAGCTCCCTAAATATGAAAAATACTTGGGTGCAACTGATCACCAAGATCACTTGAGGGAGTTTGGTGCATTATCTATGGAATTCATGCATGATCAAACTTATCTTATGCACCTATTTCCTCGTAGTTTGGGCAGACCAGCTATGGAATGGTTCTCTAGATTGCCCACTGCATTAAGACTTTTGACAAAATGGCTAATCTATTTCTCCAACATTACTCACATAATATTCAGCATTCGGTCAACATCCAAGATCTTTGCAATTTAAAACAGCGACAAGGAGAATCTTTCCTAACATTTCTCCAAAGGTGGAGACAATTATGTACAAGGTGTTCTCACAAGCTACCAGAGTCTGAGAGACTCGACATTTTCTTGGAGAATATTGTCCCAAACTTTGGATACCAAGTGCAATTACAAGGTCCTCTAACCTTTGATAGCATGATTAAACAGGCAGTGTGAATAGAGGCCTTTATGGTTAAGAAAGGATAATTAACTTTGAATAAGGACAATAAACAAGGATTCTCCATGAACAAGGATAAAGGAAAGACTGTCAATAAGAACAAGGATGTAGTAAATGATGGAGTGGTGGATAATGTTACCATGAAGCCTTCAAATCCTATTTTTAATCTTACTTTCAGTATACAAGTGGCTAAGGCTATTGAAAAAACCACAACGGATAATCAACAAACTTCAAGATTTTCCAAGAACAAACCTTGGGCCTCTCGACCCAAGCATGAATTTACCTCTTTGGGAGAGCCTCTTGATGTGGTATATAAAAATCTTATACAGAATCAAGTTCTTACTCCTTTGGAAAAGTGTCCTTATGACCCACAACCACAGCCTCATTGGTGGAATGATAATGCATACTATGACTATCACCAAAACATTTGTCATAAGACTTCTACTTGTCTCCAGCTGAAGCATAAGGTTCAAGATCTCATTGACAATGGTGACATCCTTGTGGAGAACCATAACAAGAATTTGAACCATCAAGATTTCAAGGATCCCTTCCCTCCTCATGAGAAGGGTGAGTCTTCAAATGCCAAGAATACCCATGCTAAAGTCAATTACATGTACACTATTGATGACAATGTTATTGGTATGATCGAACCTATTGAGATAGAGTATTGTGACGTGATCACTTCCAAGGGGAGCGGTGATACTCCCAAACCTAAGACTCCTTTCATCTTGTGTAGTTCCACGTCTCATTCATCTGAATCTAAAAAATCTCAAGACTGTGCTAATGTGGTCACTCGATCACGAGGAAGAGTTGTTTTGAAAGGTCCCGATACTTCTACATCTACTCTGAAGCAAACTATGAATAAGGGTCCCGATACTTCTACATTTGCTCCGAAGCAAACTACAGATAAGACTTCTATTGGTCCCACCAAAAAGAACATGAAATCTGTTCCTACATCTAACTCGGCTAGTTATAGTACCTTAGATCAGCTCCAACGAACCAATGCTCAGATTACCATTTTTGAGTTGTTGAAGATCTCGCTTGCTCACAAGCAGATTTTGGATAAAGCCCTCACTGAGGCAAATGTTCCCAAGGATCTTGATCTCAACTGGTTCCAATCTATGGTGGGTCATTTGACCTCGCCTCACTATCTATCCTTCTCTAAAGAAGATGATCACTCTTTGAGTCATCTGCATAACGCTCCTTTGCACATAGAGGTCATGATAGGCCCTAAACGCATCTGTCGAGTGCTCATAGACAATGGTGTTGGTCTTAATATTTGTTCCGCTAAACTGCTCACTCAAGTAGGTTATGCTGAGAATTGTATAGACTCCCGCAAAAAGATTACCATCAAAGCTTATGATGAGGAAGAATGCAAGTCCCAAGGCTTAGTTGTGCTACCTATCCATGTAGGACCTATTGAGAGAGATGTTACTTCTCAAGTTCTTGACATTCCTCTTGCCTACAATATCTTGTTGGGTAGGCCATGGATTCATGAGATGCAGGTTGTTCCATCCACGTACCATTAGTGCATTAAGTTTCCATTCCATGGGGTGGAAGTCACTGTACCTACTAATACCAATTACTCTTGCAACACTCTTGCACAATCTGTAGATAGCTTTGTTCCAGCTAATAGAGAGTCCACTAAGTTTTATGATGCTAAGCTAAAGGAAATGGAATAAAATTTGAGACTTAAGGATACAGGCATGGGAGAATACCGAATTGAACCTGTGCTATCACTTGCTGCTCTACCTCTATCTCCATGCTCTAATGGGAGACCTTCTAAGAATGAAAAAAACTTTTGATGATCCTCCTCAAACAATATTCAATGGTGCCTTTGTAAGGGCCTCTACACCTTTAGAAGATGAGGACGAAGAAAGAGCTATCAAAGCTTGGATCTATAAGGGAAAAGAAACAACTGAAACAACTACTCCACCTCCAAACTTAGAACAAGAGCTATACAATGAAGCCTTCAAGATCATGAAGCACTTTGGCTATAGGGGGAGTGGTCCTATAGGAAGGAGTGACAATGGTTTTTTGAAACCCATTGAAGCTACAAGTCACCGTACAAAGGATACTACTGGCTTAGGCTTTAAAAAAACTCCCTTTCATTTAGGGACCAAGAAATTTGTGTCAGCTCCTAATCCTGAACCTCAACCTAAACCACAAGTTGAAGATACTACTCCAAAAGTAAATCTAGAGGCCAGCTCTGATGAAGACACATTTCCATATCCTATTCCTCTGGAACTTGCTACACTCTTTGCAGAACCTGATGAGCCTATCATTCTTGTCCATATGGTAGAGATTGATACTGATACTGATACTGATTCTGATAAAACCTCTTCAGTGCATCAATTCACATATGAGCAATGGAAAGTGACACTAAATGATGATCCCAATTTTCTAGGTGAACAATACAGACCGCCACATTTCCAAAAGTGGTATGAACAAGAAAAACTCTAGCAAACCATTAATGCCACGAGGAATGAAGATGAGTCTGATGATGCTGCTATTGCTAATGAAATTACCACATCAAGTACGGACTCACATGAGTATGAGTTTGACTCTTTGTCTGATACTACTTATGATAAAGATATAGACATGGTGCATACTTATGAAAGACTTCTTGAAGTAGGTGAAGGGTCTAGCGTTAGGTCACATGAATTAGATGTCACCGATGTTAACATGTCCTCTACTTCTGATGTAAGGTCTTATAGGGATTTAAACACTCCTTTGGAAGAGATCTCTCTAGGTCTTGACTTGTTTGTTCGTGCTTTTGATGGCTATACCATGAACGCAATTAAACCAGTCACTACTTCTCTTTCACTCCGTCATCCCGATCTGATAAACTGAAACTCCCCTTCCACATCCAATGAAGTCCTAACATTCTAGAATAATTATGATCTAGCCTGTTACCTCCATGCTATTGAACCTATGATGTCCTCCAGCAGTGAAAGCAGTGTCAGCATGACAGAGGCAGATATCAAGTATCTTAGTCAAAAAATTAAAAGAAGAAAAAATAGATGCTCTGATGGTGGAAACCACTTTGTGGTAGTATCAGAGCCAAAAATAGTAAAAATAAAAGACGTATTCGAGGGTGAAAACCTCTCTGAGGCACCCAAGAATGAGATACTTGATATGCTTCTAAGCCACTTTCAAGAGAGATCATCAGTATTGATTGAGCCTACATAGCCAGTGAATTTGGGTACAAAAGCTGCTCCACAAATTATTCATCTAGCTCAATCATTGTCTGCAAAAGAAAAAGAAGAGTTCACTAACTTCTTTCAGAGCAAGAAAATAAACTTTGCATGGACCTACTCTAACATGCCTGGATTAGACCTAAATCTAATCATGCACCATCTATCCATCGCACTAGGTATCAAACCTATTAAATAGAAGTTGCAAAAGATGCATCCACGCGTAGCACTTTTGGTCAAAGCAGAGCTAGAAAAGCTTCTTAAGGATGGTTTCATAAGGACTATTGACTATGCAGAATGGATTTCAAAAATTTTCCTAGTCACCAAACATGATAAATCCAGTCGTGTGTGCACAGACTTTAGGGATCTAAATAAGGCATGTCCAAAAGATGACTTTCCACTACCCAATATTGATATGATAGTGGACATGACAGCAGGTTATGAGATGTACTCCTTGATGGATGGCTTTTCTGGCTATAATCAAATAAAAATTGCACTAGAAGATCAAGAAAAGACCACTTTCACATGTGCCTGGGGCACCTTTTGCTGGAATGTCATGCCTTTTAGACTTAAGAATGTTGGAGCAACATATCAGAGAGTTGTCACTACTATTTTCCATGATATGATGCATAAAATAATGGAAGATTATGTGGATGATACTTTAGCCAAAAGCATGCAGCAAAGAACTCACCTTACAGATTTGGGTCCCATACTTGACCGCATGGAACAATTTAGTCTCGGACTTAATCCCAAAAAGTGTGCATTCAGTGTCACTTCCGGGAAACTCTTGGGTTGCATCATTTTAGCTAAAGGCATAGAAGTTGATCCTAAAAAAGTGCAAGCTATTATGGACATGCCTCCACCCAAGAATATCAATCAAATGAGAGGACTGCAGGGAAGGCTGCAATCTATCTAGTGCTTCATTTCACAATTGGTTGACAAGTCACAACCATTCACTAAAACTTTGCATAAGGGTGTGACCTATGAATGGAATGAAGAATGTGACAAAGGGCTCACTCAGATTAAATAGTATCTTGCTAATCCACCTATATTGATGCCTCCTATTCATGGGAAGCCACTCATACTATACATCTCAACAATGAACACATCTTTGGGTGCTCTCCTAGCTCAAGAAGATCAAAACAACAAAGAGAGAGCTATATATTATATCAGCAGAACATTGGTTTCCTATGAAATGAACTATTCTGTCATTGAGAAGGCTTGTCTAGCAGTAGTATTTGCTTCTCAGAAGTTATGGCATTATATGCTCACTCATACTACAAGGCTTATTGCAAAAATTGATCCACTAAAGTACTTATTAAGCAAGGCTACCCTCATGGGTAGATTAGCGAAATGGGTGATGATACTTAGTGAATTTGACATTGAGTATGTAGAAAGAAAAGTTATTAAAGGACAAGTGATTGTTGATCAGTTGGCAGAAGCTCCTCTACAAGATCACCAACCTTTGAATATTGAATTCCCAGATGAATCCATCATGCTTCTCACACTTCAAGCTTGGAGCATGTTCTTTGATGGATCATTCACTCAGCAAGGATCAGGTGCAAGCATTTTGTTTATTACACCTCAAAGATACTCATTGCCAAAAGCTTATAAATTGTTGTTTCCCTGCACAAACAACATCACTAAATATGAAGCTCTCATTAATGGTATGAAAATATCCATTGAATGGTGTGTGGATGAGCTCAAGGTCTTTGGAGACTCTCGGTTAATCATCAACCAAGTTAATGATGTCTATCAAACAAAAGATGACCAGCTAGTGCCTTACAAAAGAATGGTGGATGATCTCAAATAGTATTTTGCACACATTTCTTTCTAGCAAATTCCAAGGGCAGACAATAAAGCAGCTGATGCTATGGCCACTCTTTCTTTAATGTTACAAATGCCAGAAAATGATTTCAGACATGAATTCCTGGTGGAGGCATTACACTACCCTGCCTATGATATTCCCAAATCTAAGATGATTTGTTCAATCATTGGACATGACTTATCTTGCTACCACCATATATTTTCCTACCTTCATGACCAAATCATTCTAGACACCTATACCCAGAATGAAAAGTGTCACCTAATTTGTAATCTTTCGCGGTATGTCATCATAGCAAACGACTTGTATAGACGGGGTCTAGACGGTACCCTCCTTAGGTGTCTAGAACTCGATGAGTCCAAACATGTGCTAGATGAGGTACACAAAGGTATCTATGGGTCTCATTCGAGTGGTCTGACGTTAGCTCAAAAACTTATTAGAGTTGGTTACTACTAGTCAGACATGGAAAAAGAAGTTGTTCAATATGCCAAGACTTGTAAACAATGCTAATTTCATGGAAATCTGATTCATGCTCATGCTAAAGAGCTTATTGCTTTCATCAGTTTCTGGCCATTTCAGCAATGGGCCTTTGACTTGGTGGGTCAGATACATCCTTCTTCTTCAAGAGGACATAAGTTTATCATCACAGCTACTGACTATTTTACCAAGTGGGTTGAGGCAGTGCCTCTGGCTATAGTTGATGGCAAGTCTGTGGCTATGTTTATACTGAACTATATCATCTGTAGATATGGTGTACCCTCATCCATTATCACTAACAATGGGGGACAATTCAAGAACAAAGACCTGAGAGAGTTATGCACCAAATTTAGAATCATTCAGCATTGGTCATCTATCTATTATCCTCAAGGTAATGGACAAGCAGAAGCTTCTAATAAGACAATTCTCAAAATCTTACATAGAACAATTCATAAATCTGGTAAAGATTGGCATCTCCAGATTAATCCGGCATTATGGGCCTATAGAACAAGTATCTGAATGCCAACAGGGGCTATGCCTTTTGCCTTGGTTTATGGAGCAGATGTAGTATTTCCTGTTGAGGTCAAGATTCTGACATTACGAATCTCCCTGAGGGGCCTCATCACTGATGAAGAGAACAGAATAGTCTGACTTCAAGAGCTTGAGTTACTAGATGAATGTCAGAAGGTGGCGTTCGATCATCTAAGAGCATACCAAAAGAGGATGTCCAAAGCCTACAATAAGAAAGTCAAACAAAGAGAATTCCAAGTGGGTGACCTCGTCCTGAGAGAAAACACCAAGAATCAGCAACAGCGGGTCCAAAAAGGAAAATTTGAACCAAACTGGCTTGGTCTGTATGTCATTACTGCATCATTTGGGTCTGGCGCTTATTGACTCTCCACCACTGAAGGAGAACAGCTCAAAGAGCCTATCAACGCTCTTCACTTGAAGAAATTCTACAGCTGAGGCATTGCTCGTATGTTCATGTACATACTTATTGGTCCTAAAAAAATCCAAAAAAATGGTATATTGCAAAAAATCTTAAAAATTGCAAAATATCTTTAAAAAATGATCATCTTAGTGAAAACTTGGTAAACATGCGCTTTGATGTATCTATTATCTTGGTGAAAACTTGGTAAACAGGCACCTTGATAATAATTTAAAAAATAGAAAATTTGAAAAAATACAAAAAAAAGTCAAAAGATCAAAAATACAAAAAAAATGAAATATTCAAAAATACAAAAAAAAAGAGAAAAAGAGAAAAGTACAAAAAAATTGAAAAAGAAGAAAAATGTGTCATTGATGAAAACCTGGTAAACATGCGTCATGGTAGCAAAAATAGAATCTCTACCAAGATGGTGAAAACCTGGTAAACAGGTACCTCTTGTTTCCTGAAGCTATATCTCATCTCAGCACCATTTGGCTCTTGCTTTCTTGCTTTAGTTTGCTTTCCCGCTTTCCTGCTTTAGTTGGTTTCCTGCTTTTAGTTCATTTCTTGCTTTAGTTTGCTAGTTCATCCACTTGCTTTCAGTTGTCTTCAAGATTTTCCTCGACTCTTCATGGATTGGAACTAGTCACACTTGGGGGGCACCTTCTTGGTCTAGGGGGCATTGTCCTATCACTTTCGAAAGTTTTGTTCATGCATCAGTCACCAGCGATTCCCGTTGCGTCTGCTTGTTGATGCCTTACTACTTTAGAGGTTTCTCTCCTTGAGAATCTCTCATGTATCAGTCGTTAGTGGTTCCCACTGTGCCTACCTACTGATACCTAGCTCTCATTCGAACCCCTCTCTTTTGGGATCTCTTCCTTAAATCAGTCACCATTGGTTCTCACTGCGTCTGCTTGCTGATGTTTCACTCATGCTTTATTCTCTCTTTCAAGAATCTTCCTTGTATCGGTCATCAGTGGTTCTCACTATGTCCACCTGTTGATACTTGGTTCGCGCTCTGATATCTTCTTGAGACTTCATCTCTCATGACAGTCACCAGTGGTTCTCACTACATCTACCTATTGTCGCTATCCCGTGGAGACTTCAAACATTTTACACTTCTGATTCGACTTCAATCCGCTTAAACACAAATTTAAACTAAAACTAAAACTAAATTTGTGTTCCTTTGAAGCATGTTGGGCTTTTCCTTTGGGTGCTTGTTTGTTTTTTTTCTTTATCATCTCCCCTCAAGCGAATCTAAGACATCTTTCTTGACTGAGAAACACAAAGACTGGGGGCATGATCTTTTCTTTGCTTTCTATTTGTTGGTTTAGTTCTAATGATCCAATAAATCTACATAAGAGGGGTGTCCATCTGTAAGAGCCTTCATCTCATATTGAATGGCCATGTGTACCTCGACTCCTTTTATATGGATGCTTTGGTGAGGTTGGTTCTTCTCCTTGTCTATTTTGAGTGACTTCTTTCTGCTACAAGTGAAATCGCAAATGCTTGTCCTGCTAAGTAAACGTAAGGGTCGCTGCGAGCAATCTTTGGAAAAAGAAGGAACTCTCGTGTGTCTAGCATGTTTGTATGCAAGCAACATTTAGGTCATTCTAGAAAATGTGCTTTGATGCTTATGTTAACTTGCTAAATTAAAAGGAATAGGTGTTCAGGTCATTTTGGCTTTCGTGCCTTAATGCTTACACCTTATTCCGACAAATCTAAGACTTATGTCATATTCATACTCATGATTTCAATGTCAGTTAGAGTTGTATGGCATCTTGCGAATGTCCCGTGCCTAAAAGAACTTGATGATGATAAATACGATGAGTCCAACAACCAAGTCCTAGGCTTGCATTTTCATTCTAGGCTTGCATTTAGCTTAGGCTTGCATTTTCATTCTAGACTTGCATTGAGACAGTGTTTGGTGCTCTCTTATCTCTTCATCAAAGGTTCTCATCTTTTGTCCCGGGTTCGTCTTGGCTACACAAGTGTCTGGTCCTTGCTCTCGATCTTCAAAACATCCTTTTGATTAGTACCTGTCATATATTTCTAAAACTCTGCATGAGATGGTTAGTACCACATTTTCATTGCATTTTCATTTGCATCCATAAAATCTATATGCATTTTCATATCCATTTGCATGTGCATCCATTATAAGCATAAATAAAATCATACATTGCATTCATTCATCTACTATCTATCATTTCATTTCACATTGCATATTCATATACCATCATAAAAATAAAACATGTGCATATTCATATCATAACAGAAACATGTGCATCTCATACATTTCTAATCCTTACATCTAAAGCATATAGAATACATCTCATAAAACATCAATATCAGAGCAATATATCAACAAGTATGATGATATCAAAATCTCAATCTCATATATATATATATATATCGAATCAATGTCATGTACAAAACAAGGGTGCTACTTGAGCACAGTATCAAAAATGGAGCTACAATATGGATATCAAAAATGTGCTAACTCTGCCCATCACCACCTAGAGGAGGTGGTGGCAGTGGTCCCTGTGCTGGTGCTTGTGGAGGTGGCATCGGTCTTTGGGGAGGTGGCATCGACCTCTGGGGAGGTGTCTACTATGGAGGTGCCTGCTGCAGAGGTGCCTATGGTGGTCTTTGTGGTGCTTCTGCATACTCAGAAAATGGAAGCACCTGCTCTGATACATCAGGAACAGCTCCGCAATATGCTGCATAATAATAAGCTGCCTGAGCAGACACATATCTGATCTCCAGTCGTGCTCTCGCTAGCTCCTCGTGTAACTCTCTGATCTCCTGATCTCGATCAGCTACATGGGTCTCCTGTATGATGACTTAGGTATGGTAGTCATCTCTCTCATGTTGGACCTGCCTGACCCTCTCCTGACTCTTCCTGAGAGCCTCCTGCAGCTGTGGTGTCCCTGCTCCTATAGGAACATTTGGCATATCTGTATCGTCACCCAGAGGCATCTGCTATGAGTTGTCCCGTATCCTCAGCTTGGTGGATCTCTGTTGAGACCCACTACTCCTAGCTCCTGCATCTAACCCCATAGTCCTCGGGGGGATGTCTGTCTGTGCTGACTTGGGCCTCAATGCTCTCTGCCCAAGCTGCTATAATGGTACCTACTGCTATATAGGTACTTGTTGTTGCTGCCCCTATGGTCCCTGTTGTGCAGCCTGCTATTGTACAAGCTATTGTACCAGTACTTATTGTTGTGCTGGTACTTGTTGTTGTGCTACCATCCCTGCAAGATCTGTGAATCTAGGAAATGGATGGGCTAGGTAGTGATCCCTATATGCAGGCATCATCCCTGCATTGGTGACATCCACCATGTAATCCCATCGGGCCTGAAGAATGCGTACCTCAATTGCACATCTACCCGGATCTAATCTCAGATGCCACCCCTTCTTCTCCTCATCGGTGAACTGGGCATAGGGGCAGTACTCTTAGGAGATGTCCTATTGTCTCCCAAAATGACGCAGGACACATGTAACAAGGAATGGCTCGATAATGGTAACACTACACCCAATCAATGGACGCAAAACAAACATGTAAGAAAGCTCTCTCTGAGCATCATCCCATGGCTCAGTAGCAACCCATGGTCTCTAGATAATAGCTGGCATATCATCAAGTTGTCTGCACCACTGCTTTGTCTTACCCAGCAATGGCTAAGTAATTGGACCTGTGTACTTGTATATATATGGCTCGAGAGCCTGTCGTGTATCATGGTAAATCGGTCTACAAACAGGGAGATGCTCCCAAGCCCAGATTTGAAGAATGAAGACACCTGTCCCCATGGTCCTCGCACTACAATATACTATCTCATGCATCTCATGGTACATGTGGGCTAGCATGCACTCGCCCCATCCGAATCTAACTACTAGTCTGGCCAACATCCGCTGCAGCATAGAGCCCCAACCACACTCTAGTCTGTGTTGTCCTTTATCTGGAACAAGGTAACAACTCAGAAACATAGCAAGAAGAATGGTAAATGGATGAGCACCATTGTACCTACTAATCAAATCCTCCCAAGAGATGGCACGGCCCATCACTAGATCATCTCAGAAGATAGTCCTCAATGCTACTATGCCTACCCTCGGCTGTACATCATACTCTACTCTAGCACCATGGATGGGTATCCTCAGGATCCTGTATATATCCTCAAGAGTGACTGTCATCTCCCCTGATGGAAAATGGAAAGTGTTCATCTCCGAATGGAAACACTCTACAAGTGCACCAAGAAGACCGTGATTTACCCTAATATTGGGTAGATCACGCAAGTATCCTGGACCAAGTTCCTCAATGTGAGCACTCTCGACATCTGTCAATCTTTGTATCAACGTTGTGATCACTGGATGATGTGACCTGAAGGCGACGTCAGGAAAGTCAACTTGCAAAGCAAGTGACAACATTGGATCAGTATCTCAACATGATGGTTTTCAAGACAACAACAAATTCAACAAGGCATATATCCTAGACATGACTCTGTGATGCTCTACTTGGTTGATTTCATGCAAATTCGACAAAATTTTGGCAAATACATTTCAGCACTGCAACAGTTTTTCATACGAGGAAATTGTTCCCTCGCGCGAGATAGGACCTTCCCCTACGCGAGAATGAGAAACTTCATGCGGACTGACCAAGCACTTCGCGTGAGACTCCAAACAAAGACTGAATGAAGGAACCCTAACCCATGCAAGGAAACCATTTCCTCGTGCGAGGGGTGACCTAGGCCGGTGTGAGGAAACTATTTCCTCACACGAGACTTGAAGAACATGCTCCTAAAGTTGCTAGATCTACCCTAAATCGACCTAGAAAGCAGTACGAATTGAAAGGCGAGGAGGATTATCGACTACTCACAGGTGGGTCATACTCCAGCGGCTGAAAGTGTCGTCACAAGTGCTCAAATCAATGCATGTGCATGGAGGCTCCTTCTATCTTGCTTAGAGCTCTCAAATCACAAGAAGACAAAGTGAATAATGAATTGAAAGTGACCCCTTCGAGCCTTATATAGCTTTTGACCTGATTTTCAAAAGTGTTATGTTTTGTGTGAAAATTGCACCCTTGGCTAAATCAACTGATCTGAATCCATTTTTGGGATTGAAATCAAAATCTGACATCTTTAGATAGCTCAAAATCGTGTTTTAAATTCTACAATCCTTTGGGATCAGACGCTTGTGCAATTAGCCTTTTGGCGTCATTTTTCTGCCAGATCCTCATCTTTTCATCATGTTCTTGAGATCTTTATTGTTTTCATCAAAGTCAACTCTAGTCAAATTTGGTCAACCATGGTCAAACTTGGTCAACAGGACCTCCCAATCACTCCAAATTGCTCTTGCAGCTTCTCGAATCTAGTCTGATTGCTTCTACTCTACAACCTCTTGTTGTCAATCATCCTTTTGATATGTCATATCTTGATTTCACTCCCGAGGGGGCAGGATGATTGCATCATTTGAATCTTATCAAACCAGTCTCATATCAATCTGATTTAAATCAAAGTCCTCACCGCTTGGGGCATCTCTTCACTAGGGGCATCTTCGTGCCTCACATCTAGTCATCTAGTCATCTATCTTTT
This sequence comes from Chamaecyparis obtusa, assembly GCA_027943335.1. Classification (NCBI taxonomy): domain Eukaryota; kingdom Viridiplantae; phylum Streptophyta; class Pinopsida; order Cupressales; family Cupressaceae; genus Chamaecyparis; species Chamaecyparis obtusa. The sequence continues at coordinate 2,472,129 of BSBK01001234.1, forward strand.
AGGTATCTGAGCAATCTAACTCAGATCCTCAGGAATCAAGCTTCGTTCTGGAGATGGTTCTTGAAATCTTTTAGGTATTGGGGCAATCTAACCCTAATTCCTGAAAGTCAAGCTTCATTCTGGAGATGGCTCTCGAAATCTCTTTTGGACCGTTATCTGGGCAATCTAACCCGGGTCTCAGAGGGCTAAGCTTCGTATTGGGAAAATCTAACCCTAATTTTGGAGATTAGTCCTAAATTTACATCTATCATCATTTGATCAATCGGTATTGGGGCAATCTAACCCTGATTCTGGTCTCTTCTCAAGTTCTCTTTTAGATCGTTGTCTTCGCAATCTAACTTAGACTTCATAGAATCATGCCTCGTTCTAGAGGTGGTTCTGCAATTTGATCTATTTTGGTGTCTTGACATCCTAACCTTGACTTCTGAGGGTTAAGCTCCATTCTGGGGATAATCCTAAAACCTCATTTGTCGCATCAGACTATTCTTTGAATCAACGCGCTACTCGCACATCAATTCAAAGAGGGGCAAATGTAATACCCCAAAATTGGCACCTAATAATTTCAATCAATTTTGGTGCATTTTCTTCAATTTCACATCTTCAAAGTCCTATTTACTAGGCAATTTTCTCTCTCCTACCTGACTTTACTTTGATTTGATGTCAATTGCAAAAACCCTAATTTGCATTAATCTCACAACATAATTAATTCTTAAAGTATTCGACTTTATTAGCTAAATAATCCCTATGATAAATTAATTTAATTATAAAGTCCTAAGTGCTTTAAATTAAATTAAAATCTACCCCCTTAGCTAATACCCATAAAAGGAATTAATAAATTGCTTGATTATTTGAATGGACACTCTTATTTGAATTAATAATTCAAAAATAATCAAAAGGTCACCCATATGTGGCAATAAACATTCTTTTAATTAAGTAATTCATGCTTTTTTGTCTCAATTGGGAATGAAGGGTCAATCGTTTCGAATCAAGAAACTCTTCATTCCTCTTCTGGGTTTGTCTATTTATTGAACCTTCTCCTTCATTCGAAGAGAGAGGAATTTGAAAGCACATAGACTATAGCGAAATTATGTCTCAACTATTTACATATTTTCAAAGCTTATTGCATTAATTAGTTTTTTCTCATTTAGTGTTAATTGCATCCTTCATAGTAGATTAATCTCTTCATTGCTATTAGTTAATTATCATCTTTCTTTCAAGCTTTCTTAGACTAGAATTTGCATTCCATATTTGCTTTCAAGTTAGATTAAAATTTGCACTTCATTTTAGATTACAAATTGCATCTCCATTCTTAGATTAATTTCACTTTGCTTATCATTCTAGCTTTCAAATCCTCCATATTAACTCGGTCTTATGGTTGTTGGCTCTCCAACCTGAGAGTAATTAAACACCCTAATTAATTAGGAGGCAACAAGTCACTTCACCATGAATTTTGAATTGAGTAATCCATACTCATTCTCGTAATTTGATTGTGTGAGTAATGACTATGTTGCGTGTGTAGTTGGATTAGAGGTCCACCTTTAGATATATACAATAGTGTTGTCCTTTTGTGACTCTGTCATGGGTGCAGATTTTTCTGCCTCTGTAGGTGTTTCAACTATAGGCGCTGAATCCTGAGGACCTGTAAATGGTACATTTGAGGTCTCTGATTCCTTGGCTACCTTTGTGGGCACTTGAGCTATGGGCGCAATAGGTGGGTACATGTGCCTATTCATAAAAACTTTCTCAAAGGCTTTCTCTGTTTCCTTTGCAACCAACTCATAGTTCTTGTCCATGATATGTAATGTTCTTGTCTTGGTTCTGAGGTGAGGCTTCACCAGTTCTAACAACAAAGTTTTCTCCTCTAGAGAACATACTGGGAGGCTTTCATCTAGATTATTTCCTCTTATCCTTTGATCCTCTTCAATGGCATGTCTTTTCATGAATTAGGTCTCCTGTAATCCTTACTGGTACTTCACTTATCCAGAATAGGTCATCATGAATTCTTCTAAGCAAAATCTTTACCCATTCAGACTCATAAAACTCATAAGTTGTAGCATATTCAATTATGGGATGGTTTTCCAACTGCGCAAACTCATCAAGGAAGGTTTTATCTGGTTTCATCATAGTCTCCATGTGCGCTCTAATTCTGTCAAGACCTACTGGTTCCTTCTTACAATAAATGTATGCATGGATGTCCTCAACATGCAAAACACCCATAGGGGTTCGAGAGAATGCTCCCTCTAAATCATCTAGGGTAGATTTGAAAGGATGCCTCTTGAAAATGTATCTCTTCTTCTCTAAAATATCAAACACAATAGGAGTAGCCATAACTTACTTGTGTATCGCTTCAATTAAGTTTCCAAAAGACTTCTGAATCGTCGTGATGGATTAGGGCTTTCGCAACCGATCAAATACACTTCTTCGCTGGTGAATCACACTTCAATCCTTCTCAATCAACTGCTAAGGCTTCTATGCTCTCCAATCTCTCAAACTCGAATGCAATGAGTGATCTGTAAGTCTTCGAGTACTTTAAAGTGAAAAAATCCACCATTAATGCTTGGCGCGTAAACTAGACTTTCACTAAAAATCTCCAACTTGCATTCTGCAATCAATTAGGTAGTGTACTCTTGCACATAAGTTCTACTAGTCTCCAAAAGGTTAAATCCAAAGGCGCATACTCTGAGGGTGAGTATACCGGCCGCACAGGGGTCTAGAGATAAATTAGCTCCCCCTATGACTCTGAGGGTCATTCATCCAGATGTAGAGGGTGCGTCCACTGTGTATGAATCCAATACATTCTCATCAACCTTATCCTTCTTCGCCTCTGACCAAATCAAGCTCGCATCTTCTGAAGCTTTCACAAACTTGACTTCTCCTTCGGTATCCAAAATTGATTCTTCTAGCTTTTTAGGGCTTTCTTGACTTTGCATTCTTGATCTACAAAACTTTGAAATGTATCTAGCCTTGTTACAAGAGTGACAAATAACTAGAGGCCTTAAATTCCTTGGCGCATTGATATGAGTCACCATTTTACACAGTCTAGCTGAGTGACCATTATAATTACATATCTGACATGTAATATTCTAGGAACTTCTTGCATTTGGTTGATTCTGATTTCTCTTATTTTGTTGTCTTGTTCTTCTTACTTATTTTACAATCCATAGCTTTATGACCAAATTTATTGCATGAATAACAGTAACCATTGAAAGGTCTTACCTCTTTACAATTCTTTTCTATGTGTCCATGCTTGTTACATGCATAGCAAGTTCGGTCTACTAGCTTGTGCTCATCCTTAGATGGTTCAGTATTGTCTTTAATCTGATTTCCTCTCTCCTTAGCATCTATGGTGTCTTCTGGTGTTGTCATCCTTGTTTGCATGTCAACAATCTGATTTTGTGCTTCATTGAATCCAATGTCGTTGGTATCTCCTTTAAGCTTCCGAGCATATAACTGAGATTCTATCATATCCTTGCTTGTGTGTAATTTATCAATGTGATTCTTAGCTTCTTTTAACTCAAATGCCAAGTTTTCTTTGTTGTTTATTAGCTCCAAGATTTCCATGTTTGCTTGCCTCAATTCTTCATTCAGTTGAAGGTTCTCTTTGATCTGTTCATCATAAACTTCTTGATTGTTAGTTAGCTTTTCATCCAACTCTTCAATCTGATCTTTCAGAGATGTGTTCTCTTCATTTAGCTTTTTGACCATCTTCCCTAAATCACTGTTTGAACATTCTTTCAAATCTTTTCTTAGTCTTTTAATGACTGCTTGTGAATCACTGACTTTTTCTTTTAGTTCTTCAATTTATTTTTCAAATCTGTCAAGGTCTTCAAGAGCAGCTTCAAGATTCTTTTTTAGATATTTCATTTCTGTCTTATCCATGATCTCCTCAAGTGGTTAAAATTTGTTGTTGAGGACTAGAGTTTTGATACCAATGTTAGAAATGGGAACATTGAGAGGGTGGGGTGAATCAGTGTTCACTATATTTTATCTTTTTACTTTACACTTGAAACTTAACTTAAATGCTTAAGTACTAAAATGAACATTAACATAAACAAGATACATGAACTCAACATATAACACCAATATGGTTACGGGAAAACCCAAATTAGTAAAAAGCCCTGTGGAAATTGACACCCACTAATATTTTGTACTAGTGTATTGTGATCCTTGTTAGAAGATCCTTAACCCTATTAGGAGTTGTCTTTACATTGCTTTTAGTGCAGTGACCTTGTTAGGAGTCTTTTACAATAACCCTGTTAGGGGTGGGGACACACTATCCTAGAGCTCACTTCTCAAGTGGTGAAAGCTACAACCTTTTGATCTCAGATACACACTATATCTGTTGGATGAACTGGTGCTTTGACACTGCTTGTCAAATCAGTTCCTTTGATGTGCTAATGCTTTGACCTCTTGCAAAGCTCTAATACATCTTAATAACTCTTCGCACACTTTTTCTCTACTTATCTCAACTCTATATCCACTTCCATTCTTATTACAAAGGATGCATCTCATATTTATATGTGCTTATCAAAACAATTAACAAGGTTGGCCTATAACCGATTACATACAACGCTTCCAATTGAATTGGCTCAAGCGTGTTTACATACAAACATAATTACATGTCTATAACCTAAATACAATAGGCGCATAGCCTTTACAAAACAATATTATCATTGCTAATCAAATTACCAACAGTCGGCTGCATGTTCTGTTATGTTATGGCATTCACTAGTTGTACCTCTTCAACTGTCTGTATCTTCGTCATATGGTCTCATCTGATTATGCGCTCTTAGACTTAGCATGAATACATACATACAAGCTTAACTTCAAGGGCGCATACCTTAACTAGGTCATACGCACATGCGTTGATGCTCTGACCTTCTAGTACTCTGCTAACTGTCCAGTCTTCTATACTTAGCCAAATTTTGATCTTCTGATATTGTGTGTTGACTCCAAAACACTATATGAATTTGTTTCCATAATGACAACACTATATTCAGTCATATACAACAGCATAGTCAACTTTCCAACAAGTAACACACACTAAGACTTTCTACATGACTACTTACCTAGTCTACATGATGGCATGGATGCATAGGTATCTGGGATTGTAGTGCCTCGAGATAATTGGGAATGAAAAAGGGTAACTCGTGATTTATGATTGCTACCCTTAGCTCCACCTTCACAACAATGGTGATTTCAGAACTGTTAATGACGTAATTTCTAGCATAATGTAAAAGACTATTGCAAAAGAGCCCACTGAGAAGGTTGTCACGGGAAGTAGAAGATCTAGTGAAGAAGCACAGGTTATGGTTTAGCCAATTCCCCAAGTTTACTTACATTCGGGTTTTAGGGAGCACAGTGTGTCAAAAGAAACTTCCTAAGTTCCCAACTAACAAGCTAGTGTTGATGGAAGTGGCAAGGCAGTTGCTAGCATATGATAGGATTCAAAAGCACAAGCACAGGCCAAGGGTTTTGTTTCCACTTAGTCTTGGGAATGAAGTTTTCCCAACTCTTCAAGTAGCAAAGGTGGTTGAGGTAGAATTTGAATTCTATTCGTTAGGATTGTATCATGGGAGAGCACACTTTGATCCCCTCCATCAAATTAAGAGAAGGTATGGAGCTCAGTACAGGCACATAGCACATATAAAGGACCATTGGGCTAATGCTAGTGATGACATGGAGATAAAGAGAACTTTTCTAGGATGTCAGTTGAGTTTATTAGAGTAAGCAAGTGGATCTGGATTCTTCATAAGTGGAAGATGACAGGTAGTACCTCCAACCTAATTATGAGAAAGCAAAGAATGATGGCATTCCTCACATCGATTGGATAGGTAAAAGTGAAGAGAGTTTGGATGCACTAATGGTAACAGTTAAAATATTGACTGAAGTTTAGTTGCACAAACAAGTAGCTCGCCTACAAGCAATGAGGCTTCCATTAACTTATGAGCTCATGAAGGAAATAATTGAACCCGAGGAGGAATCATTGGGATAGTCGAAGGGGATGAGTGTTGGATTTGAGAGTCAAAATAGTGAACAAGGTGGTAGTAGACCTCCACAAGTAAAGGAAAAGAAAAGGAAAGAAATAATCAATCAAGAGTCACAACAAAAGAAACATAGGCATCTACCGCAAGACATAACACCAAGGAAAACAGTGGAGAAAGAGGTACCAGTTCCAATAGCCAACGAATCTACAACTAGTAAGAGCTCTAGCTATGTCCCATTGGATCATGGTGAGCAAGAGATAGACTCTCCCCCTCAGAAAAATAAAGCACATCAAGATGAAGGGAATGAGATTATTGATTTGGAAGCACTTTCAGGGGATAGTGAGATTCAGCCACATGAGGTGGAGGCAAATCAAGAGGTCAATCAAGAGATCCAAGAACAAAATCAGGAAGAAGAGAAAATAGAAGACGAGCTAGGAGAGATCACATCACCATCTTGGCTACTAAATCAAATGGTGAAACAGGTTACAATTGAGCAACCAATTAACAGTGTAGAAGAGATAATAAGGAGAGATGATAATGAAAGGGTAAAGTGCCAGCTAGGAGATTATACCAAGTCAAAAAAGATGCTTCAGGAACTCACATTTCTCAAGTTGAAATCCTAAAGTTAGACAAGGTGAGGGGGGAGAATGAGCCAAGAGAATATGACATAGAAGAATATGAATTGGGGCAAACCACCAAGGGACATGAAGTTGAGGAAGCTCATGGATCTATTCAAGCTCTAGAGGACAGAATAAACACTGAAGTGGGAAAGAAGAGAGTATAAAGAGGAAAACAAGAGGTTGAAAGAGAGTCTTAGACATATAATGAACCCACTTCAACAAGTTGATCCAACTTTCATTCCTCCCTTGCCTAGTTTCAGTACATCTATAGCAGGAATTGAAGGAGTTGGACTTGCAAGACAAGAGGCAAAGAGATGGGTGGCATCAGTATTAAAAGAAGCAAACATGATCATCAAAAGGTTCATCAAGACTTATGATAATGTTCTCTCCCTTCAGGAATGAAGCCAAGATATATTGAGGCAGTGTGAGGACTTCTCATCTAGTCAAGAGGAGGTTATTTCCTATTTACAAGCTCTCATGGAGGTACCTCTACAAACATTGATGAAGGATTGAGTGTTGGAAAGAGGACAAAGGATTGATTTCCTTGCATGACATCAAACGATTTCTTACAAAGGTAATGTACTTCAGCAAGTAGAATTCGATTGCACATCTACAAGAGATGTCATTCTGGAGGTAAAGAATGAGATACTTGGATATGTGAGATCCATATTTCACTTGAAAATAGATGATAAGCAAAGGATAAGTATGGAAGAACTTCAAGGAAAAGTGAAAGAGATTTACTTTGTGGAAGGGAATCCACTCATGTTTGAGCATTTAGATGCTGTTGAAAAATTTGTGGGTTTCATAACTTTGTGTAATGAAGCTAATTGGAAAAAATCATGTTCTACTTATACTAGTGAGGTGAACTACAATGAATATAGGCTTGGATTGATGCCAAGTGTCCCCATGGAAGTGATTAATGAAATTGTGTCCACATTCGTTGAATGTCAGAAATAAAATGATGGACACAATTCTCAAGGTGATGATGTGGCAGGCTCACGTGGCCCTAAATTTATTCATTGGTTGATAAATAAATATCTAATTCTAATTGGCCCACATGACCCTTTTTCTTATTAGCTCTTGGAAGCATTCAAATTTTCTGAATGGTCTGCTAGGTGGTGGCTTCTTCTACAAGCTCTCTTCTCATTGGTCCATTTGTTGATGCACCTTATCTGGTTGTTATGCCTATTCTATTTTCTCATTAGTCCTTGAAAAGCAATGTAATTTTTCTATTGGCCGACATGATGGTGCCTAGTTGAAATTGGGTGGGCATTTAATATTTGTAGCTATGGTTATGGAAACCCTAATTAAGGCTTAAGTAGTTTAATCTTGGTCCTTGATTTCAAATCAATCTTGGTCATTCGTTATAATTGAAGCCCCTATATAAAGGCTTGCTCACATCATTTGTAAGAGAGTTATGTTGAAGAATTATTGCCAATATACTACCAAATTTTCTCCATTATTCATTGTTGTGTTTGCAAGGTGAATTATTGTGATCTATTTGGAGGAGGCCTGGAATTTGGCGATCATTGCTACCTATCATATGATTTTTTTATGATGGTTTGGTCATTTTAATGCCTTTCATTTTACTTTTTAAGAAAAATATCAATTGTCAATTTTTTTAATTTGCAAATCATTTAATAAATTATTTTAAATTTAAATATTTTATCAATATAATTAGTAATACATATATTAAACATAATAAATATATAGATACAAAGAACGTAAATTAGAAAATAGGTATAAATTAGTAATATATGGAAAAATCTCAAATAAACTGAGTAAGTTTCTAAATTTGTACGTTTTAGTTGGAAAATATTCTAAATTAATAATAATGTACGATAAATCAAAATAAAAAATTAGAAAATGATTATAAATTATTAATAGATGTAAAAAATTCAAATTAATCCAAATTAACGTAAATATATAATAAATAACATTAAAAAATTTAAATGAATAAATATATAATAAATAATACAAAAATATATATTGCATACTAATATTGTAAATTAGTAAAACAAATTTCTAAAATTCATATAAGATTCTAAATTAATATGAATATATAATAATCAGAATAGAAACACATTATAAAATAACATATATTTATCAGATGAATTAAACATAGAATGGAGTTGTTTGTTGCAGCTTCGCTGGACGTTGGGGTTTCGACTAGGGCTTTTCCTCCCGTTGGAGCCTCGCAGTCGGATGGGAAGTTCCGGTATTCGCTAGATGTTGGAGCTTCTAGGGCCTCGCCAGTTGCTGGGGTCTCGACTAGAGTTTTTCCTTCCGCTAGAGTTTTGCAGTCGGCTGGAAGGATCTCGTCGGCTGCTGGAGTGTCCGCGGGTGTGTTGTCGATAGCTGTTGATGGGGATCTGGAGGTTTCGCTGGCTGCTAGAGTGGTTTTGTTGACAGCTATTGGGGTTTCCCGTTCTGTTGGCTCCTCTGCTAATCCCTTGCTAGTTGTTGGAACTTCGCAGTTTGTGAGTGTTTCACGGCCTGTTGGGGGTTCGGCATCTGGTTTTGTTCCTCTTGGTGGTGTTGGAGTGCCTAAGGGGACATTATCGTATGCGGGTATAGTTTCAACTGAGGCCTTATCCACTCGCTCTGGTGGGGTTGGGATCAATGGTGGTTCGGGTTTTGCTAAGGGACCTCTCCCTGTCTCGAACCCTATTTGGATCTCCTTGGATGAGGAAGTGGTGGAAGATATTGAGTGTGCTTCCTCCGACTTTTCTTCTCATGGTGTGATTTGTCGCTTCTTGGGTTTGTGGTCGAGCCTTGTTGATTTGCACCAGTGGATCTCTGCTCATTGGGAACATATTGTTTCCGGTACAGTTCATATTTTCCCTATGGCTAGAGGTTTTTTTATTGCTAAATTTGATAATGTTGAAGAAAGAAAGTTGATCATGTGCAATCACTCTTTCTCTTGGGATAATCGTTATATACTAGTTATGAAACCTTGGTTTCCTGATTTTTCTCCCTCTTCTTAAATCTTTAACAAGATTCCAATTTGGGTGAGGCTCCCCTATCTCCCCCTTCATTTTTGGGTCGACTCTCTATTTGAAGCAGTGGAAGAGGCTCTTGGAGACTTTCTGATGATGGATGAAGAGTCATTTGATATTATGCACTCGACTTATGCGTGTTTACTCGTAGAGATGGATATCTCTAAGGGGTTACCAGAAAAGATTAAGTTACAGTACTCAAAGACTTCCTGGATTCAAACTCTGGACAATGAAGGGCTTCCTTTCAGATGTAAGAAGTGTTTTAAAATGGGTCACTTGGCGGCCCAATGCGGATTACAGAGGACTAAGACCAAAAGGTTTGCTTCTTGGTGAAAGGGTGCTTCTTCTCAGAGACGTGGTGCTTATGGTTGAGGATAGTCCATAGACCCAAGCACTGGATTATGAGGGTCTTCCTTTCTGTTGTTGGTGTTGCTTCTCTACTGGGCATATGGCTACGGATTGTGCTCTTCTACGCTTAAAAAGTGTTGCTACTTGGTGGAAGGCTGCAAGTAATGATTATTTGACAGTTTGTACTTACAATTCTCTTTTTGATTCTTCCTCTAAGGATTCACAGGCTGTTGATGTTTAAGATATAGCTACGATCGGATATATATATATATATATATATATATATATTACAATGCAATTAATATTAACAATCGGTTATGAAGGGTCATGACCCTACGTAGCATAAGCCACATATGGTCATGGCTTTTCACAAACATGACTATTCAAAGGATATAAATGCATATCGATGGTTGGTGAAAAAATCAATCACAATGGTAATCTATCTCAATACAGCACTCATATATCCTCTATAGGACGATCTTGATTTCACAAGAGTTGATGAAAACGAAACCCCTGCGGAAAATCTTGATGTTGCCCCTATTGCAGATTGGGGTTAGGACTCTATTGTTAATCTCAATCTTGCCCATGTTGCAACTCTTGGTGTTGCCCCTATTTCCACTGATACAACACCTTTTTGGCCACGATGACCTCTTTGCTCCCTCAACTTTTGCTTCTGCTCAGCACCATGGTTTTGCTAATGTTACTCAGCTTCGACAAAACTTTAGCCGTTGTGTTGACAATTGTCGTAGCAAAGTCTCCTTTGTTGAAAAGCCTACAGATAGTATCACCTGGACAATTGTCCCACGACAAAGGAAGAATTCTCGCTCATCTTCTTGTGTGGCATAAGTTTGACCCCTTCTTTTGGGGCTAAGCCATTGTGCTTTGTGTTATGTCTTCTTAGTCTTTGTTGTCTTTTATGTTGTGCCCTTCAAGGGTATGAACTTCTGCTTTCAAGCCTTGATTTTATAAGGGCTAGCCCCCTTGTTAAGTTCCTTTAATAGTCAAAAACATATATTTATATCATTAAATAAAATATCATATTATCCTATAATAAATTGAAGTGTCATATTTACAATTTTATAAAAAAATTAGCTTGTCAATTGATATGGTCCAATAAATTTGTAGTCTCTCGTATACGGTTCAAATATGAAAAAATGGCTAAAACGACCATCAAATTCCAGGCGTGATGATTTCAAGTCATTGAGTTATAATTTGCTTAGAGTAGTATAGTTGGATGAGAGTAATTGTGAATGTTGACTTGCTAGACTCAAACATAAACTAAGCCACTAGAATCTTTTTTATTGTAAGTGTGTTGCGTGATTAACTAGTAATTGAATGTACTTAACTTCAATTGATATGCAATCTTCAGTTTGCATCATTGATGGGATTAAAGAGGAGATTGATTTGAAAACTATTTGCATATACCTTACAAGCTTGCACTAGGTGGGTGGAGTTGTTCACAAGATTGCATCTAGTAGAGTCAGTGGAAGTTAGAAGTTTAAGTTGAAATTCAAGAAGTGCTACAGAATTAAAAGCTAGTGTAACTAGAAATTAATATAGTTTCTAAATAAACACAGGTGTGTCACATCTCACGCATATCAGCATTTGCATTCTACAAATAATTAGATAAGCTACAGAAATCAAAGTACATGAAAAAGCATAATGTAGCTGTGATGATTCACAATACACTTTATGAACCAAAAAGCCCAGAATTATATATTTCAGAGTTATACTTTTAACAGCAAATGTAATAAAAAGCATAATGCAACTGAGCTCAGTCACAAAATGCCATAAGAACAAAATAAATTACAAATATATTTCAAAATCGTATTATAACTGGGAAGGGTAATAATATTTAACACTAAAAACTCTAACTGATGCAACCAAGCAACAATCTACAAGAATTGCTGATTATAAAAATAACCCTGCCCAGTTCCAATACTGATACAAATTGGCTAGAAAAAATGTCTATCATTCTTCCTAGAGAAAGCCACCAATTCCCTTCACATGGGTTGGCAAATGCCACTAAGAAATAAAACGTAAACTACAAAGTTGATGAGAAATGGCATCAGGCATTGTCAGAACCTTGGACGTTTGTTGTAATCATAGACAGGAGCATTAACAGCTTGCCCTTGGGCAACCGGCTGGAATACAGCTGCTGCAGGCACAGGTTGCTGTTGCTGATACCCATCTCCCACAGGTACCACAGGTTTATCATATACAGTAGAAACTGTGGCTGGAACAGGTTGTTGGTATCCTGTCGCAGCAGGTTGTTGTTGATAAGGCTGAACAGTCGGTTGCATTTGATAGCCAGAAGAGGGTACTGCAGCCTGCTGTTGATAAGTGGTTGCTGTCATTGCCTGGTTTTGCTGATAGGCCCCAGCTCCAGTAGGAACTTGTTGTGTATAGCTTGTTGGCATCTGTTGCTGATAATTGTAAGTCAACTGCTACAAATAGATATTAAAAGATCACAGATTTAGTTCCAAATTTGAGTGATAACATCTAATACACCTTTAATAAAGAACGCAGTAACTTCAAAATTAAAGTTAAAAGTAAAATACATACTTGATTTTGCAAACCAGATTCCATTTGATCAGCAGATCGCTTTTGTCCGACATCTGGTGTCACTACAGGCTGCTCCACAAAAAAAGGATGTCCTTAATTTTTAAAAACTCAGTCAAGGGAAAATGAAAACTGATTTTATTGTCGCTTTTCTTTCTGTACATGATTAAAGCTAAATAACAAGATTTATGGGCCTTCCCGTATATATTGCGTTATAAATTACTCTCCGAAATAATGCCCCACTGGAACTGGGTAAACATGCTACATTAAATGAGAATGGACATGATACGAGCTGCCGAATCAGAATTGGAATTGGAATCGAGTATGTTGGTATGGTATGCTGGTACAGCCAAGAAAAAAATTGGAAGGTCGGGTACATTTGTACAGGTCCACACAAGAATTATAAATATGTTGGCAAACTAATAGACAGTAAACTACACATAAAACATGGGGTAAAAACTACAAAATGTTATGTCATGCCAATCAGCGTGCATAAAGAAACAAACCCCAAACTTCAATTATGTTGAAAATCCTAAACAACTGATATGGACAGATCTAGATTCTTTTGTGATTAGCAAATGATATATATTCATTTGGAGTAGTTCCGCTAATTTAATTTGGACTGGACTAGATGCCTACAGGGTCCAGGTGTCCATTATGTTAAGTGCCCACTGTGTTGACCATAGTTACCAAAAACTCCTCTGTCCCTCCTTGGGCGCGCATACCCCCGTATCCAATTTGGATACATATCCGATACAGCCAGCCCGGATACACATCAAATACTACGCCCATGTGTGCCCAAAAAACCTTGAGTTTCAACCATGCTGAATACTACGCGATTCAATTTTAAAAAAAATTGACATGAATCTTCAAAAATTTAACTTAAAAATAACTTCATTCATTCAATTTCTAAATTTATTTTTGGTATAAACAAAACAAACCAACACCAAATGAGAAAACAAATGGAATGTTTTTCTATTTCAGCGACCCATTTTTGGGGTTATCTTCCAATGCACCTCTGCTATCTTTGCATATTGTAAAGTGCTAAATTAACTTGTAATTATTTATGTGGCATTTATGTGTCTATATTGCTTTTGAAGTAATAAAAATCTACCCTAATAACTTAGAAAATTGTGTTAAATACATGTGTATGCATTGTTTATTAATGTCGTATACAGCCGTATCCATATTGGGGGTCTTAAAAAATGGTCGTATCTGTTTCCAATACCGTATTCGTACTTGTATCCGTATCCGTGTCCATGCAAAATTTGGTGTTGACACATGCCAATCGTTAGATGGACTAGTAAAGCCTGAGCTTGTCGGAAGATCAAAGATCTAATGGGTGAGAAGGGGTGAATCCTCACAAGGGTAGCCCTGTACACCAACCCTAGCACATTAAATGGGGATAGAAAAGCATACTATAACTTCACAGATTTTTACATTCATTTTGATAGACCGAAATTCCTATAAGATAAAGAAATCATTAACCAAGGGATCCCAAGAAGATCACCTTGGTAGCCGTAGAGCTCTACCAAGGAAAGGAATCTCTCTGACAATTTATCTAGGATTTTTTTATTCAAACAGTAAAAGTGGTGAATCAGTTGGAGTCGTAATGTAATGAAAGAAAAACGGAGACAAAAACTAGCGATGCTTGTCTGCCAATGGGTCTAGTGTTATAGGAGAAACCCACAGCCTTTGTGAAAAAACCTTCTGCTTTTCTGTTCTCTATTACAAAAATTTTATTTAAATAAACCTAAGTTACCGGTTTGAATCCGGCTGCAGAAGCAGGTACAGAACCCAGTACATGGACGTGAAAAAAAAAATTGGGCGTTTTGGATGTGTTTAGGTACATGTGTATTTATTTATTTATATATATATATATATATATATATATTATAAATTTATATACATAGAAGCATAAATCTGCAAAAAATCCCGATTAATGGAGCTTGCCAATTTTTTCCCTGAAAAAATCATTGACCAATCGTTGACCCGATTTTCAATGACCTTTTTGCATTTAAAGCACATTAAAATCCCTAAAAAAAGGGCAAAAAAAAGTAAAAAAATCATTTCAAAAATCTAAGAACCCCTACAAAAAACTCATGAAATTGAGAGTCACTCAAAAATAGGGTTGATTCTAGGATGGAAGTGAAGTCTGGGAAAGAAATATGAAACACAACTTATTTAAATCAATATATATAATGAACCTGGAAGTTGAATTGAAGCGTTGGAATCCACAATGGGTCTATGGCTTTGTCGTGGATGTAGTATGTTGGACATTGGCTCTGGCCTAAATCAAAACGCCCCACAACTCCAAACGCTGGTCTTCATAATGAAACGCTGCCTCTTGAGTGGAGTTTCTAAGGTCACGGCAGCCTCTTATAATGCATACCCGGCCTTAATACTGAGCTGCTATCAAACCAATAATCTCGTCCAATTATGTGGAGATTGCGGCAACCAAAAAAAACATCTCACAACGTACCTTATGAGAATTTTCAATCAGAATTATCAATCACAATTCATCAGCATCAAACACTAATTCAAAGTGACTAAAATATGCAAAAAGTCGACCAACTTCTGCAAGATGCCCTCATTCAAACCCTTGTCAAACTCTTCACACACGATTTTTATCAAAAGAATCCATAATAATGTGATAATGAGATAATTCGATCCTTTTCAAGGCATTGTTTTTTAATAACTTTTAAATGCAAAACTTCTTCAATACACTCCACGCCAAGAGTCTTCTTGCACACACCTTTCACTAAAGAGGCTTCTTGGAACACCATTCAATTAGAACATCAAACTCATTAAGTTATTTAATTAAGTCAAACTTAATTAATAACTTCCATTAAGCTCTTATTTTCAAAGCTCTAAGGAAGAACTGAGACTCCCTGACCCAAGGTGTCACCACTGAGCACTACCAAAAATAGAAACCAACTCTCTGACTTACTATAAATAGCAAGTCGACCGAACAAAGACCCTCAAATCCAAGTGTTAGCTCACAAGGGTCGTAATGATGAGCTAACTTATCCATACTCCTGAAACCTGCTAAAATGGGGACATCACACAATACTTGTTGAAAGTTTTGTAAATGGGGTTACAAGCAAAGTAGGCTTCATCTTGGAGCAAACTCCGTGGTTAAGCGCGCTTGAGATAGAGTAGTATTGGGATGGGTGACCTCCTAGGAAGTCTCAGTGCTTTACCTCTGTGAGCATTACCTAGATACAATGAGTGTTAAGCGTGTTCCATTTAGTCTCATGAGAGATGGGTTCTTGCGAACCACTACTCATGAAACTTGGGTCAATGACTTTGACTCAAAAACTACACAGATGAATCTTGATAGAAATATCACAATTGGAGTTGTGGAAAATATCTTCTACTTATCAATTGATGAGCTCTTCATTCTGATTTTGAAAAATAAGAAATCCCACATCATGTTTTGGTGCTACTTCAAATCATAGATTGATTAAAGTCTATACAAACAATATCACTGTTAAAATTGAGTCCTCCAAGTTTAAAATATATCAGGAGGAGGTTGTGCAAGCGCTTTGAATCATTATATTTTTTTGTAAATTCGATTTTTTCCCCATTTTTTCAAAAAATCCTACTCCTTTGGTTTGCCGATTTATTCCCTAAACGATTTATGCTTCTATGTTTATATATATACAAAAAATTAAAGAAATATACAGAATTAAATCATTTGATGGTATGATACTTTATCATTTGATAGAAGCTGGTAACTGAGCCATTAGATATTCACTAGAATTATCAAAGCATTCACCTCTCTTTTTATCATCAGTTGCATATCGTGCACTATACTAACCTAAGTGTTTGCTGAGTACTTGACTAGTCTTTTCATACGAATCTAGAATGAAAAGTTTCAGATATTTATCATAGTTCTCCCAGATTACTTTTCTACAATGTGCAGGAAATGATAGAGTAAAATAGAATACAGATCAGAAAATGGCCTTGCTAGAATGACCTTGCAACATAATAGGGTAGGTGATCACTGTACAGATCATAAAATTTCAGCACATAGGATTTTTAATTCTTATTGTGCAGTTTTAAATGTAGAGATTTAGCAGGGACCATGAGGATCCTGGACAGAATGATACTAGAGTATGCACCCAGGAAGCACATCCACAGGGTGTTGATGCGCATCCAAGTGCATCCCACCTCTGAATCTGTGCAAGCATGCATCCGAGTCCAGAGGTAAGCCCTGGAGGTGTGAATCCGGTAACTGAGAATAAAACCCAAGCAAATGAGTAAAAATGGCATGAACCAGGCCTCAGTGCATTTAAAACATAAGTATTGCATGTGTGTTGGATGTTCTGCTATTACACAAGTCAAAACCATTCACGAGTTACTTGCAGAATAACTTGCCACCAAGTTATTAAGAAATTAACTCAATGTTGTCTCATTATTGCTGCCGATTGCTTGACAAAAAGTTGTAATTTTTGGAGTACAACCCTGCCACAATTTCAAAACTCTTTCCTGCTGAAAAAAAATCGCACCTGCTTATTCTGAATGTTTTTAGCTGTGTGCAGCTAATGTTTGCAGGTGTTAAAGCAGACTTTCAGCAGTAGTAACCTGGTAGATTCTCCTTTTGTTCAGTGTTATTTCCAAGGCATTTTCAGATTTTTTTGTTTTGTTTTTGTTTTAGATTTTATTCACTTCTAGAGTTTTTCATACATTGATTGTGAACTGGGGAGTCTGGGAATCCACTACCTTGTATAAAAAAATAACAGCAATCTAAGCCTCAAAGGTTGTAGCTTCAACAAAAAAAATTGATTATTGAAATCTCTGAGTATTGCTTTGACATACTGAGAGCTTCAGCTATGATTACAACTGATTTTTCGCACTGTAGTATAGGAGGTTTTTTAGTAATCAGATATTGTTAAGATCTTTTTGTAATCTATTTACTGTTGAACTGTTAGGTTTTTGTTTGCACCTTGACAAAAATTCTGAAAATTGCTTTCTTTAAAAACACATTTTTTGGCAAAAATCAAAGAGAATATATCAAATGAGTACAAAAGTGTTTTCTATTAAATTTCAGTCATTTGAATACAAATTGTGTGCAAAATAGCATCATCATGCAAAATCAAGATACAATAGTTAGCTGGCAACTATTATAAATGTATGATGATTAATAAATTGCATATTACATTAAATTTGAGTCTTCTGAATACAAGTGGTGTGCAAAATAGCATCATCATGTGAAATCAACGATACAATAGTTAGCTGGCAACTATTATAAATGTATGATGATTAATAAATTGCATATTACATTAAATTTGAGTCTTTTGAATACAAGTGGTGTGCAAAATAGCATCATCATGTGAAATCAACGATACAATAGTTAGCTGGCAACTATTATAAATGTATGATGATTCATAAATTGCATATTACAACACTTGACATCTTCCTCTTCCCTAGTCTAGAGAAAACTTGGGGAGAGGTTCAACATTTGCACTCTGCTGGAGCTCCTCACTTGACATTGAAGAATATGTTTATGGCTCTAACTTGACCATATCAATCAATGACCTCAAATTTGTTGTCTACCTTTCTAGTGCAAAGCTAAAGGTTTTGTTGTATTTTTTAGTAAATATAGCATTTGAATCTTTGATACTGATAGTGTGATAATTCATCATTGATCAATGATTTTATAATAGTGATAAATATAATCGTCTAAGTTGTTGATTCTGGTCTCCACTCCCAAAACCCCTCCTTGTAATCAAATTTCTTAAATGAGAAGAGATCCCAATAACTCATGGGGGTCTAGGAGTGGACACCCCAATGGGATTGAGGGGGAGCATTCCTCATGGGTCTTGGGATTTGGGGCAATGCCACTAACAAGGTTGTGGGGTAGCACCCTTCGTAGAGGTCTGGGAACAACACCCCCAATGGGATCAAGCTGCAACACCCCTGGTGGGGTCCGAAGTTAAGGCCCCAAGCAAATGGGCAGGATTGAGGGGCAGCCACCGATTCCAAATTAAGGCCTTTGAAACCACACAAAACTTCTTGTTGCACACCATTTCAAATTTTATCACTTAATAGAGACATTGAGTATTTAGCACATATTTGTGGAATATTTGCTCTCCACAAGCTGTGAGACGAAGTGTGAAGGACGTTCAAGCATTTATAAAGCAAAATTGTGACTTTTTTACTACATTTTCTGCTTTTTTACATGTTATGCATCTGGCAAGTTTTCTTGTCAAACTCGCTGACTTTCTTGGCCAGCATGTAATGTCCCCTTTCTGAAATAAGATTTAATAATAAATAATAATAATAAAATTTAAATTAGATTAAAATTAAAATTAAATAAATAAATAATAATATAATTTAAAGTAACTAAATTTAATGAAAGGTCAAGAGATATGTAATAAAGAGTTGACTACCTCAAAATAAATATCAAAGGGAGGAGAGTTTATTTAAAAGGGATATGGAAGGAGAAAAGAAGAAAGAAGGGAGCATGGGAACTACAAAAGGAGCAACGGAAGAAGAATGGAATGGGAAGAATTGATGAAGGGTTGTAGAGATATGTAATAAAGAGTTGACTCCCTCAAAATAATATATCAAAGGGAGGAGAGTTTATTTAAAAGGGATATGGAAGGAGAAAAGAACAAAGAAGGGAGCATGGGAACTACAAAAGGAGCAACGGAAGAAAAATGCAATGGGAAGAATTGATGAAGGGTTGTGACTCTTTCAAAAGGTGGTAGTTATGAAAGGCTGTGACTCTTTCAAAGGGCGTAATGGATTAAGGGTAATGACTCTCTTGAAAGGTTGTAATAATAAAAGGTTGTGACTCTCCCATCATGAAGATATAAATAGGAGGGAAAGTTATTTGTTGAAGGCATGGAAGAAGGGATCATCATAAGGAAGGTAATCATAGTAAGCTCTGTTCTGAGATATAAGACAGTTTTAAATCTACATAAAGGGAGCATAGGAATTAAGGCAGGATTAATGGAAGGAGAAGAAGGAAGTAACTTCCAAAGGGGCAGCAATGATGGAGGGTTGTGACCCTTTCAGATGTGGTAATTGTGAAAGGGTGTGACCATTGAAAAGGGCAGACATGGTGAAGAGGTACGACCCTTCCTCACAAAAGATATAAAGGGGGGCGAGAATAAATAGGGAATCAAAATTGGAAACTTATCTCTTCTTTTAATCCATAAGGATCAATATTTAAGATGAGAGAAGAAGACATTCAAGCAATCAGAAAAAGAGATAAATATCTGAAAATAAGCAGCAGATCAGATTGCTAAAGGCAAACAGTATACTTATATACTGATATAATGCATAACGATTTGGCTAACTATGATTGGTCTCTGATTTGTTTGGAAGTAGAATATTACACATTGATGTTGGCATATTACATTAGTGCAAGTTAGTTTTTAATTTAGATTAATAAATAAATGTTAGTTGATAATAGTTAGATAGTTGGTAGTTGGGAAGTTATGTTCACGTTAGTTAGTTTTCCAGTTAAAATAAGGCTTTATAAGACAATCTATAGCAATGTAAATATCATCCCGAAGGCATCCAATTGAATCAAATCTGCATTTGCACTTTCAATTGTATCACAGCGCAAATATTCTTGTGCCTGTGAGATGAAGAATGGACGAAGGAAGTGTTTGTGAATCAAGCTACTCCTAAACATGAAATGGAGGGATGTTTGGATCTGTGATGGCCATCACCACTGGCTGTGGTGCAGGGATTGGATAGTCTCATCGGTGGCACAGATCTAGGTGCTGGAGTGCCAAGACGGCATGAAGAATTCAGTGTTGGTGCTGGATGTGGTGTGGAACTTTAAACAGTCTAACTCTCAATCTCAGAAGCAACGAATAGCAAAGGAAGAATCTTTTAGGGACATCAAGATACCCAAGGTTGGATTGCCTCAAAGAAGAGTGCTCTACACTGTGTGCACAAACATTTATCTTGACTTCTGCATCATTGAGTTATGTCCTGCATTTCTTATGTGCTTTGTGCCTATGCGCATATGAATGAAAGGAGTTCAACATATGCTGTTCACATGTTGAGTGCATATGGGATGGCCCTAATTTTGGTGTGCTAAGCATAGTTTGATGTTCAAATCCTTTTTGGCTGATAAATGTTAGTTATGAAACTATGATTTGAATGTGTGAATTGCTTTCTATATTCAGTGCATTTTGCCGTAGGAAAAGCCTCAGAGTATTCACTCACATTGCTGAAAAAATTACATACTTCTGCCTATGAAATGGACGATGAAGTTAGGACCGAATTCTACTTATGCACAGAACATTTGAAATAATATCAGCTGTCCAGGTTCTTCATGATTAATAAATAAAAAATGTTAGATGATAATAGTTAGATAGTTGGTAGTTGGGAAGTTACAATCTTGTTGGTAGTTATCCAATTTGAAGGCATTAGACACACACACACACACACACAAGAGAGATATTAGTAAACACATAGCCTAATCCTTAATCACTCACTATTGCCCCTTAAGAGGAGAGGTTGGTGTTGTGTAGGGAGAGGTGGAGTAAGTCCTCACAAAGTAGGTGACTCCCAAGTTGGGATATGGACAAGGTCCTAAAGCCTTGAGGGAGCCTACTTGTAGATTGGTGTTAAGCGCTCTACGACAAGTAAATCCTCATCCTCCTTAGGGTTGATAATTAGGACAGAAGTAATTGAGGCTTAAATTTTTTTACTACCAAATATATTATGAATCCTTAATTGTTTAATTGTTTAATTGTTTAATCTGATTTAAATGCCTAGTGATGTGCATTAATCATTGGAAACGGGCAGCTTCCTAGTAGGGAACATTATAGAGACTAAGTAAATTGCCATTTCCAAGCACAATCAAAACCCTAGTTAAGAACTTTAGCATAAATCAAGTAATGTCCCAATTGGGAACATTATAGAGTACTTGCCAAAAAATCAGCAAGTTCCTTTGATGAGTAAACATGGGAAAAACTTGTTTTGCAAAGAGCTTAATGAATACTTGCCAAGTCTGCCAACTATGGTTTGATTTATTTATTCTTTGCCATTTTGCTAGGTTTCTAGTTAGTTTTTCAGAAAAGTATGATTACGAAAAAATAAAACTATTACCAATTTATTTGTAATTTTTTATTATTTGAAACTCAAGTTGATATGCATTGAACTTGTTTTTTGGTGTATGACATGTATTCAACTCTTAATGTTGATCTCTATATATAGAAAATTGGCAGTTTTATTACCTAAATACAGTAGTCTGTGTTTTTGAAGATTTATTTTACAAATTCATGTGCTTTTTAATGTTTTGCAGAATAGTGAGTGATTGAGAGTTTGGAGCAGCCAAGTTATTGGTAAGCGATTTTTTTAACTATGATTAACCTTTACTTGTAGAGGCACACGATCCAGATACAAAATATTTTGTATTTTAATAGTTGATCTTAATAATAAGTACCCAATAGACCGGTGGTGAACTTAACTTACAACTAAAGCCTTGTCTAATCTGGTATATTCTTATATTTGAAAAATCATCTGAATCATCATTATTTTGTTGTGTTAGTAGGTGCAACATATTATTATGTTTGATGTTTTAAGCCATTCCCAGTAAGTTTTACTATTTAAATAATATTTTGCTTACCTAGAAACGGTGAAGGAAGAAGCTATGGTACAAAATGCACAAGAAGGAAAAAGAAAAGATAGCTGAAAGGTAAGCACCTCCAGGTACAAAGCATATTGTGATTTCTGATTCAGCCACCTAAAAGGACACTTATCCTCTTCTGTCATATGGCTTTCCTTGACGGAGGCACACATTTCAGATACAAACACCTTCGAGATAGATATCGAAATAACATGTGGTATAATTTCCAAGCTATGCATCGTCCATCACCTTCTCATGTTACCTCAGCTCAATTTATTATTATGTTTGTGTTTTTGGCCCATTTTCCTAATCCATAGGCTTCATGTTATCATTATTATGTAACATTTCCTTCACCTAGGATTAATAATAAATTAAGCCATGTATTAGCCATCACTTGGTTAGGGTTTTCTTTCCCTTCCAATATAAGGCGAGAGAAAGCCCTAAAAATGAAACTATTTCAATCCTATTTTGTTAACTCAATACAAAGAGATATAATGGAGCACTCGCTTTACAGCCAAATTTGAAGGTGCAAAGGTGTTTCCATTCTTTGCATGTTTGTTCTGAAACGATAATTGCTACATTGAAAATGAAGTAACTATCTAACTGAAGATACATTAAGTGACCGTTAAATAATAACTATGACAATATTATTCTAATAACCTTCCTTAATGGTCAATTTATTAACTAACTACCCTACAGAATACTTGACAGAATCTACAAGTCATTCGGCCATGAATGCATAGAAGGTTGACTCCTCTTCAGAATGTTCTGCAATATGAGTGCTTCTGAGACCCTCCCTGGTTGGACTCCTGATCAGCCAGCCGCTTTCTGCATAACCGTTGTATATGACCAAGTTTACGACAAAAGTGGCATGTGATATTCTTCTTGAAATTCTTGTCAGATTTGTTGAGTTGTTTTTGCTTAGTAGACTCGCCTATGCCTTTGTCTTTGGCAGTAAACACCTATTCCATATTAGCCATGTCACTGCTGCTACCAAATTCAGAAAGAGAGTCGCATGAAACAGAGAAATTGAGGAGTCACCAGTTTTCAAGGAATAAGACAAAAGTAATTTGTCTTTAAATGCAGGAGTAAGGTTAAATGCTAGCAAATGTAAACAAAGTATATAGAGACAAAAAAGATAAAATTGTTGTCAGTTGTGAAAATCACAAACCCAGACGTGAACTAAACCAGTACCCAACCCGGATCTGTCCATATAGCCCACAAGCCTAGTAACTTTAGGATTTTTTCAATAAAAAGTCACCAGTGTTCAAGGAATAGGACAAAAGTAATTTGTCTTTAAATGCAGGAGTAAGGTTAAATGCTAGCAAATGTAAACAAAGTATATAGAGACAAAAAAGATAAAATTGTTGTCAGTTGTGAAAATCACAAACCCAGACGTGAACTAAACCAGTACCCAACCCGGATCTGTCCATATAGCCCACAAGCCTAGTAACTTTAGGATTTTTTCAATAAAAAGTTGAGTATTTTTTATGTGGACCAGCCTGCCTTCCCGGGACAGTCAAGACATCATTGACATCCCCAGCTGTCTTGGGGACCCAGCCATTCCTACAAAGTCCCCATGTTTTCAGGATGTTTCTGGAACAGCTAGGACAAAAAAAATATATCAGTAACAGCAGGAGGCATTTCTGAGGCATCCCCACTTCCCCAGAATGTTTCCAGCACAGGTATAGGGCAAAAAAGACAATTCAACCTGAAAAACTTGTTCACCTATTGAGTCAGCAAACTCCTAAATGGTGTCCCTAGACACCACATTGACAATTAAAATATCAGGAAGGTGAAGCCAAACAACTTTTTAGACACACATTCTGTCAGCTAATTCCCACATGTCACAGATTACTTCTGAGTTTTGCATGATACCACTCGGGATCAGCCTCATTGGCACTCAGGATTGAACCACAGAGGTTTCTGAGATGATACAGATTCTGAGAAAGTCATATACTGAAGGCATAAAATTTTGACCAGAGGTAAAATGACTCTGCACAACTCCAGCATCTTGATTCATCTTCACTTTCAAAAAGTTAAAGCTCAGTTCCCTTAATTACTTGCTTACTTATTACTTATTGCTTTTACTTTAGTTCAATTATCGGCCATCTAGAATATAATTATTTGGCCTCGATAATTTATGTAAAACATTTTCTTAATTTCTTTAATATAGTGGAGGGCCCTTAAAGCTGTCTCTTTCAATCATAATTCTATTTATCAACACACAGATTGTTTCAGTGCTTTTGTGCAACAGCCAAATTTCACATTTTATTTCCATGAGTCATTTTGGAACACAGCATAGTTCCTACTCCAGCTCCCTTAGTCAGGTTTCACAATGAATCATTGTGAGATGTAAAATGTTTAACTTAAGAGTTTTCATAGCTATTTAACAACATAATTAGCAAAGAGAGAAGCTGCTAAAAATTTTGGAATTTAAAATATTTGATGCAATACTGTACCAATTAAAAATTAATGTTTGATCTACATTAAACTCCTAACATAGAATCTGCACATAACCTGGTTCCAGCTGATTGAAAAGAAAAATTCAAATTCCTTGCAAACAGACTAGGAATAGACTCAATGGGAAATTTCTGAAAAAAAAATACTAATTTGAAACGGTCGAACCATAAATTATTGGAAAAATAGCATCACGATCATCATGTAGGAATGGCAAAAGGACAATAAATAGTTTATCAGTTTGTATACCCTCTAAATGAAAAAGTGAAAATCAAAGGAAAAGTTATGTAAGTTTTTGGTCTCAGATATAATCCATTTAAAAGAAAGAGATTTATGGAGCAGACTAACTACAATAATACTATACTGAAAAAAACTCAAAATTAACAATAACAATTCCAAAAGTGGAAAAACCTTAACTTACAGATATCGAGTAGTTTCAAAAATGTACAGTCACAGTGTACCATACAAAATTATTTGAAACAATACATATAAATAGAATACACCCTAGGAAGAAAACAAAGAGCGTTTTTATTACCTCATTATAAGAAGTTGCCACCTGAGTTTGCTGCTGTTGTTGCTGTTGTGAGTAACTTGCCTATATACAGAAAATCAGTAAAAATTATACGATAACTTAAAAACCCAGAAGAAGTTGACATAAACAGATGTGAACTCACAGCTTGTTGATAAGCTGCCTGGCTTGCATAGTACGCAGCCCACTGAGCCTCCAGGCTTTGTTGTGATGTTCCAACAACATTTGAGGTTTGTGCAGCACCAGATGCAACTTGCACAACATTCTGCTGTGTCTGCGGCTGCACCTGAGGCTGAGGCTGCTGCATTAATAAG
Organism: Chamaecyparis obtusa; assembly: GCA_027943335.1. Taxonomy (NCBI): domain Eukaryota; kingdom Viridiplantae; phylum Streptophyta; class Pinopsida; order Cupressales; family Cupressaceae; genus Chamaecyparis; species Chamaecyparis obtusa. The sequence continues at coordinate 2,497,552 of BSBK01001234.1, forward strand.
ATCATTGTACCATAACAAATCGCTCTTTAAAAAATTTCTTTAAAAAAAGTCAAAACTCAGTTAGAGAGAGTGGAGTACAAAATTTAGTCTTTCAAAAATAAAAAAGACAAGACACTGACTACCAAACATGTGAAAGATCATCTATGTTGTCAGGATGAACTCAAATGACTAATCTTAACTTCTCATGAAATTGCTGAAAGAAAAATGTGTAGTAAGAAAAAAATATTCAAAGCATGCACAAAAAGTAAAATATAAGGACTTAAGTAAACAAATTGATTAACTTAGTAATTCTAAAATATTAGACATTCACATACCTGTTGATTGTAATAGGCTGTATATGCTTGTTGTTGAGACATATCCTGGGACTGCGCTGTTGGAATACCCCCTGCATTAGCTACTGGAGCAGCTGCATTCATTTGTTGATATTGTGGAGCACTGTTTTGAGGAGTTGGCTGATTATATGGTTGGCTATACTGAGCTTGCACCTGTGGTTGAGCAGCCTGCTGGTATTGTTGAGTACTAATTTGAGAGGCTGGCTGGTTATATGGTTGGTTGTACTGATGTTGAGCTGGTGCTGCATACTGTTGGCCATACTGCTGTGCATACGGTTGCACATAACCATATGGTTGAGGTTGGACTGCCTGCAAATCATATAACTCTAAAAACATTAGAAACTACAAATTACATGCAAAAGCAAAACTACCTCCTAATTAAAAAAAGTTAAATTTTTAGGTTAGTAGACACCAATTTACAAGATAATTGTTTTCTATTTGTATGGTGCTAAATGAGCCGTATAACCCAACCACTTCTGCATTTGGACCTGTGACGTCCACTATCAAGTAAAAATTACCCAGAGAAAAGAGAAAAGTTTACATCCATATAATAAATCTTTCATCTCCATAATAAGCTATAGATACTAACATTTCTCATTATGAAAGGAGGGTAAAATCCGAGGAAGTGAAAAGCAAGAAAGGAAAAGTTTCAAGGAATATTTCAAGTAGAAATAACACATATGGAAGGTTTCCTGATAAATCAAGGTAGTGTTACTAGGTCGGTCACATTCACCTTCTCAAAAACATGATCCAGCCCATTTCACAACTTGAATTTCTCACGTGCACTTAAGAAGCCAACTGAATAAATAAAATTTATTATATTTTTCATTGCAAGGCAGAAGAAAAAACAAATTTTCTCGGAAAAAACATAAAATGAACAAAAGAAGCCTTGAATGAAAGATTGCTCATTCATTGTTATAAGTTATAATCATTCTTGAGAACAAGAAGGTACATTTGATTTTCTTCCAGCATGTTTTTGTATACTAATAGTAATAACTGATACACATACATAGCACAACTGAACATATAGCGAAACCAAATCAACAGGTTTGATGCCTTGGCATACCGGTTCTTGTTGTGCAGGCTGTTGCTGGTAATATTGAGCACTTTGAGAATACTGCAGAATGACAAAGAGAGATCCGCACATGATTCTTGTCCATAGATTAGATGCTACTCAATAGAAATGACAACTTAGTTCTTAATGATGATCAAACACAAACCTGCCCCTGCTGTTGCTGCTGTGGTTGCTGTGATGGAATATAACCTTGTGCTGGTTGTGAATAGTACTGTGTATACGCCTGTTGAGTGTTCTGTCCAAGCTGTTGCTGAAGAAATGATCATATATGAGAAAAAATCAAGAATAAATCAACAACTGATTACAGCATTCAAATGTTAATCAGCAATGCAACAAATAACATATTTTATGCCTAACAAACATTTCTAAAACCCAAAGGCTATTTGAAACTGAAAACAAACAAAATATGTCAATTAAAATATAAAAGGAGGAACAAAGACACTTCAGAATCAATCAAAAATTTTATATAGATGCATAAGAGTATTGTCAATAGAAAAAGAAAAAACATTACTAACCTGATATTGTGTTTGTAATGCAGTTTGTTGCTGCTGCGTTTGTTGATGATATTGTTGCTGATAACCATACTGTGAATCACCCTGCTTGAATGCATTATCTACCGTCTGCTGAGTCTGATTTTGGTAGTATTCCTGAATATACATACAATTTACACTTTAAAGATCAAAAATAAAGGCAGAATATAAGGATCATCTTTTCATTTTTCCAAACAAATATGCTTAGTATTTTATAAGCATTCTCTTTCATTTTCACTTATTTTAAAATCTTCGATTATAAGCTTGATAGCAATTCAACTCAACGAGAATCATTGACTGCTTGAAAGTGCAGCAAATACATACTAAATGTTTGCCTATCCATACATTAATGCCTCAGTCCTGGTTTTTTAATCAATCCGGCATAGTTAGAATGTAATGTTATGATTCATAAAAGTAACATAAATGGATGCTGCAACATATACAGGCACCATATACACAATTGGCAACATACAAGATATTTGCTGATAACTAGTTTACTCAAATTACAGTCACAGTTGCTTTCAAAAAAATTCGGGAAATAAAAATATGATTCTGGATTTGTCAAATCACCTTCCCCAAATCAATGTAATAGTCTTAGTAAGAAATAACTATGACATTATCTTTAAATACATTTAAGGAAAATCATGAGTTCACATAGTTCTAAAAGAGAGCATTTAGCATTTTGCTCTGTATAAGCAACGTTGCATTCAAGTAAGAGTATAAATGCTTAGTATTAAATAATCACATCAACCAGGCTTCAATACAGCTATTATATACAGTTGATACTGATACAAAACTAATTCTCTATTTAAATAAAGGCATAAAGGTTTCATATTAGTAAAATTAACAAGTACCTCTCTTGCCTTCACTTCTCGTGCTTTAGCTTGGGCAGTAGCAACCTATGATAAAAGCAAACATTCTTAAATGTCCCCCAACAATTAAACCAAAACAAAATTTGAAGAACATTGTTAAGAGTTTTAACTCAATTTCAATTACGATGCTTATCAAATTGTTGTTCACCTGTGCAATTGTGGCAGGATTTATAGAACTGTGTCCTGCAAGCACAACAAATCAAAGATAAATATTTTTTAAAAAAACCATAAATAGTATACTTTAGGGCATAAGGACCAGATGAGTTCTACAACCTTGGCTAGGTATACGAGGAATTGGTGCCAGAGTCGCACCAGCAGCCATTCCACGCCTAGCAGGCAAACTATTCATAAGTGGAGGGCGACCCATCATTCCTGCAGGACCTGCACCCGCCCCTAGCATTCCAGTGCCACCACCTGGGTGACCATGATCATGCAATGCTTGGCCAACATGAGATCCACGTCCAAATTGCTGCAACATATTAGTCAAAACAGTTATTCAAGAACAACCCAGTATCCCAACAAGAATTTTGCCAGACAAAAAGGTTGATTTGAATAATTAAGAGTAGGACAAAGTTTTATACCATCCCTATGCCCATGCCCATCATGCCTGTACGGCCAGGTCCCATAAAACGTTGTCCTGGTGAAGGTGTGGACATTGGCATGTGTCCTCTTACAGGGGCATTTCCCATCATACCTGCATTACACAAAGCACAGAAGCATAAATAAAAATTCACTACATTGAAACACTCCAACAAATTTAACAGACTTAGTGTACATGCCTGGATGTGCCCCTCTACCACCATGACCATAAGGAGCAGGTGCAGGCTGGCTTCCAAAACGCATTTTGTAAGACTGCATTTGCAAATGATTGATTGGAATTAAACAAAACAGCTAGAAGCCAAGTTCTTAAAGGTGCCTGTGTGCTAAGTGAGCTTCCTTACCTTGTACATATTAAAAACATAGATGAGGAAAAATGGCATTAGTATGATATTTACTTACTGAGATCATCTCAAATAACTAGAAACTACATTGTCAAATGCCAAGAAAAATGAAAATCTAACTAAAACTTTTTTTTTTTTATCACTATTACTTACAACACAATAGATCTTTTGTGCCACCAAGCAAAGCCTTCAATTCTTAAGATGAGTAACTTAAAAGATGTCTGACATAGGAGGCTTCAAAACAAACATTAATCACCTGAGCTGACTTTGTGGGATTTGCAAAACTGACACGTATGCTATGCCCTTCCAGCTCATGGCCGTCCAAAGCTTGATGTGCTGAGATGTTAACGCAATTCTCTTATTTATTAGATTTCTCAAAACTTCTAAACACGGTGGAAACCTAACATGCAACAAATAGCTGTCCTACATGACAGTTATAATGAAAAACTTGTCAAACTTACTGTAAACTGTTTAGAGACTCACCCATGTCTGCACATAAAGAATGATAGAAGTCAATAAATCCAAAGCCACGAAACTGGTTACTCATCCCAATAGCTAAGTGGCAGTCCCTAACTTTCCCATATTGCCCAAATAATGATCTTAGAGAAGCTTCTACCTGTAATCCATTGACAGTTGTTAAATTATCGCCACAAAATCCCTCAAGATATTTTTCCAAAATTTAACCGGCTTCTTCAGACTTCAATCAAGAACTCCATGAAAATTCAAAAGGAGAAAGTTATAAAAAAGAAAATGTACAAAAAATCTGTGAATAAAATATCTTACATTTGGATTTTCCTTGGGTATGCGGTCAACAAAGAGAACAGTTGAAAACATATCTGCAATTTTCTTACAGTCAGACCATTCAACACGTAAGACTCGACCATCCATGTTTATGTTTCCCATAGCCATCTTTGCAGTCAATGCCTGAAAAGATGCATTCATTAGACACTGGCAAAAAGGAATTGTTCAATTAATCCACATCATACAAGTCAACTTCACACAGCTTATAGACTAGACTGACCTGAGATTTTAAACTATATTCCACAAAACCATATCGCTTACTCCTTCCCGCTGCATTGCGCAAAACCTAATAGCAGCCAATAATTGTCTAAACTTTAAAAAATAGTGTATATGTTGCAATCTAAACAAATTCAAAACAGACTAACTTTCACAATTTAAATAGTACTATGGCAAGATATAAAAACTTACAAAAGCTCTCTCTATTGTACCATGTTGTTCAAACATTTTTCTCAGCGATTCATCATCAATGTCTGGTGTAAGGTTCCCAATAAAAAGCAATGAATCTGAACGAAATGCTTCAATGCGCAATGTCCGATCACCAAGTTGTGCATTCTGAAGCTTTTCTTTTGTTTTAGCAACTAATTCTTCTCCTTCGGCAGTTGCTGTTTCATAGCGAATGATTGCAGCATCTTTCCTTTCATTTTCAAATACAATGCTTGAGATCTTTCCAAACTCGGAAAACATATTTGATAACTCCTGGAAATTGCCAAGCAGTTTAATGTATGATTGAAAGAATACAAGTACATCAAATGTCACCCTATATATTTTACAAAAAAGTGTAAGGCTTACACAGTACACGGAAACCAATATTGATCAGCAATGCCATCTCTCACATGATCAGACAAAAAACTTAACCCGTCCATTTTTTGTAATATAACAAAATCACCGACTTTCCATATCAGGGTCTCACACACCAACCAAAGAAAAGAATTTAACAACTCTTTTCATAAAGTAATAAAAATGTTTGAGATGTATAACAACATGTACATTATCCTCTCAGTCTAAGAAAAATCACAGGTCAGGTGATGCATAAGTGCCATGAACCAAAACCACTTGGAATATACTAAGCCTATATTACATCAACAATGGAGGATATCCAAAAGCAAAAGTCCACCATAACAGTATCAAATAACCAACAAGCTTATGTGACTGATGAAGAAAGAGGGTAATTAATGGAGACATTAATTACAAGTACAAACTATATACTATATGGCTTGCAGATATAATTATATTGGCAAGATGTTTTGGGCATACTTACAAAATAATTTGCCAATTTTTTACTCATTCCCTTCTGTTACTTGGAAATATCCACTTAATAGAAATGCAACTTCCCTAATTTGTGTTCACACTTAAATATGCAGTAATCATGGTTTACTTCATGGTTTTCTCCAATCTGCATTCATCTAGTGCTTAGTTTTTGTCCTGGATATGGAAACTCTATTTAAAAGATGCAAAATTAGAATCCTTATCATTAATCATTATCTGAGCTTGTTTTCCTGCAGAAGGTCTTATAGGATACACAGAAACAAATTTGAATTGTTTACAGTAATAATTAAGGGAAAAATCAGACCTGATATGATCATTGTACTCATGTGAGCCAACTAATTAAATAGAACCTTCAAGCTTTAACTTATGATAGGCAAAGCATCTATGAGTCATTTAACATTGAAAGAGTGTAGAAGGATGCAAACTCTCAAATAGTCTAATAAGTAAGGTTAAATGCTCATTGCTTATTGTCAATAGCAGGAGTTTGCTTCAAAGTTACACACCAGATTGATTACTAAATCTTTGCAATCAGGAGATTTAGTGCTTGAATAGCTTGATAGCACTAATGGAACAGTAAGCCCGTGAGGCTAATTGTCCTAGTTACCCAAATAAGACTGTAATGTCCCGTTCTTGAGCATTTCTTATTTTTGCCTTTAATTTTTAAACAATAATTCTAACTCAAAATGGTAGTTGTATTATATTTATAATTATTAATATATCTAAAATCATAGTTTATAATATAATATTCAAACTTAAAGTTTATGAAATATTTCTAGAACTATAACTTATCCTTGTTTCCTGCTGTAATTTTTCGTTTAATTTGCAGCAACTTCCTTTGTATGAATGTCCCTAAATTATGGTCAAGCTGTGGGTTTTCAACCACCAACTTATCAGAGAAGTTAACGGTCTTCATCCTCAAAATTTCTCCATGGGCCTGAAGGGATTCCATCCTCTTTGGCTATATGTCACTTCGAATATCATAATATTTCTTCACAATTAATGCCTCTTTTCTCCTTGATTAGACTCCCTCAAATAGAATATTTATCCAAGAGTCACCACCCTTTGAATGACTAATTAAAATTTCACCAATTAATCAACTGCCTTTTTACCTTCTGTAATTCCTTTTATTTGGGATCTTTTTGCCTTTTAGTGCTAACATGACTTGTCTCATCCAGCACCTCTAACTCCTTTGGCAGCTGCTGAATTTAGTGGCAGTTTATGAAAAGGTAACACTCCCTTGTCATGTATAGCAGCTGCTCCTAAATGGGGTCTTCCTTAATAAATTAATTATTTAATATTAATTAGAACTAAGAAGTTGTCCTCAAGCAATCACAAGCCAAGATGCTGCTTGGCGTTTCCAGGATCCCAAATCAACCTTGTAAATTTGCTATTCCCACACATTGATACTCCTTGAGATGTAATTATAGCTCCTACTGTGGTATTCTGATATAATCAAGAATTGAAAACTTTGCACTAAGTGATGCTTCTCTTATTATCTTGGTTAAGTCTGACTCTGTTCTATAATGATGTCCATGGAGAATAGTTGTCAATGTACTTGCCTCATCCAAACAGCCAATATAGTTTTCTAATGTCCTAAGGTTGATACCATCCTCTAAAGTGTCATTCAATATACTTCTGGTTCTTGTACTTATACTTCCCTTTAACTCTTAACAACAAAACCAAGAGTTGGAAATTGACAAGGTCTGTATTACGATAAGTTTCCTCCCATCCTTATCTCACCCCCAGAGAGTAAAAAACTTGCAATAGCGTAGTTTGAAACCAAGTAAGGGTCGCATCAATCAAAAAACCAGTTTCCCCTTTGGCATCAACCGCATTTGCAAAGATATGCTTTGGTTACCTTCACATAGTTCAATGGATTTTTTGCAATGTTCCACGGAAACATGTCCTCCCCAAAAAGCCCCATGCCCCATATGGGGGACATTTCCGAGACTTGGGGACTTCGGGGAACATCTCCCCACAACACCACCACTTTGCTACCTCCACCAGGAAGGCTGCCGAGTCGCGTGCTATAATGCACGTGTCATTACATACTGATTGCTAGCTTTAACTTTGTGAAAACTAGTTTTCCTTTCATGGGGTACTCGTAGAGATGTTATATTGCAGATTTTTCCTTGAAGATTTCAATTCACCTCAATTTGTATATCAGCACCGCGCCACCACTCTCGTTTCATCACCGTTCCCATGCCTTCTCCTCGCAGTTTCCAAATTAGGCCCTTAGTCCCCCTGTTCCAGAAACCTATTCCAGCATCCACATGTCCCTTGATAAATAATTTGACCCATTCTTGAGAATATTACATACTAAATAGAGAATGAGTAGTCCAATCTCTTAAACTCCATTGTTAAAACTGCTGTTAGGATCACAAATAAAATACTAACCATTCAGACATGAATTTAACATGTGTACCTGCATCATTCTGGCAAATGCATACCTTTTCAATAAATCCAGCAGACCCTTCTCAATTGGTACCTCTTAGTTACAAATATGTATATATCCCCTTCCCAGCTCTTCAGCACACATTCCATATCAAGAGAAAATTAAACACATTTTATTTAGAACACTTCCACAACAATGAATAAGACAAGCTGTTCATTCTACAGCAAGTTATATTGCATGGTCTATGGTCTATGCCTAAAGTTAAACAGCAATTTACCAACTAAATGACAAACATTTTCCATTTTTAGATGTTTTCATTCTTTGATATGAACATGCCAATAACAACTAATGGAGTAAATTTTAACAGTCTCGACTCTCTCAGTTCCATCAGGCTAGCAAATGTTGCTTATCATATGAAATATGCCTGGAAAGGGACATCTAGGAATTTATTAGTTCACTTTCAGGATCAATCCTAGTATAAATCCCTCTATTTCAATAGAATCTCAAAGCCGAATTCAAATACTTTGTTGATAATCCATTCAACAGTCTCAATTATATGTGTTGCCTATCATAACTAATATGCCTAGAAAGGCACATCTAGTGATTTATAAATTCACTTTCAGGAACAATCTTAATATAAACCCCTAAATCCCCCTGTTTTAATAGAATATCAGAGCTGCATTCAAATACTTCGTCTATAATCCATTTAAAAATATTCAATCTTTATGCTCAACTGCAATACTAGATATCTGTTTTTGTTAATAGGATAAAGGAAGCAATTTGATATTCTACACCAAAGAGACCACTCCTCCTATGAACTCTTTATTGAAATTTGATTTTTAGGATTCATTACCAACTAGATATCGTGTTGACCAATATCTAATGTCATTTTTCAAATTTGGATGGCTGTTAATTGGTGTTCGCCAAATCCCAGGCAAAGGTGTACAAAAACATTTGGGTTCCTAAAATTGATCAGAAATAGTATATGAATGTATCTAATGCAACAGAATAATTGTTATATACAATAGAGGATTCTTCAACTCTGCAAACCTGAGAAATACCCTGATTCCAGCTACGGAAAACAGACTAAATATGGTCAGATCATACCTTAGCATAAATTTTAAGTGAAATAGAGCATCAAAGATTATGTAGATGCAGTTCACTAACTGACTTTTCAGTCCAATATCTACCAACTTGGGCTCCAATCCAAGCCTAAAGCAATAACAAAATTGATATATCTAGTGTCATTTTTCAAATTTGGATGGCTGTTAATCGGTGTTTGCCAAATCCCAGGCAAAGGTGTACATTTGGGTTCCCAAAATTGATCAGTGCTATGACTAAGGCAGTAGGGTTCTAACTGATATTAAGCATAAATAAATAGTATATAAGTGTATCTAATGCAACAGAATAATTGTTATATACAATAGAAGATTCTTCAACTCTTGAAACCTGAGAAATTCCCTGATTCCAGCTATGGAAAACAGACTAAATATGGTCAGATCATACCTTAGCATAAATTTTAAGTGAAATAGAGCATCAAATATTAAGTAGATGCAGTTCATTGACTGACTTTTCAGTCCAATATCTACCAACTTGGGCTCCAATCCAAGCCTAAAGCAATAACAAAATTGATATATCAAAGTAGTCTACTCAAAAAATAACATAGATTAGTCAAAACTAACACTGGTATTAGCACTTTATCATAGGGGAAAGACAACTGATCACAGATAATGCACTGAATCGAACACCAGATATAATTCATCCTATAGGATGTTAAAAATAACTAGATGCATGCCATCTTATGCCTGTCTTTCACACTAACAAAGGCATCAAATTTACATGCCAAGAAGCAAAGCATTTTGCAATATAGAGCCTCCCTCATAAGCGAAAGAAAATTATCATTCATTGTGTCAATCCAAGGGCTAGCTTAAAAGAAAAGGGCATACTTCATCATCTGATATCAATTGTACAAAAGAAGCTAAACCAAAATGTATTTAAATCACAACTTCAAAAGATTAAAAAAAACAGATCATTGGCTTTCCACATTAACTCTAATACCGTACCCAGATCTGTCTTTGGAAAAAGTTAATCAATCATTTACATGAGAAGACTTTATGAACATCTCTCCGATAGGATATAAAACCTTATACATATTAATTCTCTATATTCGGATACAAAACATCAAAGAACGTTTCAGAAACACATAATTTCATAAAAAGCATACCCAAAATAAAGCCTTATTGTGTTACTTCCCAACCAATCCTGCAACAACTATTGCTTTTACCCATAACTTTTCTTCCCATTCACAGCTAAATAGTAAATATTTATAAAAATAATATGAACATTTCTCCAAAAGGATATCAAACCTTATAGGTATCATTATGTGCCTTACAATAAAGAAAATCAAAGAACACCTAGGAAACACAATTTTCGTAGAGAACATAGCCATACTAAAGCCAACTCATATGTCTGCTTCTAGTAATCATTGCAATATATATCACTTTCTTCCATTACCTTTCTCCCCATTCACAACTAAATCTATAAAAAAAGTCTTTGAAATTTCCGTTGTATTCTTCATTCCCATTGCCCCCTACCATATTTTTTAAATAGATTCTATCTTTCATGATAGTGTCCAGATCATTAAGCACACTCCCATCACAACCAAGTAGGCCCACAAGTGATTACCTGAGCCAACAGATAAAAGGCATATACCAATAAGGATTTTGTGAGCTGAAATGAAGAGACCAACAATCATAAGCAGCAGCTTCCATCCAACTTTGCTTGCAACGATGTCGCTGCACGATCAGGATCAGACAAATTCAAGGAAAGTATAGCATAGGGACTTTGTAAATAACATCCATGTAGAGCTATTCCAATCACGCATTCCATTTTCATAGTTCCCATTCAAGATTTTCCTTGAAATATGTAAACTCGATTAAATTGCTTGATATGCAATTTTGAGGGGAAAAGAATCATTTTAAAGGGTAAAAGGAACACCAGAAAAAAAAAGCATTTTGAATAGAAGTATTCTCGCATTATAATTTAACTGTGATAAACAGTCCGCATTTGAAACCTTGCAGGGATACTACTTCTGCCACTGAAAACTCAACAGAATGTAAACACTGTGGAACAAAGATAAGGAACTCGGAATGCATACAAACACACAGAGCCTTCTACAGAGTTAATATAAAACCATTTTATATTCCAAAATTGCAAATGCAAATTTAATCATCGATTTGGAAATCTTAGTGCAGTAATCAATCTCTCTGGTTGCATTCTGAGGGAAAGAACTGTTGATTGTATAAAATCATAACCATGATTATGAAATGCATATAAACAATAAAGAATTTATTTTCTCAGTATCAGTGAAAATTTTATCCAGAAAATTTAAATTTACCATTTTAGAAAGTAGAATTAACATCTTCAAGTTGAATTTAAAGTTACAACCATTTCCCACAACACCCCACTTTATCTTAATCAACTACATATCAACCCTAAAGTCGCCTTTTAACAACTCAATATAAAGCCCTAAGAAGAACACCCACCCTTTGCACTTTTGATTTGAGATAATTGCGATAACATAAAATCTCGGAGCAAAGCAATTATCACATCCTTTCAAAATCAAGCAGACACAATTTTCACCATTTCTTAAGTCCCCATGAAATGTGTATTCACAAATGATCGATACAATATATCCATGTTTCCTTCCTAGATATAAATCTTTTTCCTTTTCACTCTTAATGTTGCACCCTCAATTCTTCACACATTTAAAGCATTATCTATACATCAACAGCTATTAATTGTGTTTGAGCTTTTCTAATACTGTTAGTGGTTGAATTGTACTTACATTGTGTTTTATCCAATCTGCAGCAGAGGATACATATCAACTTGTCTTCTCCCTTTAATGAGTCCTCCATCCCGATGCTTGAGATAGCATATTGAACTTCCATTGTCAAGCCAAGTCCAAAATAAGCATTGTTTATGTCCTCTTGCTTATTCTAACATATGCTACATATTTTGAAATTGCACACTTCTTTTTATTTCCTTCCCAAGCAAAAATGTATCCACTACTCTCACAAAACCAAATACCCTTCAGTCTTTTTCAATAATCAACAAATACTGCCCTCTATTGGTCCAAGCAAATAGAAAAGTAAGGATTCATTTTATTCAGGCATGTGAATCTATCCAAGAAGAGGAAAAAAACATACCTAAGATTTTAATTTCAATCTTTATAAAAACAAACAAGTTATAACTTTCAGCTTCCATTTCATGCTAAACCCAGAATGAAAGACTATGAAATCTAAACTACATCTATCTACGAGATAATTAATACTGCATGTACCTTTACACAAAATAAATGCATAGGATTTTAATTTGCTTATTAACAAAGTAATCCTTTCACATGTTTGTCCTTGCATCTTCCCATTTTGTCTTATAACATAGAAGTGCAAACAACCTCAACCACTCCTATCTAAAAATCATTTATAATATTTGTACCGATACACTGCATTAATTCCTTACTATTCATGTATAGTGGAGTTTATAGTAAAAATGTCTTTGACAAAATACGAAAAGAAGGTAACACTTTTCATCTCTAAGTAACCCCGACCAAATGGAATACAATTCAGAGTCTTTCTCCCCTTCTACAATCATTCCTGATAAAAAATAAATAGAGGTAAAAGCTTTTCTTTTCATCTTGAAATAACCCCAAGCAAACATTTTCCAATTTGAAATATATCTTCCCCGCTAAGAGCATTCCTACTATAAATAAATAAATAATTTAATCAATCATTTAAAATAAAAAGTAAAAACAACCCCATTCTAAAAATGTAGAGAGCAAAAAATTGGTTCGTGTCCAGATATTCTTGAACATAACAGAAGGGTTCCAGGGCATTCATCTCTAATTTTCAAGTATGATCAAAACAAAAATCCTCTTCGTTTGAGACAACCATGACCGTGCATAAAAATGAAAATCTGAAATTAAAAAACTAAACTAAAATCCCAGCCATCGATCCCTAAACCTAAAATGCACCCCAAGTATAAGGCACCTTTAAGTTGGGCAAAGGGGCTTAATCTTAAATGGAGGGACACTGGAGCCTACAAAGGCAATTGCTATCTAAAATTCCATGGAGATATTTTCTTGTGAATTTAATGCATGGCAAACTAGCATACGTAGCTAATTCTGAGAGGTAACTCTGTAATATCAGTGTGGAGGTTATTTGCAAGAATGCCCAAAATGAGGATCTACAGTTCAAACCCCTTGGAGCAGATAGTACTGTCAGTTCAGAGATAAAGCTAGAACAAGGGGCCTCAGTGACTGTGGTGGGTTCTTCGCTAAGCTCGACATTTTCTTCTGAGGCAGTTCTCGAGTAGAAATTCACTGCATCTGTGTTCAGTCGTACATACAGCCAAGTCCTATCACTATTTGGACCATTATTAGAATTTATACCTTAACCCATAGTTAACAACGTACGATTTCTATCCCAAATTAAAGCAACCACAAATATAAGCGTTCGTATCACTTTCTAAGATAACAAAAAAGAATTAAAAAATTATGAGTTTCTGAGCAGAAGCCATTCTCAAGCGAAATAACGAGAAAACCATTTACGTCGTGGCATAAAATCAGACATGAAAACAAAGGGGGTTATGACATCGTACCTCTTGGGAAATAAACCCACCAATGCTAGTTACATGAAGGCAGGGCTTAGCGTGCCAATGAGGCGGAACCACGACGCTCTCTACTTCTGGGGGCATTGACTCCTCCTCTTTCTTTTCCTGGGGTTTCTCCGAGACAACGACTTCTGGTGCGGTATGCTGATTTTCCGCTTCGCCGTTGGCTTCAGTGGCATTACCATTGCCATTGACGGAAGCAGGAGCAAGGGGCTCCAAAGCCTCGGATTCGGTAGCAAGGGCAGGGGCAGGGGCTTCGGAGACCCCATCAGGGGCCTCAGAGACCTCATCAGCAGGGACAGAAGCAGGGGCCTCGTAGACCTCATCAGCAGGAGCAGGGGCCTCAGAAACCTCATCAGCAGAAGCAGGGGCCGAGGTCTCGCAGAGTTCCGAAGCAGAGGCCTCCGGTGGCTCTGACGCAGAAACCTCCGGTAGGTCTGAGGCAGAGGCCTCCGGTAACTCTGGGACAGAGAGCTCGGCAGCAGGGACTTCCTCCTTGTTCAACTCGACCACGGAATTTCCTTCTTCCTCGTCCTTCTCGGGGGAGAACTTTTCTTCCGCGGGTGGAGAAAGCAAGACCCGTTCTGGTTCGGAGCTTTTAGCGGCAGGAGGAACTTGTTCAGTGATGCGTGGGGGAGTTTGCTCTCGTTCCGTAGCGGCCAGGGGTGATCCTGCAGGGCTTGTGGAATCCTCCATGGCCAACTTCCGAGTAAGGGTTTTTCCACACACAGCTCAGCGATGACTCTCTTCCTTTGGAGTTGAGTTCCCCTCTGTGTCTTCGAATCAAATCAAAGCCCGGGGGAGGAAATAGCGCAGAATTCGATGATGAGATACGATACGCTGAAATTATAGGTATTTTGGAAGTGGGTTTAAGAGTGCCTGTGACATAAATAGGCTCCGTAAGTTATAATATAATGTCTGTGGGTTTCTGTGGTTAGGGTTCGTCTCGGATGCTACTTTTGCCATTATAATCCGAGGCCTCCAAGATGGTAGTTATTATTATTATTTTTATTTTATTATATTATGTTATGTTTGTATTACATTTGTTTGAGGGAAGTTAAGAACATATTTATATTATGTCGAGTGTTGTATATATATATATATATATATATATATATATATATATATATATGTGGCTTATACATTTATGATATTATTAAATAAAATTTGTGTGAGTTTTTTTTTCTAGATCAAATTCTATGTTTTATTATTAATGGTAATTTTTTAAAATATTAAATATAATAATATAATATATAAATAATATTATAATATTTAAAATATATTTAATAGAATACTAGTATATATATTTTTATATAATTTATAAAAAGTATTTGAAAAAATGATTCTAAATATAATATATAAATTATATTTTGAAATATATTTTATAGAATACTAGTGTGTGTGTTATCTCAATATATATGGAAACATTTAATTTTATATTATTTTATTTCAAAATTCACTAGTTTTTAAATTAAATGCTTTTATATAACTCACACAGTGTTCTTTATATAAATTGCATTAAGATACATATTTTGGAGGAAATGGGAATTAATAGAAATGAAAATGTTTAATATTTCATTTAAGTTATTTAAGGTTTTTTAAATATAATTTATTTAAATTATTAATGTTATTTTATTTAGTTTATTTTATATAAATAATTTTGAATTCCAGTATTGTTTCTAAAATAAAATTGTTCATATTATACTCAAACTCATGTAATTTCAAGATGGAGGGAGAACGTAGAGGAGTAGGGTTTTCACATAGGAAATCTAAGCACAGCGGTCATTTTCTAGATGGACAACAATCTAAACAGGCAAGCTCAATGATTGGAGATCACCCAGATGGACTTGGGAGGATCAAAAGATTGGTTGCACCCAATGGTAGGAGGAGAGATTTAGGGGTTGGTTGAATGGTAACAAGATGAATTGTTTGATCCTTAGGCAGATAACCCTTGCATGGATATCCTCCATTCCAAAAGGGGCATGGCAAAAAGTGGAAAAAAAAGTTATGGCAGCCAAAAAATCAATCAGCAAAAGCTCAAAAAGGGACATCAAAGATAGATAGCAACAGGGCCATTTTTATTCAAATAGAAGATGAGGAGTGGAGATTGACTATTAAAACATTGAGAGAGAGTTTTTTTCTTAAAATGAGTAGGAGATTCGTCGACATATCCAAGAGTCAAACATTGGTGTGATGAAAACTAGTGAAGCATCAAGCATCCTTAGATATTTGACTAATGGTTTCTATTTGGTTGTTTGTGGTTCTAAAAGAGAGAAATAACACATTTTATTGAATGGCATGTATATTATGGGAGGGCTAGGTTTGTATCTTAAGGATTGGATGCCAAATTTTGACTCGTGTAAAGTAGTTATAGAGGAAGTCCCCATTTGGATTAGGTTATATAACCTTCCCCAAGAATATTGGGGAGTAGAGACTCTCAAAGCCATCAGTAATAAACTTGGGAGATTTATTAGAGTTGAAGAAGTAGTAGAAATGGATGACCATAGCATGTATGCCAGAATTTATATTTGGTGGAAACCTCTTCCCCCTTACATCATGTCATTAAACTCTAATAAGATGAAGGTACTTGGACGCAAGCTATCTAAGTGAAAATATGTGTGGAACATTGTAAGATTTGCAGGGATATGGGTCATACAAAGAAGCAATGCCTAAAAGATAAAAATGGCAAGGAGCTGGAAAGTGCTCGGTTGAAATCTAAGATCATGGGTTTAATAGAAAACACTACTAACACACATTTGCATTCTAATGAACCAATGGGGAAGGATGCTTCTCAAGAGGGAAATGACACTGAGATTCAGCAAGCAACAACTCAAGTCAATATTGAGTCATTGGAAAAGGATACCAACGAGGGAGATCACCAGAACATATGCACTCCTAGAGGGGATAATGTTGAGTGTGGCTCTTTTGTTAAATCTCACCTTGAGATGATAGAGGGGACTCAGAAGGCAAAAGATTTTTAAAGTATACCCATGGAGGGAGAAAGTTGTTTGAAGATGAGAAATTATTGAACGATAATGATTTTGTAAGAACAGATGCTCCTACAAATCCAATAGAGGATGCTAATTTATCAATATCAATATGGGTACTAGTGGTGAGGAAACCTTTAAAGATATTCATATGTCATCGGTTAAAACCAATCCTGGGGCTGGTGATGTAGAGAATAGTAATGCCTCAATGCACACCTCAGTATCTCAAAATATGTTAGCTTCTCAATATGACTCAAAAGAAGACTTCTTTGGTGTTCAAGATAATGACAAGATATTGGAAAAAATAACTATCTCTCAAACTAAATCTAAGGTCAACAAGATTGAGAAAGGGGAAAAGAAAAAAAAGGGGACCTAAATATGCCAAAGCCAAACTAGAGTTAGCAAACTTAGATCAGGGGTGGGGTGGGCTCACCTCCCCCGAATGCCATGAACCTCCTTTCATGGAAAGTGAGGGGGTTGCAATGTCCCTAACAAGAGGCTTATGATTAAGAGAGGTCTTAATCAAGCATGCCCGAATATTATTCTCTTTCAAAAAACAAAAATTAAATGCTTTGGAAGTGGAGAATTTGCTTAGAAAATGGTATTTTTGGCAAGGAACCTTTTTTAAATTAGATGGTGCTTTGGGGGGGCTAGGTGTTGTTTGGAATCTTGTGACAACCAAGGCAGATGTAATCATCCATAGTAAGAGTTGGCAACCACTTCATATTCATTCCCCAATATTGAATGAGGTAGAACATGTTAAATTGTCATTATCTTGATGTCATTATTCTAGTCGGTTTGGTACATCATTCCTCTGGTTCTATCTTTGGGTTTGGAAATGGTATTCCCAACAACAATACCACTAGTATATGATTGCCTCTACCATGGCACATAGTTATTTTTGGTCAAGACTTGTAGTGCTTGGCGTGAGATACATTTTTATATGGTCAACTCCATCGACATGTTTTGGTTGCATGCTCACAATTTTTTATCTTCGATCCAAGTCGACATGAAAATATATTGTACCAATGATGGTATATATTGGAAGTGACATCAACACGTGAATATAGATGACTATGTTGATATGATAGATGATATGCAATTTGTAAATGTGATCTACTGATGTATATAGTTGACTAATATATGTAATTTAGTGACTGTATAGAAGGATAATTGTACTTCAATGAGAACTGTATTTTGTGCATATACAGATGCATTTGTCATAGTTTAGATTTTGTATTTCATACTATCAGCTATAATAGTTATTTTTTTTAAATTTGGGTAGTGAGCCCTACCGATAGTGAGTCACCTCTATATTTAGTAACCAGTTACCTAATACTTGAGAGTTAATCCTCTCCATGGTTTTTCCCATCTTGGGTTTCCATGATAAAAATATTGTGTTATGTGGTGTTTCTTTATTTGCTTTTGGCTCTTTCATTTATAGCAAAGTTTAAATTATGTTATGTGGACAATTGTTTAAATGTTTTAAATTTTTGAAGGGAATATTGATTAACCCCTCTCCTCTCAATATTTTTGGCGTTCAACAATCAATATCAAAGTTAGTTCCTTTGGAAGAGTCTAACATCTTGAAGGCAATCTGGAAGGTTAAACATTCTATGCCTAGATCTACCATGGATGAAAGAGAGCTCATTTCCTTATATGAAGATATTTATCCGGTTGAAGATGGAAACAAAGAACTATCATAAAAGTATCAAATGGCTAATAACTGCATTTGGAAATTAAAAGACCATATCTAGGAATTCAAGCTAAGGCATAAAGAAGTGATTAATGAACTCAAGCTAACAAATGATATTATCATTTACCTAAGAGCCAAAAGTGAAGAAGATGAAAGGACTAAGAAGCACCTAAATAATATGATAAAGATAAAACCTAATGAATACAAGAAGTTAAGTCTCTCAAATCAGATCTAGAAGAATCTAAGAAAAATACAAAAAAGTTCAAAACTAGTTTGGAGAAGCTCAATGAAATGTTGAAGGCTCAAAGATCTTTGGCAGATAAGAAAGGCCTAGGTTGTGAATTTGGTGAATGCTCACATAGAAAACCTAAAGAAAAGAAATAACTAAATCAAGCAATAGAAGATAAGAATGAATCTGACAAGTAGGAAAAAAGTTAAGGCTCTGATAAACCCCTAGGTAAGTAAGAAACCCTATTCTTTTAATAGTCATTGTTTCAATTACAATAAACTAGGATATAAAGCATTGATTTGTAGAAATAGATCAAATCAGAATGATATATCTTACTCTGGTAGATGTTTTAACTACAATATTTATGGTCATAAGTAAAATCAATGTAGGAAATCAAGTAAAAGCAATCAATTTACTAGTTATTGTTATACATGTTACGCATATGGACATAAGGCTACCAGTGCAAGTCAAGACAATAAAAGACCAACCAGTGTTATAAGTGCAACAAGTTTGGGTACATATCGAGATAATGCACATTTATTGAAGTCAAGCCAACTGAACCTGTGAAGAATATCAATAGAGAGGAAGTTAAGGCAAAGATGAAAAAGATCTGGAGAAAGAAGGAAGATAGTGTTTCTAGTTATGGTATAAAGATCTAATCTAGTAATTAGCATCATTATGATTATTTTCAGGGGGAGAAAATATTTAGTGCTTTTCTCCTTTCCTACAAATGAGAAATGGATATAAATATGTCA
Source organism: Chamaecyparis obtusa (assembly GCA_027943335.1). Classification (NCBI taxonomy): domain Eukaryota; kingdom Viridiplantae; phylum Streptophyta; class Pinopsida; order Cupressales; family Cupressaceae; genus Chamaecyparis; species Chamaecyparis obtusa. The sequence continues at coordinate 2,517,101 of BSBK01001234.1, forward strand.
AATCTAGTCCACTAGGGAGTCCCTATAAAGAAATAATAAGAAACAAAATGGTAAAGGAAATCCAACAAATGTCACATTCGTCCAGTGAAAAGTGATTGCATAGTGGGGCTATAATGTATGAAATGTGATTAATGGCATTTATTGTAAACATGTTTTAAAAGGAATTAGACAAGTCTTTTATCACTCACAAAAGTGAAGAAGATTTTCGAGAGTACTAAAGAGAAGAAGAGCCGACATGATCCAAGGTTTTTCTCAGTTGCGAAGAGACTTGTTTCTACTCCTATTTTGATCGTTGCATCTTTTGACCCCCAACCTGAATTTAAGCATTTCTTGAATATTTCGACTAAGGATAATGTGACTAGATGTCTATTGAGAATTCCCTATGGAATTGTACTTGCGGACGATGTGAGAATTCATCTCCATTGTAAATTGGATGAATTTGATCATTCAAAATTGATGGATTTATGGGTAGCTTAATTATTTGATAAGAATTTGAAGGTCAACCCACAATTTAGGGTTTTTGTTGAAAATAAATTAGATGTATTGAATTACTTTCTAAACTTGTGTGATAGTGGAAAATGGATTAGAGTGGCTATGAGTAGGTTTCATGATATATTTATGTGGTTAGATGAATCACATTTGATAAGAAAGGAGGTAAAAAAGATAGTGACAGGACTTAATGATACTAGTATTTCACCAGTATCGAAGGTGATGAAGACCAAAGATGTTGAAAACCTCACCAAAGTAGTTCATGATGATAGGACTCTGACTATTCACACCATTTCAAACCCTTTGGTGAAATTTGCAACTCGGGTTATAGGAAATAAAGTCTACTACTCAAATCAGGAGAGCTCAATTTCTGCTATAGTGTGTTCACAACCTATGACACGGTCGTAAATAGTGTTGACTATGATTTGTGCGAGCTTATTAAGGAGTAATTTATTGAATATCTACACTTGGTCAAGATAGACAAGAAGAATATTGCATTTTGATTTGAAACCTTGGCTTTGTGCTTATTGTTCTACTTCTTGAACACTCTTCCCAATCAAGGACCTATAGTTTGGTCACCTAGTAGACTAGTTGCACACCACATCATTGATTGCATGAGAAGGTACAAGGATTTTATTGATCAGGAAATGTACTTTACATATTTTTTCTCTTTACTACAATATAAGATGCATATTCAGGATAAAATTCCCAAGTTTGTAGTGGATAAGTATGTTATCAACTAGGTGTGTACTCTTGATGAGAATGAAATTCAGGAACTTGTTGATACACATGGACACTTCTTGGTTGTGGATGGCCAAAAATAGAAGTGAACCTCTAGAGAAGGCAAACTTCTTGGGTACTTCACCTAAACTAAAGCTTTTTAGAGGGAAAGGGTTAGAAAGAAACATGAAATTGAAATCTAACCTATGGGTGACGCACCGAAATATTTTTGAGACTTACAAAGCTGCTTGATGTATACAATATGATCAAAAGACCAACTAACTTAAACACAACCTAGTTTCATATGCTTGTGCTTGAGCATTTAATTGTAAAGTTGGAGTGCCTGAATGCTTTAGAGGAAAAATTAGATATCTTTTCTCAACTAAAATACGCATAACCTTATAACACAAAAAATGACCTACACATGTACATATTTCCACATGAAGGTGAACTGTAAACAAGGCATAAAATCAAGGATATATCAGTTGTCACAAAATCCCAATCAACACTTCTATAAGTTCACACAAAATTGAGTAAAGTGAGAAGGTTAATAATGCTTGCCTTATTGATCAAAAGATATTAGATACAACTACATGGCAGTCTATAAATGAGTTACAAAATAAAATCCTGTCAAAAGAACCTCAAAAGGGTTATAATAAAGCATGAAGAATGCCAAGAATTCCCTTGAATAATGAAGTTTTACAATACTTGTGCTTCTCCAAAAAGAAGCTCCATAAATATAGGATTAGGAAACTACCTTGGTTGAATTCCCTTGAAAAGCCTATTTTTTAGGCCTCCAGAAGACTCTAAAAATACATGTGAGCAAACAAAAGGTCCATCCATATCATCCCGCTTCATAAAATCCCTAAAAAATGCATTTAAAGACCTCCAAATCGAGTCAAAATGGTTCCTAAATATTCTCCACATGTTTAGCCAACTTACTCAACCTCCCTAGATCCTTGACATTGTTCGTAACTCCTCAATCAAACCTCCTTCACTCACACATTAAGGACACATGCTATTAATTTTGCATCATAAATTAATATTTAAATAAAGTGATTTATAAATATATCACTTTAACAAATATTTTATGGTGCAATGACAACAAGAGGGTCCTCCATGAGAACTATTTGAATTGTGAAGCAAGAGTCACACAACATAAGAAACAATAAAGGATTGAGAGAATGCGAGATCAAATGTTTGCATTATCAAAAAATTCAAGTACAATTGGCCAACAACCTACAAGCTTACAAAATAGGCATACAGGTTTGGTTATAGTTATTATCCAGATTATCCTTTATGTGGATCTATCGGAGTTATTCTACTATCAAGATAACTCAATAAGGAATAAGTACAAAAATATATAGACATTCACAAAACATCGAATTTGGCCAAGAAGGATCACAATCTCTTAGGCAAGAAAGCATAATGTGTTGAATGGTCAGGACCTAAATCATGAAGAAATCCCCTACTAATTATTAGAATGAAGTGTGAACCAAAAGGGAGGTCGGCCAAGAGTCCATGAACATTGAACAATGAGCCAAATAAGATTACAAACCAAACAAAAGGTTCGCAAGATTGGAAACTCCAACTAGTTGAGAACATGATGAAGAAATAGGTTAAACCAAAAGATCAAAGATATCTGTCCTAAGAAGAATTGGATCAAAGTGCGAATCGAAAGGAAGATATGACATGATCCAAGGAACATACCATACATGTCTACAAGATAAAATGAGCCAACACAGAAGGATGTCAAATGAAACACTTCATAGAATTGAACAAGAATGATAACAAAATTGGAAGCAAATATTTTTGGTTGATGCAAGATTTCCAAGAACCCAAGGATGCTCCTGCATCAAACATTTGGGGTTTATTAAAAAAGTGAGCCTCTCACATTGATGGGGCTAGAGGAAAACCAAGCCATTCCACCTCATCCTGAGATATCCAAGAATAAGCCTCAGCTAATATGTCCTTCCACTTCTCAAGATATTCATAGTATATTCTACCACGTGTGCCCCTACCAACTCTATTATCCAAACGTATAAATAATATCATCCAATTGCTTCTTAGGGAGCTTTTGCTCCAAATCTGGTCCACTGTTATCACTGAATTATGCCTCATGATACTAATATAGTTCTGCAATGTTGAATATAGGTGATATAATTAAAGTGTCTGGTTACTCCACTTCATATGCATTACCTTAATCAAAATTTACAAAGATCTTACAAGGTCCAAACTTCCTCATCTTCAACTTGTTGTATGTTCCAATTGGAAATATGTCTTTTCTCAAATACACCATTACCTCATCTCCAACTTGAGATTCCTCATGTCTCATCTTCTGATCTACCTTTTCCTTATGCTTTTGGTTCATGTCTTCCAAATGTTGCTTCACCTGATTGTGTAATGAATTCACATGTTCTACAAATTCATATGCTTATACGCTTCTTTTATTCTCATGATTGATATCCCTTAATTCTAATACACCATTAGGATTCATGTATGTAATAATCTCAAATGGTGTCTTTCATGCACAACGGTTTATTGAATTTGTGTATGCAAACTATGCTTGTACAAGTATGAAATCCTAGTTTCCAACTTCCTCTCCAACCAAACATCCCAACAAATTCCCCAAACTTCTATTCACTACCTCTATCTATCCATCTATTTATGGGTGAAATATGGAATGAAACTTCAGGTTTATCTTCATCATATTCCATAGTGTCCTCCAAAAATAGCCAACAAACTTAGCATCTCTGTCTAAAACAATACTTCTAGGTAACCCATGCAATCTCACAACCTCCTTCAAAAATAGGTATGTTATATGCACTGCATCTGTTGTCTTCTTATAAGGTATGAAATGTGTCATCTTGGAAAATTTATTCACTACCACAAATATGGAATCATTCCCTCTCTATGTCTTGGAAACCCAAGTATGAAATCCATGCTTATGTTTGTAATCAAGTAATATGGGATTTGTAGAAACTTGCAATAATATCAGTATCTCAACCACAAAGAGATTTTTAAAGCAATTATTATTCCTAATATCAAAAGGGGAAAGGAAACAAGAGAATTGTATACATAAATCAAGATATTGAAATTAAATAACATAAAAGCATATGCAAGCCCATAATTAATCCTTTGTTGTTCTCCTTCTCATGCAATGTTGGGCTCTCAAAATTGTGCTCAAGATCATGTCAACATGAGAATTCAAAGTAATTGTGTTTACCAAAATCAAAGATTTAGCTCTCTATTTATAAGATTTTTAGGGGTTTCGATCAAGATTCCTTGATTGATGGGTTGATTGCTGATGTGAAAGAGTTAACTCAAAGTGAGTAGGAGTTCAACTCTACTTGACTACCTTGATTAGAGGATTGACTTGATGAGGGGAAAATAGTTAACTCAACTCAAAGTGAGTAGGAGTTCAACTATGTTTGTGTGTCTTAATTGGAGGATTGACTTGATGAGGGGAAAGAGTTAACTCAAAGTGAGTAGGATTTAAATTCTTCTTGATTGCCTTGATTGGAGGATTGACTAATGAGGTGGAATAAAGGACTGGAATAGATTGAATTATTTTTTATTGATTGCAAAAATAGGTTTTGAGGGGACCCAAAACCCAATACAAATGCCTTACAAAAGATTAAGTAATAAGTTCCCCATTACAAAACATTGTTGGAGGACCAATAGACCAACAAGAGACCACCTAGAAACTAGCTACAACAAAGACCAAAAAACCAACAAAAGACAGGAAAATAAAAACATAATAGAACAGGACTAAGCTAGATCTTTCAGAGTCACAACAACTTCCTCTTCTAGGGTACTAAATTTCTAAACAGTAACCTTTAGGTCTTGGATATCCTTTAGGGTAGTAGCAACTTTCTTCTTTAGGCTCGCGTGAGTGCATTTGCCCGACCCCTCACTTTGACCTACAACCTCCTCAGTATCAGGGTCAACATTAACATCGATCTTTTCCTAGTAAGAACCTTCCAACCTAGCAACAAGGGCTTTCAAGTTATCCATCAAGGCCTTCATTCAATCATGGATATATTGGAGAATCTTCTTTAGGGTACTGTTTGTCATGTCCACTTTGTTATTCAGACCCTCCAACTTCTCTTCCAATAACTTCTTGGTCTTATTCTTAGCAGAGATACAGTCCATCACCATTATTTTTTCCTCCATGGTCCACACATTGTCAACAAAGGTCAAGGAAGGATTATAACTTTTATCAATGCTCTGTTGTAGCTTCTCAAATTTGGAAAACAAATCCCTAAACTTCAAATTAAGGCTTTTAATTTCATGGAACACCCACTTGTTCACCCTAAAAGAATAGATAGATTTGGCCTTAGTTGTTTGAATAACACCTAGTATAGGCTCCCTCTTATCATCAAAGTTTGTGAGGTTTAACTAAATAGAGGCCTCCTTAGAGATTCCTTCCTTCTTGGATTAAGTCTCCCCTTTGGAGCCATTAGCAGTCGAATCCTACAAATTTTATGGGGAAACATGCATGTCATAATCCATAGAACTTTCATAGTCAATAAGAATAAGGACTTTTATTTTCTCATTCTTCTCTTTCCCAGGCTTATCTCCCTCAAAATGGGGAATTTCCCTCACAACTTTAGTCGACGGGCCCCTAGAACTCCCAAAGATAGAGCCCTGGGTAGCAAGATTAGGACCAAAAGGGTTAGAGTTTTACTTATCCACAAGGGTGGTGTCAAATCCCTCCTTATCATCATCAGTGTCCATTCCCTCCCCTTTTGCACATCTTTTCATAGTGAGTGACCCAACCTTCTTATCAACATATTTACTTTTACTCTTATTGGGTTCAGGGGTAGCACAAACATCATCATCCTCCTCAATTTCCATGTCCTCAACCTTGTCAAACTTCTTGGTCTCCAATTTAGTCGCCACCTTGGATTTTTTTAGCTAAAGGAGTTATTAGTGAAGCCATCTTTGAAGCCTCACCATCAGACACCTCAACCTTCCTTTTACCAAATACATTCTTGGCCTCAATTGTTTTCAATATAGGATCATGAACCTTATGTCTACAATATTCATAAATGAGGGAAATCAAACCTTCATGGAGAACATGCTTCTGAGGGTTTTTCCTATTCTCTATAATGATGCGGTTGAGTGAGCAGAGAAGGAAATACATAAAGGAAATGAGAATCTTATGCCTGAAATGGTTCAAAAAGATGAAATAATAGCTATGAACATTGGTAAAATATTTGTCAATAGTAAAATATTCCATTATCGACATGAGCACCTTACACCAAATGGGCTTAATTTGTTCATGATCTTAAAAACCACTGTTGCTTTTAACCAAGATTTCCCTTTCCTTGTTTGTCTTAGGAAAGCTTTTGATAGTATTTGAAAATTTCCTATCCTTAAAGAAATTCATACGTTTCAACAAAAGACCGGTGATATCCACAATGATCTTCTTGTCAATAGAAATTTGCTTCCCGCAGAGGGTAACAATGCCATTCTCCTACTTATCAGCAACAAACTTAGTAATTTTCCTATCATGTACATGCAACCTTTCCAAATATGAAGTAGCCCCCCCTTTGCTAAGCTTATGTCAAACCTTATAATCTTTCTTCCACTCATCACAGTTTGCAAGCTCTTCCCTTTTAAGGTCCCCACCCATCTTTCTCACATTAGAAGGCAATGTCTTGTACACACAAAAGTAGTGCACTTCTATGAATCCTTACATGCAAGGAAACTCAAGAATGAGCCCTCACAAATCGATCCATAGCTCTTTATGCATGGAGTTGCAAGATTATGAATTTGCTCTCAACTAGAGCTATTGAGCTTGTGACCTTGCTAGTCAACCATACAATGAGAGATTCGAATGAGGACAAGGGCAAGAGTGCCAATATCTCCAAAGAATCAAATGGAAATGCAATGCAATGCAAACTAAGAATGAGAATGCAAATGTGCAAGCTATGCTATGAAAATGGAAGTACAAACTAAGCTATGAAATGGAAATAGCAATGTGTTACAACCCTTCCTATTAAGCTAGATGAGTTATTCTAAAGCTTGAAAGTGAAATCTAAGCTATGAAAGCATAAACATGAACTACTATGCAAGAATGGAAACTAAACTATGAAGCAAATGAAGAACTCTAAGATGTAATGCAACAATGATCTCCAAAAAGCTCCAAAGTCTTCAAGAATTACTGCAACATAGAGTTAGCATAAAAACAAGTGTCCTAAAATGAGGGAGAGAGCTCTCCTTTTATAAGAAATGAGGTGAAATGGACCATTGAGATTAAGAGGCAAAAGTCTTAATCAGCGGTGGAGCTTGAAAGAGGAGCAATCCATGTGCACAAGTATCTTCCAATAGGAAAATAGGAGTTGACTTTATGTCCATATGAGACAAAAAGTGCTTTTCTCCTTTTTATAAAATAGGATTAATACTTTATTTGTGCAACTTAGGATAAGAAGAAAAGGTGGGGCTTTTTATTTAATAAAAGGAGAGGAAATATTCCTTTTAAATAAATAAAAACTTAGGATAAAATGGTTAGCCCATAGGATAAAAATCCAATATATGATTGAAATTAAGATTTGATTAAGAAATTGATAGTGTTGAAAATATTGATTATTGATAAAACTGATTCAGGATTGATAAATCAAATAAATGGGGCCCAAAGTCTAGGCGACCATTTTAGGGTGCATACATTTGCCCCTCTTTGACTAATGTGTGATCGATTTGGCAACACATGTAGTCAAAGAATGAAGTTGAAATGCGAGATCGATTTGAGATCACAAAACAACTTAGATATGAGGTCGATTTGGGATCATATCCGGACAAAACATAAACAAAGGTCTTTGAACATGAGGTCAATTCGGGATCACATTCAAAGTAAGAGATAAGAATCTCAAATTTGAGCAAAAGCTCACAAAAGATGTCTGAATCAAGAGAATCAAGAAAATCAGGGATGAGAATCCCATAGGTACTGCCCCCTCAGAATTGAAAGCGAAATCAGGTAGAGAGGAACAACAAATGGATAAAGATTTGATCAAATCAGAATGAAATCACAATTGAAGGTAAATGATAACAGGATAACCATTAGGCAGTGACAACATGCCCCAGTGATGGGTTAGAAGAAAAGAAGTAGGGCGAATGAAAGACTGGAAATTTGAAAGACATGGAAATGAAGATGCCCCAAGAAAGATCGAGGGATGATGCCTCCAAAAGGTCAGCCAACTGCACAGAAGAGGGGAAATTTGGAACGCAATTTTGACTATCAAGATGACCTCAAATTTTGATTTTGAGTCCGAAAATGGATCCAGGATGTCGAAATTAGGTAGGGGTGCAATTTTCATGCAATTCTGAGGTGTTTTGAAAATTAGGTCAAAAGGTCAAAATGCTATAAAAGGGGTCAAAAATGTCATTTTCAAAATCATTTGACTTTGATTTATTTGAGAATTTTGAGAGTTTAGAGAGAGAGAATGGCCCAGCAAGCAGCAGTTCCCATCCACAGGCACCAATTCAAGCACGCCCGGTTGCACAACCGGCCACCGCACTATCCTGCCCCAATACATTTTTAAAAAATGTGCTTTTTTTTTTCTTTTTTTTTGAGTCACTTAATACATTTTCAACACGTTTTTAAATTTTTAGTTTTAGGCGAAATATCGCGCGATACTTTAAAAGTATCACACCCTTTAGGGAGAAATATTACGCGATACTTCGCGGGTCCCCAAAGTATCACATGCGCATAGACACCAGTATCGCATGATATCGGGTGAACTATCGCATAATACTGGGTGAAGTATCGCATGACCAAAGGTATATTGCCTTGCTATAAAGAGAAATATCACGCGATACTTGTTCCAAAAAGCAATGTCGCCCAAGGGCAAAATTTGAAATTTTTAAGTATTTGTGAGCAAAAATGACATGGGTCCAGACAAGTTTACCTTTTTAAAGATGTGTGATATTGATTTTTAGACATCCATCATGATATGTTCTAACAACTAGCTTGGTTTAATGGCTTGCAGGAGGTCTTTCCGGCATTGATCATCAGAGCACCGAAGGTGACCGGGTTGAGGTGTGTCCGAGATCTAGATGATCCGGGCAATGCTGACATCAGAGCTATGGGATTCAGATATCTGTTGAGATTCTCATATATCAGGGTCGATCATGGGTTGTTGACTGCTCTTGCCGAGAGATGGCATAGTGAGCACAACACCTTCCACTTGCCGACTGGAGAGACATCGATCACACTGGAGGATGTCTACAGGATACTACGGGTTCTGTGCCATGGCAAGCCTATGAGTATAATCATGTTTTGAGAGATAGTCATAAATGTAATGTTTCCATAGAAACTGACATGATTCATGTGATGGCACAGGTATACTATGATCAGGATACGACTGAGGGGCGACGGTTGATCCAGGAGATGTTCTAGGATGTGACTATCCTTGATCGACACGTCAGCTGGGAGCGGCTGCTAGATGACTTCAGCAGAGATTTTCTAGTGCCATGTATTGTGGCATCTATCATTTCACAGATCCTGATGACTAATCGCAGTCAGAAGGGATTCCCACTCGGATGGGCCAAGTTATTGATAGACTTGGTAGGTAGACCTCGGCACATGACATGGGGTCCGGCCATACTAGCAGAGATGTATCATGAGTTGCATGAGATCATCTATAGGGACGGTTAGACATGGGCTTGCGGTGCCATCCTGGCACAGGTATGGGCTTGGGAGCATATCGCTGTGATATGCCCCAGAGTTCAACCTAGGGAGCGGAGATACCCATATATATACAGGTACACAAGATACATATCACATGCCCATACTAGGGATGTGACATACTACAGGTGGATACTAGATGAGATGACCTCTATCACATGGAGGCCATACAAGGATGCCGAGGGATGGAGTGATGCAGAGGATGAGCTGAGTTACATGTTGTGTACTCGGCCACTAGTAGGCTGACACTCAGATATTATTGAGAGATTCTACATCACTTGGGTTTGGAGGCAGTTTGGGCGCCAGCAGCGAGTTTCCACGGAGACTACTACATATGCACGAGCTCGAGATGAGGAGGGTCATGGGTGGCTGCCGATGCTGGATTACCAACAAGCAGTGTAGGACATAATTGCTATCAGGAGGGCAGGACATAATTGTTGAGAGATGCAGGGTGCCATTCCCTCAGTTTACCGTTCCAGATGCATAGGGACCAGTTCAAGGTGGAGATGAGGGTGATGATGGGGGGGACAGCGGAGACAGTGGGAGGGGGATGGAGAGAGGGGAGGGATCCAGATGAGGTGGTCAAAAATGGTCATGGGGATGGAGATCGGTGACTCCTAAGGATGAGACAAGACCAGCTCACCGGCAGGCAAAGGTACAGCAGGATCAGCCTGCGGGTTGGGAGGATTTGAGAGCCTGGATACAGGCTCTGGAGACAAAGATGCAGCAGCTGAGGATTTTTATAGCTATGAGGGATCAGTAGCTATCAAATTTGAGAGCGGAGAGAGATCAGCAGATAGCCGATCTCAGGGTAGAGATAGCATGTCACGAGGCGGTGGCACAGGTAGATGCTCTAGAGATCCGATGGGAGACGACGAGAGAAGCATACTATCATGGACTCTACCTTCAGGTCATTCCAGAGGATCAGAGAGCACCGTCATACTCTTAGAGGGTAGGGGCATCAGATATGGTACCTGAGAGGAGAGCCATGCCCCCTCCACCACCACGAGCTCCTCACGAGGGTGGTAGTGAGTCCTAGGTTTAGGTCTGAGGTTGTTAGATATTTAGACATATCTTGAGACATTGATCCAGATTTTGGGATCCCATATTGTATATTGTATCATGACATTAATTTATATATGAGATTACTGGATTTTTGATATATCATGTGTTTATGTCTCACTTGTGATGGATGTATCAGTTTATGTATATTGTCTTGTCATTTTGCTCAAAGTGTTTATGTATATGCTCATGTATGTTCTCTTTCATAGATGTATGTTTGATTCTCATGTGTATGATATAGACTCATGTTTCTGAAAATGATAGTTGTGATATAGATATGATGATATGATTAACCCCTTGTGATGAACAGGAACAAGTTCGAGATGACAGGTCCACGTAAGATGAAAAAGGAGAGCTTTCTCCATATGCAAAAATGCAAAACTAGACTAACATGAACCTAAAAATGCAAGCTACTATGAAAGTGGTTGACTTGCAAGGTCACAACACCTATAGACATCTAATTATCATCATCGAGCATTATTGGTAGCGTCGCAAGATCATACAATGCACACTAGCATAACTATGTGGATATGAATATGATCTTTATCAGATAGAAATGTGGAAATCCCACCTAGGCATCAAGGACATGTAGGTCAAGATGACTAGTACAGTGAGATCACCTAAGTTTGATATGGCGAGATTATGCTTGTATCAAGACACATGAAAGTCAGGATAACTAGAAGCATGCACTCGCACAATAGTCAAGGATAATACCTTGTCAATCCATAGTGTCAAGTAAGACCAGCATAAATGCTCATGACAATTAGGATCAACAAAATATACCCACAAGTAGATAAATAAATAAAACATGTTCTCATACCCTTAGTCTTCTAGCTATGCATCATCAAAAACTTCTCAGGGAGAGACCACTCATCAAAGAAATCCTCATAGACAACACACAAAGAAAAATAAAGCCAAGCAAGTCTCAGCGAGTTGAGTGTTTAAGTGCATGTGTGTTGGTCATAGAGTCAAACTCTGAGTATCGCATCTACAAATGAGCAATATCACATCATACTTAGACTATTGGGTAAGACATCTGATAAGTGTTAAGAAACACTTGATGCAAGGGTAGTGTTGAAAAATACTGTTTGGGGTGGTGTTGCAAAACACCTGTTGTGAAATGACCCAAGAGACAAACGCACCTAAAGGACCTATGCTAACAGTTATCCCCCCTAGACAAAGATAAAGACCAATTCCAGACTAAGTCAAATAAGGTCAAGGCATGATGGAGAGAGGCTCAGTGTCGAGGATGCATGCTAACAAATAGGAGTGCAAAGGTCTCAAGTAGCGTTTGCTTCCAAGTTTTTACCACTTGGATTTTTATTGCAATTTTTCTCTTTTTCTTTTTTTTGGATTTTTGCTACCAAGGCACCTATTTCTAGGTTTTCACCAAGGAACTTTTTCTTTTTTTTTTGAATTTTTTGCATTTTTTTATTTTTTTGTATTTTTTCAGGACTGTATATGCTTTTTAGGATTTTTTCAGCATCATATATATATTTTTTTGGTATTTTTTCAGGATCAATAAATATGTACAAAGGATGCCCCCAGACAGAAATGGGCATCAAGGATAGAACTTCTTTAGGTGCAAAATGTTGATGGGCTCAGGGAGTTGTTCTCCATCTTCATTTGACAGTAAATATGCACCTGTACCAAAAGCTGCTGTAATAATGTATGGTCCAAGCCAATTAGGTTCGAACTTGCCATTTTGTTCTCTATGTTGTTGATTCTTAGGGTTCTCTCTCAAAACAAGATCACCTATTTGAAATTCCCTAGGGCGAACCTTCTTGTTGAATGCTTTGGAAATATGCTTCTAGTATACCCTCATGTGATCAAAGGAAGCCTTATGCTTCTCATCTAGAAGTTCTAGTTCTTGTAACCTCATGGCGCGGTAATCCTCATCTGTAATTAAACCTTTGAGTGAGACTCTAAGTGAAGGTATCTCTACTTCTAAAGGCAACACTACTTCAGTGCCATAGGTAAGAGCAAAAGGAGTAGCTCCTTTAGGTGTACGAATGCTAGTTCTATAGGCCCATAGTGCCGGATTGATTTGTAAATGCCAATCTCTACCATTCTTGTGGACTATTTTATGAAGGATTTTAAGAATAGTTTTATTAGAGGCTTCTGCTTGTCCGTTTCCTTGTGGAAAATAGATAGAGGACCAATGCTATTTTTTTTAAAACTTTTTGCATAAATGTTTTAGGTCCTTATTCTTGAATTGTCCTCCATTATTAGTAATAATCTCAGAAGGCACTCCAAATCGGCAAATAATATGATTCAGGATAAAGAGTGAAACTGTTTTGCCTGAGGCAACAGAAAGAGGGACTGCCTCTACCCATTTTGTGAAATAATTAGTAGTTGTGATGATAAACTTATGTCCACCTGATGAGTTGGAGTGAATTTGCCCAACAAGGTCAAAGGCCCAGCACTGAAATGGCCAATGAGAAATGGAAGGAATTAGCTCCCTACCTGGCGCATGAATCAGGTTTCCATGTTTTTGACATTTCTCACAAGACTTAGTGAAAGCTATTGCATCTGTCTGCATTGTGGGCCAGTAATACCCCACCCTAAGCAACCTTCAGGCCATGGCAAGACCATTAGAATGTCCACCACAAATGCCCTCATGGATGTTTGCTAACGCTTGGTTGGATTCCTTCTTTTCCAAGCACCTAAGAAGTGTCCCATCTAAACCCCTCCTATATAAATCACCAGAGATAAGGGTGTGGCGAGAGGCGTTACAAATGAGGTTTCGACATTCAAAATGGTTGAAAGTGTCAGGGATGATGCCATCACGTAGATATGAATAGATAGCACCATAGTGGGAAGACTCATGTGTGACAAGGGTACAAATGACATTACTTTCAGATGAGTCAAATATGGGATGGTGTAGCTCTTCCACCAGGAATTCAAATCTTTATTCATGTTGTTCCAACTAAAGGAGTGAAGCTAATGTGGCCATAGCATCTGTAGCTTTGTTCTTTGTCCTAGGAATTTGTTGAAATGTCACAAATGTAAAGTAACGTCTCAATGATTCAACCATCTTTTTGTAAGGTACCAATTTATCATCCTTGGTTTGATACTCCTCATTGACTTAGTTGATAATTAACTGTGAATCCCCAGAGACATGTAATTCTGTTATGTTCCATTCTATAGCCATTTTCAATCCATTGGTCAAAGCTTCATATTCGACAATATTATTTGTACATGGGAATAAAAGTTTGTAAGACTTTGGAATGTTGTACCCATGTGGAGAGACAAATAATACTACAGCACATGATCCATTTTGCATGTGGGAACCATCAAATAACATTTTCCAAGTGCGAGTAGTCATATACAGTATGTGTTCATCTGGGAATTCTACCTAAATAGGCATACTATCCTTAACTGGAAAGTCAGCTAATTGGTCAGCAATAACTTGCCCTTTTATGGCCTTTATTTCAATGTACTCTATATCAAATTCAGATAAAACCATCATCCACTTGGCAAGCCTACCTGTGAGGGCAGCCTTACTAAGCAAGTACTTAAGAGGATCAATTTTTGCAACCAAATGTATAGTATGAGCAAGCATATAGTGGCGTAATTTTTGGGAAGCAAACACTACTACCAGACAAGACTTTTCAATGCTATTATAATTGATCTCATAAGATACTAGAGTACGAATAATGTAGTAAATGGCCCTTTCTTTCCCAGTATCATCTAATTGAGCCAGCAATGCCCCCAAGGAAGATTTTGTTGCTGAAATGTATAAAATCAATGGTTTCCCAGGAATAGGTGGCATCAAAATTGGAGGATTAGCCAAGTATTGTTTAATTTGATCTAGGCTCTTTTGGCATTCCTCATTCCATACGCAAGAAGCACCTTTATGTAGTATTTTATTGAATGGTTGTACTTTATCTGCTAGTTGTGAAATAAACCTCCTTATGGATTGGAGTCGTCCCTGAAGACTTCTCATCTGACTAACATTTCTTGGAGGTGGCATATCTAATATAGCTTGGACCTTTTCAGGATCAACCTCTATTCCTTTTGTTGAAATTATGAATCCTAGGAGTTTACCTGAGGCAACTCCAAATGCACACTTTTTTGGATTCAATCTAAGTTGAAACTGTGCCATGCGATCTAGAATTACTTCCAGATCGTCGAGGTGTGTGTCCCATTTTCTAGATTTAGCCAAGGTATCATCCACATAATCTTCCATGTTCTTATGCATAATATCATGAAAAATTATGGTCATAGCTCACTGGTATGTTGCTCCTACATTCTTTAGACCAAATGGCATGACGTTCCAATAATAGGTTCCCCATGCACATGTGAAGGCTATTTTCTCTTGATCTTCGGGAGCTATTTTTATTTGGTTATATCCGAAAAACCCATCCATTAAGGAATATATCTCATAACCCGCGGTCATGTCCACTATCATGTCTATGTTAGGGAGTGGAAAGTCATCCTTTGGGCATGCTTTGTTGAGGTCTCCGAAGTCTGTGCAAATGCGAATGGACCCATCATGTTTTGAAACTAGAACAATATTGGAGATCCACTCAGCATAGTCAATAGCTCAAATGAATCCTGCGCGTAAGAGCTTTTCTAATTCAGCTTTAACAAGAAGAGCTATGTAAGGATGCATTTTCCTCAAATTTTGTTTAACCGACTTTATTCCTGGAGCTATAGATAGATGATGCATAATAAGATCAGTGTCAAGCCCCGACATATCAGAATATGTCCAAGCAAAGTTGATTTTCTTCTTTTGCAAAAATTTTGTATATGCCTCTTTTTCTCCAACTGATAGAGACTGAGCTAGGTGCACTATTTGGGGAGCCTCTTCTGTATTCAAATTGACTGGTTGTGTGGGCTCAATGAGAACTGATGACCTATCTTGGAAGTAACTTGGCAAGTTATTAAGTACCCCATCCTTAGGTGCCTCAAAAAGGTTTTCACCTTCGGATACGTCTTTTCTTTTTACTATTTTAGGTTATGACACCGCCACAAAGTGGTTTTTGCCATCAGAACCAACTTTCTTTTTTTCTTTTTCTTTTATTTTTAGATCGAGGTACTTAATATCAAGCTTCGTCATACTTGTTGTCAGTTCACTGGTGGAAGAGACTACAGGTTCAAGAGCATTTAGATAACAGGCAATTTCAGAGTCATTCTGAAAAGTGAGAAGTTTAGGCTCTTGATGTCGCTGAGACTAGTCAATTAGGTGGAAATGAACAAGGGGTAGGTCAATGACTGGTTCAACATTGTGTATGTGGAAGGTGTTATCTCTAGTGACCATACAATCGGGATTCATCCGGTCCCCTCCTAAGATACTCGAGTCAGGATTTGTCCTATCAAACGAAGCGTCGCCCACTAAGGCAATTCGAGGACTCCAATCCTCCAGTCCTACACTAGGCTCATTGGTCACATTGGGTTGAGTACTATAAGCATGGACAACATCCATGTCCAAATCAACTATTGCATCTGAAAGTGAGTCCCATTCAAACTCATGTGAGTTTGTTTTTGAATCATTATTTGGGCCTTGTGATGTAGAAGCCTCAAGATTGGGAAGAGTTTCCCCTTCTCTAACACTAGCATTGTTACTATCTGTCGCAGCTAGGATAACAACACTGTCCATTGTCAATCTAGCATTCATACTGTCAGTTGTCAAATCTTGTGAATCTCCCCAAAGGAGATTTGTTGAAGGCACCCAATCATCAGACATTTCTTGTTGATTAGAGAGATTAGGTGTGTAGTCTGAGTCATTGTCACTGTCTGTCGCAGCTGAGACAGGGACACTTTTTTGTTTCTTATTTTCAAAACCTAAGCCAACTGTTGACTTATTCCTTCATCCAAAAAGGGCATGGTTAAGAGTTTCAGCCCTAGCATCCAGCCTATGACTAAGGGGACCCTGTCCTGGATAACCCATATTCTTGACCAATGTATACCCTCTCCCCATAAGCTCTAGGGGAAGGTGCAAAATTCTCATTATGTAGGTATTTCTCTTCTCAGTAAATCCAGTCCCTAACGGCAACCTCTTCTTTTTCTTCTTGAATCAGAATTGAGGATTCCACAAACTTATCGAACAATGTCATGGCCGAAGACAAGGGCTTCATTTCTTGAGAAGGTTTGCCATAAGACCTAGGGGAAATTGGCAATTTTGTGAATGAATCCAATTTGTAATCCCCCATACCAAGATCTATGGTCTTGAATTTATTCTTGCATTGTTCAAATGTAGTATCAAAAGTGTTAGCCTCCCTATTCAAAGGAATGTGAGACCCTACTGAAATTGTGTTGACTGACAGTGTGCTGTCTCCAGGTATGCAAACTTCTATTCCATTGTAAGGGAATTTTACACACTGATGATAGGTAGATGGGACCGCTTGCATCTCATGTATCCATGGTCTACCTAACAAAATATTGTAAGCCAAAGGACCGACATCAACAATATGGAACAAAATATCTTTCTCTACAGGACCAATTTGGATAGGAAGAACGACCAATCCTTTAGAACTATGTTCCGCTTCATCATAAGCCTTGATAGTTATTTTCTTCCTTGTGTCAATGACTTCTTCTGAATAACCCAAGGCCTTCAATAATCTCAAAGAACAAATATTAAGCCCAGCACCCCCATCTATCAACACACGCCTGACACAGGTCTTGTGGATCATAACCTCAATATGAAGGGCCAAATTGTGTGGGTGGCTTAATGAATTGTCATCTTCTTCTGAGAATGTAAGGTAGTGAGGGCTAGCCAAGTGGTTGACCATATTCTAGAATTTATCTACATCTATATCATTAGGGACATTAGCCGCTCGCAAGGCATCCTCAAGGACACACTTATGCTTAGGGGACAGTTCCAAAAGCTCAAAGATTGAAATCTGCGCTGGTGTACATTGTAATTGGTCAACAAGATTATAATTCAACTCGAGACCAATAGTAGATTTTGGAAGAACACCTTTTGACAGTGGCTACTTAGACTTACTAGAGTTAGGACCTCTAATAACAATGGGAGCTTGAGATTGGCTTCTAGTTATGTGTGTGAAAATTGTACTTGATCTGTAGACACAACACTTCAGTAAAACATTAGAGGTTAGCTATAATCAAAATCGTGCAAAATTGAAGTCTAATCTAACCAAGTGATTTACTGCCTTCTAATAGGTGCGAGATTGATGTTCTCAGATTGTAATCGAGATCAGTGACCTAGACGACACCTAAATGAAGGATTTGAATGCAAAAGATGGATATGAAATTGAATGCAATTAATCTATATTTTTGATATTTTCTATGCAATAAGAATGATAAACTGATATGCTATGAATGCTATTGAAAACTGATATGAAATGAATGCTAAATGATCTAACAATGAAGATTCTAACAATGATATGAAAACTATGAAATTCTATGCTAAGATATAAAAACTATACAATTGAAATTGATCTCACAAAGCTTTGAATTCACAAGTTGATTCCTCAGCCTCCAATTCTCCAGCGTGATTGTGCAAAAATATGAGATGAATTGTGAAGAGCTGAGCCTTTAATTTATAGAAATCCAGGGCTTTGGAGGTGCATGGGAAAAAGCCATAAATCGCTCAAATAACTCAGGTTGATTTTTGAGTTATCTAATCATGAAAGATAGTTAATTCTCGAAATCATGCAAAAATAGCTTTTTAACTCAAATTAGAGTTTAGATCAACTTTTTGAACTCCAAAAGGATGTTGAGTTCCAAAAAGTTAATAACTTGCATTGATTTTCTGATTTGGAGTTTAACTGTTTCTTGAATGTGCACATGGATAATTATGATTTAATAAATAAATAAAGTGATTTATTCTCAACTTAACTGATTTTTGAAATAAAATAATTAATTTATGGGTTAATTAACTATTTTATCAAACTTTTATTAAAAACTATATTATTAAATAATGACAACTTGCTTTAATCAATTAAATAAGAATTTAATCAATTATTCATAAGATATTAGATTTATTGTCAAAATTAAATAATACAATTAATAATAGATAGAATTAAATTTAATTAAATAATTAAGTGACAAATATTAAATCTAATTAATTAAATATGCAAAATATTTAATTAATCAAATTTTAGGATAAATGTGATTTATTGCCAAATAATTATAAAATTAAAGATAATTATGATGATTAGGAATATTACTAGGAATATTCCCCGATGTAGAATTTAAGATAATCAATTATGATTCGATGATGTTTAGATGTGCCTTAGGTTAGGACTTTGATGTCGATTTCGTTCAATTTGTAGATGTAGGAGGTTAATGAACTTATAGCCCATTTTTGGGGTATTACACTAGTGACAACATTGAGGGGTTGAGACATCCTTCGTGAGTGAGGACCTCTTAGGACCACAACGGGTCCTTCATCAAGCATAGGATTTGAATCCATATCATATCCATAAGGGTCTTTCCCTCTCATCATGTTGACATTGTCACCAACAACTTCAAGCATATTAATAACATTTTCAGCATTTGTGTAGGTGTAGTTGATAGCAGCCTTGCCATTCTTGTTGTTAGAATTCTCTCCTTTCTCATATTTGGGCAAGGGTTCTTTAAAAGCTTTATGATCCACATTAGTGGTTAAACCATCAACTTGTAATTGTCCACTTTCAATGAGATCTTGGACAAGATGTTTAAGTTTAAAACAAATTTCTATATTATGTCCAATTCCATTGTGAAAGACACAAAAGGCCTTCTCATCCCACCAATGAGGCTTAGGATCTGGTATGCGGTGCTTTGCAGGATCTTGGGGGTGCACCAAATTATGAGCAATTAACGTCTTAAAAATGTCTACATAGGAGTCCCCAAGTTTGGTAAATTGCCTCTTTTCTATTTTAGGTCTTGCTTGATACTTGGGTTTATTCTCTTGTTGTGTTGAAGATGTTTGTAGCTTCATGGCTTGGACTGCATTAGAGAGATTAAGAAATCCTTCATTCTTAGGTTGAGATGAGTCAACAAATCCGTCATTGACCACTTTCTTATTCTTGTTCCAATAAGGGTTCTTTTTGTCCTTATTACCATTATTGTTGTTGTTTTGGCCATTGTTGTTATTAGTTGGTTTAGCCAAAATTCCTTGTTCTTTTAGGACATCCTCTATGCGACATGCCACTTCTACCATGGTATCAAAAGAATTAAATGGGATCTTCCTGACCTCATACCTTAGCTCTAGTATTAAATTACTCACAATGATGTCTATTCTTTCTTCCTCAGGAATTGTCCTAGGATACTTTGAGCATAACCGTCTCCATCTTTGTAAGAAGGTGACAAAAAGTTCTCCTTGATTTTGTTTGAGTTTTCACAAATCAAGCATTGTGACTGACCTTGATAAGTTGTAAGCAAAATGTTGGACAAATCTTTCCACAAGCTCTTTAAATGTCTTAACTGGAGGAGTAAGGTTAGTAAACCACTCCATGGCTTGACCTTTGAGGCTCCTTGGAAATAATCTCATCAAATAGGAGTCTTCATGGTGAAAAGAAAAACTCATTATATAGAATTGTCTAACATGGTCATGAGGATCACCAACGCCATCATATTTGTTGTAGGTTGGAAACTCAATTTTCTTAGGAAACTCAACCAACACCACACTCTTGTCGATTGGGTTGGGACATATGGAATCCAAATTAAATGTGCTCTTAGGAGCCCTCATCCTTTCTATATCCCTTTGAAGTTGTTTGATCACCTCATTAGTTGATGGATCTTGCTTCTTTACCTTTCGGTCCACATCAAAATTGTATGGGACCTTAGCACCTTTGTTGATGAGACTTTCTAGGAACTGATCTTTGTTTTGTTCCACATACTTTTCTACATATGCTTGAAAGGATGGTTCTTGTTGCATAGTCATAAAATCTATATGATTGAAGTTGGCATAACTTCCTCCATGTTGTGAGCCATGATGTGCTCATTGAGAGGGTTGCTTTGAAAGTCTAGGAGACGATTGTCTCTTATGGTGATCATATCTTGAAGTCCTTCTACCTCTAGGACTTAGGGATCTTAAGGGCATCCTTGACCTTCTTCTAGGACTTGGTGAAGGGGTAGATGGGGGTGAGTTGGTCTCACTATTGTTACCCCTCCCATTAAATTGATTTTGGAGTTGTTGTGCATAGAGCCTATCTTCTTCTTCTTGTGTGACTCTTTTTCTTATGTCCAATAATGCACGTTCCTCTTCCTCAAGTTGTCTAAATTTCTCCTTTTTGGCGGCTTGTTCATCTAGATAGGCTTGCTTCTCTCTTTCAATGCTTTTCAATCTCATATTTGCATATTGAGAGGTATCTTTAAGTGGAGAAGATTGTCTTGACTGCCTTATTGCGTTGGCTGCGTTGATGTGATGGTCACTAGATTCATTATTTTGGTCCTCGTGTTGTGATCCTGAATCTGAGTGAGTTTGCCTATAATGTCTCTCAGCTCGTTGATGAACATCAAAATACCTTGTGTTGTTGGGGGGTGACCCGGGTGGACTAGCATGAGAAGAACCACCATGCACTCTAGTACTCCCATGCCGTTGAAAAATATCCTCAAGAGTTTGATTCATGACTTCTCTTTGTTGTCGAGTGAAAGTGTAACTCATGTCCATACTTGATGAAAGTGGTGCTAAAGAGGTGCTCACTTCACTAAGATTACTTTTTGGATTAAAACAAACCTCAGATTCACTTTTAGGAGATTGATCAAAAAGGGGTTCTTTTCCCTTGTGTTGTTGACGAGTCTTAACTGGTGGTAACTAGCTAAAGGCAATAGGGGGTCACTTCCCTTGATTGACTTGGTACCTCATTGTAACTGACATGAAAGAAAGAGACTCTTAATGATAAGCTGACCTCTCAAAGTGTCAACACCAAACTAGGATAATCAAAGTTCTCTATTGTCCAAAGAGAAATGAAAAGATAGAAATATCAAAGGGGCTTTACCAACACTGTCAAAGAGGTGCTTCAAATCAAAGGGTGACTACCCTTGCACTTTTGAACCAGTAGGTTGGACTAGGCCAAAATATAATTGAAATTGAGATTTAAATGAAAGCGATTTGGATAATAAGAGCACTAAAATTTTCAAAGAATGTAGCTAACAATCCTAGAGATAAACTTTGTCACCAAGAATGGCCTTCTAACTTGACAATTATTCCCAAAGTGACCTCGTAAATCAGATGATGCTATCCCAGAGGACTAAAACCAGAAATTTAGAGCCAAGACAAGTCTCTAATGATAGAGTAAGAAACCTACTCAAAGACCTAACCTGACTAACAGCAATTGAAACTGACCAAACTGAAAGCACGACAGAAACTACCCAGGTGATATACTCCAGGCTAACAGGGCGATACACCTATAACTGGGCGATACTTTGCCTTACACCAGGTGATAGACCTCACAATATCTGGGTGATAAACACCAGGTAGGTCGGGCGATAGTCCAGTAGGGGCGAACTATCGCACGATGTTTCTTCTCAAAGCAGGTGATATTATTGCAAAATTATTTAACTCTTGACCAAAACTGTGTAAAATTTGCATTTTCAGGTCTGTTTGGTCAAAATTTCAGTCTGAGGGTTGATGTTTTCGATCTCAATCACAATATCAGCAGAATTTTGGCAAGTTTGCAAATAGTGAGGGATCAAACATGTCTCAAAACACTTGAAACAAGGTCAAAAGCAACCTTGCCAAGACAAACACTTGTGATATAAAAAATAAAATTGCACCTTATGAATGCTACCAATTGTTTGTATATTGAAAATGTTTACACTAGTATCACACAATCAAAGACAATTCAAGCAAATCTATCCTAAAAAGTCAAGGCTCAATACTTACCAACTTAGCCCATAACTTGGTGTCCCCTTACCTCACACAAAGTGGTTCCCCACAATAGATGTTGGCTTTGTCATGGAACTGCCAAAGACACAACCAAAGGAACACATATGGTGAGTATCTTAAGGTGATCTGGGTTGTTCCACTTGGATCAATCCTTGCACTAAAAAGATAAGCGGCTAAATAAGGTGGCTTTTATCTAAAGGTTCTTAATAAGGGCTTCCGTTCACAACACCCCTCTTGCTCCTCAAAGAGAACTCAGACCTCGCGGCCTCAAGAGTACCTTAAACATTCTTGCTCAATGTTTTCCCCATGGTCGCAATCCCATGAGCTACTCACATCAAGTGAAGACAAGTGTTATGTCTACCAAGGTTTTGTGTCCTTGATAGCCTTGAGTTTATAGTGGGTTAGAATAGCTCAGTATTAGCTTGTCCCCACTTGGGTCGTTCCTCTTGATTGCTCAAGAGCAAGCCCACTAAAGGATCCTAAACTAAACAAAAAGTGGATGATTTTTGAGGTTCAAGGTTTTTGGTTCACCACAAGGGTGAAGAGCATACTCCCCTATCTCAAAAACTTCTCCCAAACGCACCAAGCAAATTTAATTACCCCCTTGCTTCCAAAACCTTAAGATGGGTCAAGATTTTCTGGTTCACCTAAAGGTGAAGAGCATACTTCTCCTACCACCTCAAAATATCTTTCACAAGGTATTAAAGTACCTAATACAATTAGTAAATGCCACACTTGAAAGGAAATAAATCACAAACACTTTTAAAAAAATTCTTTTTGCTTTTGTTTATGCCTTGGGCAGCCCTGCAAAAATGTTAGTAGCCCTCTTTGACATGTGATTTATAGCGATTTCCTTTCAAGCAAAGCTCCTACAACCACAACTTGTTAGATAACTAGGGTTAGGAAAACCAAAATCTAAGTGAAAGCAATGTAAAAACCTGATCAATTTAGACTAAGAAACATAGATTAACCCTGTTTAAATGCATCAAAGTAAGCCAGCAAACTAAATATGATCAAATTCGGCTGATAAAACTCAAAATCCAGCTCTCTACTATATCAGGCGATATACCTCAGACTTCACCAGTATCGCGCGACACAGTTTCCTGTATCTGGGTGATATACCTTAGTCTGGGCGATATACTACACAATAGGAGGGTGATACTTCGCATGACACCAGGCGATAAACCTCAATACGTGCATGCGATTCTTCTGAGATGCGAAGTTTCGCACTGGTATTATAAGGTATATCATGCGATATACCTGAGAAGTGTCGTGCGATACTCTGAGACAGAAAATTAGAGAATGGAGAATATCTAAAAATTAATCCAAAAAATGATGAAAATGCAAGAAACTAAAGGACAAAGTCTATCTACTCTGCCTCACGGTGGGCGCCAAAAATGTACACACAAAAGTAGTGCACTTCTATGAATCCTTACATGCAAGGAAACTCAAGAATGAGCCCTCACAAATCGATCCATAGCTCTTTATGCATGGAGTTGCAAGATTATGAATTTGCTCTCAACTAGAGCTATTGAGCTTGTGACCTTGCTAGTCAACCATATAATGAGAGATTCGAATGAGGACAAGGGCAAGAGTGCCAATATGTCCAAAGAATCAAATAGAAATGCAATGCAATGCAAGCTAAGAATGAGAATGCAAATGTGCAATCTATGCTATGAAAATGGAAGTACAAACTAAGCTATGAAATGAAAATAATAATGTGTTACAACCCTTCCTATTAAGCTAGATGAGTTATTCTAAAACTTGAAAGTGAAATCTAAGCTATGAAAGCATAAACATGAACTACTATGCAAGAATGGAAACTAAACTATGAAGCAAATGAAGAACTCTAAGATGTAATGCAACAATGATCTCCAAAAAGCTCTAAAGTCTTCAAGAATTACTGCAGCATAGAGTTAGCATAAAAACAAGTGTCCTAAAATGAGGGAGAGAGCTCTCCTTTTATAAGAAATGAGGTGAAATGGACCATTGAGATTAAGAGGCAAAAGTCTTAATCAGCGGTGGAGCTTGAAAGAGGAGCAATCCATGTGCACAAGTATCTTCCAATAGGAAAATAGGAGTTGACTTTATGTCCATATGAGACAAAAAGTGCTTTTCTCCTTTTTATAAAATAGGAATAATACTTTATTTGTGCAACTCATGATAAGAAGAAAAGGTGGGGCTTTTTATTTAATAAAATGAGAGGAAATATTCCTTTTAAATAAATAAAAACTTAGGATAAAATGGTTAGCCCATAGGATAAAAATTTAATATATGATTGAAATTAAGATTTGATTAAGAAATTGATAGTGTTGAAAATATTGATTATTGATAAAACTGATTCAGGATTGATAAATCAAATAAATGGGGCCCAAAGTCTAGGCGACCATTTTAGGGTGCATATACATCTAATCAAGAAAATTAATGTGTTCACCAATGAAAAAATGAGAGAGACAAATAGCTAAAAATGCACACAAAACATGTGATAAATTAATCTTCTTAATTAATATGTGTTCGTTCAGACAATCCAGAGAATAGTCATTGGCTTCAAAGAGGCTAGGTGTGATTTCCATCATAATTAGAAGGCTTGCCAACTTTACTAAATGTCTTATCAAATCTAATGAGAGATATGATATCTTAATTAAGATCTATTTTTGTTTAGGAGTGAAATGGGTACTAATTAATCTAACAATATAAACTATGTGAGATGAGTACATTAATTAACCATTCACTAGTACATTTGACCTAGTTTTTCTACCAAAATTTTCAACCATGAAATAAAAAGGTTTTGGTTGGTCGGATTATAGGAGGAAAACTTTCATTTTTTTAAAAGTTATGCCCGTGTTAGTCGAATTTTTGACCAATACTATGTATGTTGAAATTTCGATGAACGTGGACATAACTTTAAAAAAAAGGTTTCATTTCTCATTCATTATTACCACGATGAATTTTTTCAAGGGAATTGCAGCTCGCAAAATGCAAATTTGAAGATCTCTAAGACTCTTTTTTACAAATCTGGGCTCGTTGCTTCATTTGGTTGAGCATCATCGGCTTCATCCCAGGGTTTGTCTGGAAACGTGAATTAGAAGATCTCTGAGACTCTTTAATACAAATCTGGGCTCGTTGCTAGGTATGCATCATGATTTTCCCTAGGTTCTATTCTTCCAAAGGAGAACACAAGAAAATATATCACATTTTTATGTCTTTTACCTATTCTTTTCATGGCTCGATGAGGGTTCCATTATATAATGTTATGGTTAAGGGTTTCTCTGCAATATTTGCACATTTCTCAACTTGAAGGCTTTCTACGTTCTCTATTTTGTATTCTCCTTCTTTAGGGTTTTGTATTATGCCAGTTTGTTGACATATTTAAACAGTATAAACAACTTGATCGAGCATTGAAAATAAGGAGAAGTCATGAATGCTCTTTCAGATTTTCACTCCTCCGTGTTATAATGATGTTTATTTATTTTCTTCTAGATCTACAGGTGGAAAAGGGGGATCAATCAAATGATATATTGCTACAAACTAAATAGAATAGAAACAAGAAAAAATATTGCAAATAGAGCTGGGTGAAACTTACGCCAAGATGAACAGACTCAAAAATGTATAACCAGGAGAAAACATATAGATTTACATCAAGATGAAAATATTAAATACTGCATAAGCAAGAAGAGTAGATTTCAATGGCTGGCTGTTTGAAATTGTAACTTTAATGTACTCCCATGACAATAACTTTGTCTTCATGACAATACCTTGTGACTCTTCTCTGAGGATTGTCTTCAGATGATGTTTTAGTTCCTACACCACCGCTTTGATGTTGATAGTCATTGTGTTTCTTTATATTAGAGATTACTTATTGTGATCCTCTGTGCTTGTTTTCATGTATTCATGATGAAAATATAAACCTTGTTAACTTTCAAAACATGAAAACATCAAACCTGTTCTTTGAGGGCTCAATGTCAAAGATGCCTTTTATGTTGTGTTTAATGACAATGCTTGTCATTTGTTGTTTTAGTTTGCCTTATTTTGAAACATTGCATTTGTTTACTTCATGATATTGTAAAATACTATTTTGATCACTGTAGCTATGTATTGAAGCACCTTGCTATCCTATACTTTGGAATGCTTTAATACATTGATGACTATTTGAAAAGTATTTGGTGGCACTAAAAAAAAAATCACTTGTGTCACTGTCTCTTTTCTCTATGATTGATTATAAATATCATGGTGTTTTATGACACTTTCATTAATTGTATCATAGTTGTGCTCTACTATTGTACTTAACCTTTAACATATCTCTAATGATTACAATGACTTGCACATGCTTGTACCTTGTGGTTGTTCCATCTTCTTATTGTGATTGGTGCCGATTTAAGGCATGATATGTCAATGTCTTTTTATTGTATTTATTTTATTAGGACTTCAAACTAAGTGACATTTCCTTTTCACATGAGCATAGAATTCAAAATTGCCTCTATAGAAGAAATTGTTCATTAATAGTAGATAGATGTGTTTTTCCCTATGATCTCATGATAATGGCCATATTCAATAACTCTATAACATGATGGTTGTTCCTTTTAAGAGAGATGGTTGTTCCATTGTTCTAAAAACTACACTTTGTTGTCCTTTTGACATGATATCATTATATGTCAGAAACTTTGAGGTTCTCTTACCTTTTGTATGTCATGGCTTCACCTATATGTAGCTAAATCTCACTCTGAAAATGATCTTCTTTTAGGAAACAATGAAAATCCTCTATGGGTTCATACTTATTGTGACTTCCAATGGCACACAATCATTGCTTGTACACTGTATTTTTCCAATTCTTTTAAATTGTCACTGTCTTTGAAAATTAATGCCATATTTTGCTTACATTTGATTCAATTTCCATATTAATTACTCTCTTCAGTTGTATTAGGAACTTTTGCCTTAAGCATGTGTGATGCAAACATGTAACATCTCTTTTATCCTCTAGTTTTTTTTGTTCATTTATAGTGCACTTTTGATGGCTTCTCTATATGTAATCATGATGCTCTATTTCTTGGTAGTTGTGACTCTTAATGATTAAACCATCTCTTGATCATGTTATTGCACTTGATTAATAAATGCCTTCAAAATCCAAGAACTGTTTAACATTAAATATAAAAGTACAAAAAATAAGGCCCCAATATACGTACATCATCAGAGAGCTTCATATTCTTTGTATGGATGTGAAGCACTTCCAACTTGCCTACTTCATTTAGAACCCCAATATCAATCTCCCTGTCGAACCTTCCAAACCTTTCGAGTGTTGGATCAATACTATTTGGCCAGTTAGTTGCTCCCATAACAATAACATTTCTCAAATTTTTTAAAACTTCACCAGCTATCCAACAGTAACCACACATGTCCTTGGGATGTAAAATCTTCACCATACATGAAACACACACAACCAGGTGGTCACATTAGGAGTTGGTTGAAGCTAGCCAGCTCCCAAATTGTAATGTGAAGAATGAAAAAGGGTGGCATGATCCTCCTTTGTTGAAAACACAACTTTGGTCAAAACGTGACCTCCACAATGAAGCACAATCCCTTAAAAATAAATCATTGCTATTCTTTAATAGTTTGCAGCCTTCAAATAACATAATCTGCCATTAAAGGAGATAATTCAGCCTCCTTATGATGCTCGATTAATGAAGAATTTTGAAATTCCAGCCTTGATAATTTGCAGCTTGATGTAATTGCTTCAACTTCACATTCTTTATTTACTTCAACATCAAGAATAATATCCACAAATTCAATCGTCTAGTGAGGAGATTTGTGTAACTCCCAAAATAATAATAACTCCCAAAATACTTATCCTTTTGAATATTTCATGGTCTAGTGAGCATAATTTGTGTGTGTATTTGTAAATCTTATAATTTTTTATTTTTATTTTTTATTATATACAAGATATTACTAATGTTTGTATGTTTACGTTTTGTATATTTATAGCCTGTGAAGAAAGTCCACACCTGACAATATGAACCCAGAACAAAATAACAAGACAATTGCTAGATTGTGGTCTCAATTCCAAAGAAAAGACGTTGACAAATGTAATTGTCCTTGCAAAAAGTGTAAGGGCTTAAAGAGTCAAAGAATTCTAATCACAACAGCCCAGAGTCATTGTAGGCAACATGGTCACATTGAAGGGGGGCACGATTTTCGTCGATAGGTGAATGTGGATTTCTAATTGGAGGAACATGGAGGCATGAATATCCAAGCCGACAATAACACTCCCATGGAAGAAGATGATCCTATGGAAGAGAACACAATTGAAGATGATGGTATTGGCGTAGCTGATAATGTGCTAGAGGACATGATTGAAGATGATGGTATTGGCTTAGTTGATAATGTGCCAAAGTTCTATTTGTCGTCAAATGGTACAGGCTACAACTGAATCAAAATGATCCTGATAAGATTGTTATTGAACATGATAGTAGATTTACAATGATTAATACAAGGTCATTTGAGCTAGTTGGAGATGAGCCCTATGTTGTTCCAAGCCAATGTGAGCCAGTGTTTTACTTTGTTGTTCCACATAAATCAGGTTCGTCATTTGTTGTTAAACATAATCTAATAGGAAGGTCGGTAAAGTACAATGTGATGGAAGAAGAATCAGAAGATAAAGTAAATAATGATCACAGATGATTGTTACACAATGAAGAAGAAGAAGAAAATGATGATGATTCTAGTGATGCTGACGATGATGGTGATGATGGTGACAATCATGATCATGGTGATGAAGATGGTGTTGATCAAGGCGATGATGGTCATGATGATGATAGTCATGATGATGACATGGATGAGGAGGATGATCAATAACATGATCAATAAAATGTATGTCAAGGTATGTGTATATGATGAAAATCCACCTGTTAAGAACAAGTTCAAACATGCAAACATTAACAACAAAAAGCATAATCAATCTAATCTAACATGTTCATAAACTTGTAAAAACATTAATTTTCACCATAACCTCGGATGAGCATGAAGCAAGTGCACCCAAGACTTGCTTGATTTAAGCTCTTAAAGAGATTGTGGGTGTGCTCTCCCAACACAAGTATAGATCCCACTATGAATGCAAAGTATAATGAAGATTGAAATGCTCAAGGAGAAGCTATAGAAGCAACTCTCAAGCACTCAATGTAAGAGGCCAAAAGAAGCTCAAGGAGGAGCTATAAAAGCAATCATCAAGCTCTATGGAATGCAAGTGAAAAATGCATAGATGAAGCTAAAAGCATGGAGTAAACTAAATCTACAATGAAAATTTAGCAACTACCAAATGGTTAGTGAAAACTATATGAAAATAATTCTAAGTCTAAACTAGCATTATAACTCTAATGCAACAATGGAATCTCTAAATTTTCTTGAGACAAGGGTCCTATTTATAGGATTTTGGAGGGCTGGGGTGAGGTGGCATCTATGTGGAATCCACATAGGTGCCACCAAGGAGACACATAAGCCATGCAAAGTCCAAGACTTTCTCACACATATGTGAGCAACTTGGGATGTGAAAGGTCAATGTGTACTTCAACTACATGTGTAAGTGTGTGTAAGTGTGTGTAAGAGATGTGTAAGTGAGAAAGTCCATTTTCACCATTTTAGAAGGTGTAAGAAGTGTCATAAAAAATGTAAGAGGCCTTGTTTGTGCAATCTTAGCAATTTTTGAAAAGACCATTTTTTAAAATTTGCTCACACATGTGTGAGCAAATAATTAGGACTAATGGATGTAGGAATCCAAAAATTAGCCTAATTAACCTTAGTTAATTAGTGAGTAGGCTTATTAGATAGAAATGTGTGTAGGATAGCATCTAGGTTGGATTTAGGATTAAATAAAATAAAATTTAATTTAATCATGGCATAGTAGAAATAAAGAATGTGAGGGAATTAAATAAATTAAAAATTTATTTAACAGGGAAATATGAAGCAACATGTATTAAATTAAATTTAATACATTATGAAAGGTAGTATTTAAATTTAATTCAAATACTATAATTAGTGAATTTATTTAATTAAATAAATAGATGAATTTAACAAATATAATTAATTAAAAAATTAACTATAATGTTATTTGGGGTCATTAATTAAATTAAAGTTAAAAGGATGAATTTAGGTGTCTACATTTTGCCCCTCTTTGAGGCGGTGTCAGAAATGACATCATGTCAAAGAAAAGAAAATATAGATGCCCCAGAGGAAAAATGGGACCTAAGAGGTGCACAGAGGAAGAGTCAGTAGGAGGGTGTGCCCCCTCAGGAAAATAGGCCAAAAATAAAAATTTTGGTCAATTTTCAAGAAAGGAGGGAAAAGGCTTTGCATGACTTATTGGGAAAAAGGGGAAGGTCGACCGACGGCCAACAGACAGGAGGGATAGCGGAACGGCCGTCGCTACTTGACAAAGGGAAACATCCAATGGCAGTGGAGCTATCAACTATAGACAAGAATGGATGCGAGATGAAGAAGGGGAGAGCCACCCATTTAGAGACAGGGTCCCCACTCAAGGCGGAGCCATCGGATAGGCGTCTCTACCCAGGGCAAAGTCGCCCATCTATCGACGAGTGTCTCTGCCTATGGATAGGTTCTTGGATAGAAACATCATTACTACTCTCACCCAACTTGTCAAATAAGATTCTAAAGATTTCCATTGCAATCTTTGTTTCTTGGTGTTTTCAAAAACATATTACATGACCATATTCAGGCAAAAATGAAGCACTAGGCATCATTTTTTTGCTGACGGGCATCTTTGCCTTGGCGGAGCCACCCATCCCCACATGGGCATCTCTGCCAAAATGGAGCCGCCCATCCCTAGATAGGCATAGAGAGAGAGAGAGAGAGAGAGAGAGAGAGAGAGAGAGAGAGAGAGAGAGAGAGAGAGAGAGAGAGAGAGGTGGAGCCTCTCATTGCCAGATTGGCATCTCTGCCTGCTAGAAGAATGAGGACAAGGATAAGTAACCCATTCACCAAGGGGGAGTTTTCGAGGAACAAGATGGAATGGATGAAGGAAAGGAGGAAAATGAGAGGTTAGATTGAATGAAAAAGGGGGAGGAAAGGGGGTATAAACATGACCCTTGTCTCAAGCAAAAATGCAAAAAAGAAACTAACTAAGATGCAACTTAAACTATAATGCAACCTAGCTACATGATTTAGTGGGATCACTTGTGTTCATGTTGGAGAGCACACCCTAGTTTGATATTGTGCTTAACACTATGCACCAAGGTATGGGGAACCGAGATGACAAGGTGTCCAGTACATGATAAAAAAGGTCAAAGGCAACCATATGCCTATGACACCAGGATATGGAAGATTGTGATGCCCTTGTGACAATAGGATGCAAAGATCGTGATAAATACAAAAAATAATAACACAGACAAGCAACAAGTAAGCATGCACAACAAACTGAATGTAAACCAATAGTTTGCCCTTAGTCAAGTTGAAAACCAATTAATGGATTAATTGATGATGATTGATTGAGGATGGCAAAGTTAACGATAAGAACAATGCACATCCAAAGGATTTGGGAAGGATACATCCCATGATGATGATTTGTTTAAAAGGGTTCAATAGATTATTAGCTGATTTGGGTCAAGATGATGGGTTGATTAAGGATTGATGTACAAGATTACGAGATTGGATTAATTGGATTAGTATTGATTGCACTTGATTGGGCAAGTTTGGGATTTTTATTTTTATTTTTTTATTTTATGAATTTTTTGATTTATTGATGAGTGGATTGAATAGAATGGAAGTGAAGGGAAAGATGATTTGGATTGGAGTGGAAATTTTGGATAAGATAATAGGAGTAGAAATGAATTGGATTGAAGATGATAGGAAGGAAGGAAATTGAGATGATTATAAAGGATTGGATTGGAGGAGAAATGAATTAGATAGAAGAATATAGGAAGAAGGGAAAATGAGAGGATAAGACAAGAGTAGAGGAATTCAAGTGAATGGATGGGAAGGGAAATTGATTAGATTAGAAGATAGATGAATGTGATTTATTGGAATTAGAAGATAAAGGAATTTGATAGGAAGAATTAGAAGATAAAGGAAGTGGATAGAAGAGAAATGGATTAGACATGAGAGGGAAAGGAAAAATGGATATTATGGGGGGAAGTTGGAAGATGGATAAGATGATTGAATTGTTGGAGACCAATGACAAGGAAAAATTAAGGAATGATAGAGGAAAAGGGGAACATATGGGGCAAAATGTAGTTTATGGATGGAAGGTAGATGAAAGGAATGAATAGTGATAGGATATGGGGGATTAAAATGTGGGGAAAAGAGGGATGAGGATCCAAGGATGATATGGAAAAGGAGTTAAATGCCCCACACGAGAGGTAGGAGAAGGAACAAAAAGATGGTGGGTAGAGGATATATGAAATGAATGAGATGGGTACGAGTATGCATGAATGGAATGAAGGAAGGGATGTGCCAAAGCATGCACAGATATCATTTTGGCTTATGTGTGATTTGGTGCATCTAGGTTGATGAAGGAAAAGGGATGAAAGTAAGAGGTGGATAGATAGGAGGAGGGGTATGAATAAGATAGAGAATAATGATAAGGAGGATATGGATGGAAATTGACAATGTATAATGTAGGGAGGATGTGGATAGAATCATACAATGGGATTAAGGGAATGCATGGGATAATCAAGATCAAAGGCATGGAAAGGAGGATGGAGATTTATAAGATTATGGATGGAGGATGGAGTAAGTGAATATGACAAGGATTATGAGATGGAGGATATGGATAATATTTCAAGATCAAATACAGACAAGTGGATGGACGTATGTAGGATAATGAAGAGGAGACGACTAACAAGGAAAATGGATGGTGTATATGGATGGATGGAATAAATAGGATAGTCAAGATCAAAGATGAGAAAGGATGAGGATGGACTAAGATAAGAGGATGGATGGTAGATATGAAAGATGGAAGACTTATTTGGTAGCATAGGATGGATGGAGCTTGCCCCCAAGTGTAGAGTACAAGGGTATGAGGATAAGTTAACGAATGGAAGAGGTGAAATTTAGAAGACAATGGATATGTGATAGGGAGATGGAGGGAAGGACTCAAGCATTGAGTGTCGTGATATTGCACTGTGTGTTTTGTACCAAGGCATTTTGGATATGTTCTCAGAGATGTTGGTAGGATGGGTAGATGGTAGAGGAAATGGACTAGGGGAAGGAAAACGAGGACTTATGCAAAAGATTGGATGGAAGGAGTGGAAATATGGAAGGATTGGGGAATAATGGATGGGAGAAGGGAAGACTTGTACATAAATGGATGGGAAAGATGAAAGGATCACCATTGGCACACACCTTGAAGGGTGGTAGAGAGGTGGAGGAGGAGATTTTGGAGGAGATGGAGGAAAAAAGGTGGATTTGGGATATAAGGACCCAAAATAGATGAAGGAGGTAATGGAGTTGGAAAGTAGAGGATTTTTAGAAGGATGAGTTAAGAGAAATATTTTGGACAACAAGGTTGGAGGCCAATTTGGATTTTTATTTGAGATGCATTTTTGTCATTGAGTAGCCTGGGAATCCATGTGATTGTTGAATTTTTCATTTTGAGGCCTTTGTGGCCTTTTGAACTTTTCGTCCTTTTGGATCCTATTTTTCTTTTCTTGAACATGTCGTTTAGATGGGACATGTTGATCCTTCTATTTGTTTGTGTGGATTTTTGGATTGATGCATCTTTTTTTTTTTTGACTTTGGCATCCAACTTGCTTCCATTAGCCGTGGTATGGGTGCATCAGGATGAATGGTTTAAAGAGTTTATGGAGGGAATTACAAAGGATGAATGTGGGAAGGAATTCAAGGGTGTGTGTCTTTGTGGATCTTTCTTAGGGATGTGAGGGGAACTTGGATATGGAGGAAAAAGGTATGTAAGGACCTAAAATAGATGGAAGGGGTGAAGGATTAGGTTTGGGAACATAAGGACCCGAAATGGATGTGTTTGAGGAAGGGGGGGAGATTTGGACATAGGGGCCCAAAATGGATTTGGAGGATGGGGGGATGGAAGTTTGGACATAAGGGCCCAAAAGGGATTTGGAATATGAGTGAGGGGAGTATTTAAGTTTAGATTTGGATGGAGGAATTTGGGATTTGGAACAAGTAGAAGACATACCAACATCTTGAGATATTCTTTCTTCAATGGGATACTTAGTATTGGCAACACAAGATGCAAGTCCAGGTGTAGGGAGTTCATGAATGGATTGGATAGGTGGAATGGGATTTTTTGGAGGATTAGGATCATGAGGGGGATTAGGGGAGATGATAGGATCTTGGGATGGATTAGGAGGGAAAATAAGATCTTTATATGGCTGAGGATCATGACCTGGAGATGACAGGGTACTTTGATCTTGACTTCGGAGAGAATTAGGTGGTGTAGTAGATGGAATAATGGGATTGTGAGATGGAAGAAGATCATACAATGGAATGGAGGAGAGGGAATCATGAAATGGAGTGATTTGATCTTGAAATGGAGGGGAAGTAGTGGATGGGAGAGAAGGACTATCTTCATGAAGTGGAGGATAAGTGGATGTTAAGGCTCAAGATGGAAGGGGATCATTGGATGGGGTAGATGGGATGGGTTCATGAGATGGATGGGAGTCATTAACAGATGGGGTAATAGGGATGTCTTGATCTTGATTAGGAATTGGATCATGAAGTGGATTAATAGGGATAAATGGATATTGAGATGGATTGGAAGCGTGGGATGGAGAGATGCTAAGATCTAGAGGAGTAGAAAAATCCATAGTAGCATGCATTGGAACAAGGTCTTGACATGTTTGGACTTGGGACGGTGATGGGATGGAGGAAGTGGAGGCTTCAACTCGAGTGATTGGAGGGGTGAAAGAATCACGAGACTTAGAAGATTTAGGTGTGTGGTGACTTGGAGGGAAGGATGGTGAGTGCATGGCTTGCAGAGATTAGGTAGATTGATTTAGAGGTGGGGATCTACACTTCTCTGTTATCTTGTCAATCCATGCAAAGAAAAGCATGGTTTTGGATGAGAGATGGGGATGATGGATTTGGGTAAATGTGGGAGGATGAGATGGATTTCCCTTGTCAAAGGTAGAGGAAGGAGAAGAAATGTGAGATGTATTGAGATTGGAGAGGGCATGTTGAGGTGGAATAGATGGGGATATGAGATTGTATCGGTAAGTGGGGGTTGGATTGTTTTGGTTAGTCTGTGAGTTAGATAAATTTGAGATTGGATTTGTGTGAAGCTGATCTTTATCCATGATATTGGAATGAAGGTTTAGATTTGGATTAGAAGAATATGTTGATGAAGATTTGAATTAGGAGTAGATGAAGTCAAATATTTGAGGATGGATGAAATATGAACTTAGGACTAGGAGAAAGTTTGGACTTTGTTTTTTATTTGAGAGGGCAGGGCCTCAAGGAATTTGATTTGATTGGATTGGATTGATTGATTGTGAGGGAAGGGCCTCAAGGAATTTGATTTGATTTGATTTGATTGATTGATTGCAAGGGAAGGGCCTCAAAGATTTGATTGATTTGATTTGGATTGATTAAGAGGACATGGCCTCAAGGATTTGATTGATTTTATTTTATTTTATTTTATTTGTGAGGGTAGGGCCTCAAGGATTTGATTGACTTGATTTGATTTGATTTTGGATTTGAAGGTTTGAGACAAACCTAGGTGGAACAAGACCCTATGATGGTGCAAACAAAGGATTGATTTGGATGATGATCTTCTTCTACTTGGAGATGGGCTTGTAATCCCAAGAAAAATAGGATAGGATTAATGAAATTAGTTACTTGAGACAGACTGATGTTCTCAAAGCAATAATTAAATTAGATGTGTTTGCTAATGATGAGGGTCTATGTAACACTTTTGATTAATATCTTTCAACCTAAGATGAATTAAGGAATGAAAGATGAGATTTGATTTGATTAGTCTTGATTATGCTTGGATATGGGTCAATCAAGACAAAATTTGATTAAAGTCCAAATGATGATTTTGCTCCTGATTTCAAAGTAGTGTATGCACCCTAAAATGGTCGCCTAGACTTTGGGCCCCCATTCAGCAATTTATCAAATCCCTGAATCAATATTTTAAAAAATCAACAATATCAATTATATCAATTTCCTTGATCAAATCATAATCAATTCAATATTTCCTAAGATTTTAGTCTTATTTAATTTAAAAGAAAAAAAATAAAAATCTTATTTAATTAAGAAAACATGCTCCTTTTAATTAATTAAAAATCTCTTTTAATTAAATAATAAAATCACTTTATCCTAAGCCTTTATTTAATTAAAAGGAATTTCCTCCCCTTTTATTTAAATAAAAAATCCCCACTTTTCTTCTTATCCTATGTTGCACAAATAAAGTATTTAATTTTTATTTATAAAAAAAATAATAATAAAAAAATTAAAAAAAGTACTTTTTGTCTCACATGGACATAAAGTAAATGCTCAACATAAAGTAAATGCTTCTAATTTTTTTATTGGAGGATATTTGTGCACAAGGATCAAGCTTCCATTTTTCTCCATCGTTGATTAAGTCTTTTGCCTCTTAATCTCGATCGTCCATTGATTTTTCATTCTCTATAAAAGAAGAGCTCTCTTCTTCATTTTGCATACACTTTAATTTTATGCTATTGTTATGCTACAGGTTTTCTAAGTCATCTTGAAGCTTTTGGAGACATTCTTGCATCAAGTTTTGAAGATTTGGAGCATCATTGACATTCATCTTGCATCTACATCACATCCTAGCTTGCATCATAGTTGAATAATCATGGTATCATTTCCTTTCATGTTTTAGATTAATCTCACATAGTCTAATTAGAGGGTTTGTAACTCTTTCATTTCCATTTTCATAGCCTAATTTGCATACTTGCATGCTCATCTTAGATTAATTTTGCATTGCATTGCATTCATTTGGATTTCATTGGAGATATTGACATTGTTGCCCTTGTCTTTGATTGTGAATCTTTCATTGTGTGGTTGACTAGCAAGGTCATGAGTTTATAGCTCTAGCTGAGAGCAATTTTACAAATCTTGCAACTCCATGCATAGAGAGCTATGGATCGATTTGTGAGGGCTCATTCTTGCATTTTCTTGCATGTAAAGATTCATAGAAGTGTAGTCACATTTTAGCACACATTTTTGGCGCCCACCGTGGGGAAACCCACCTCTTGCATGCTAGTTTTGATTATTTTTGGAGCTAACCCTTGTGCAGATTTGTTTAGAGATGAAAAACCCTAAATTTGAAAGATTTGATCATATCTCCCAAATGGCTTAGTGTTTTGGTCTGAAATTTTTTTTGTATGTTTGCGACATATCAAAGAAGCTCCAAAAATTTTTTTAGAATTTTTAGAGGTAATTTGTATTTTTTATGATTTTTTCTTTATTTTTCATAAAAAATTAATTTTTGGCACAAATCAGCGTATTTTTCAAAAAAATTTACATTTCTGGAAAGGTATTGAAATTATACAGGGGGTCTATTCATTATGTTTTTAATTTAGAAATCATATCATAGCTCATTTGGTCAATTTATAAAAACTAGTCTATTTTGGTAAAATGGGTCTCTAAGGCACAAATGAAAAGAATTTTCTAAAATTTTTACATTTTTGGAAAGCTCTCTATTTTTTGATAGAGGTCTCTTTTCTACATTTTGGGTTTAGCATCCGAATTCATGTGTTAAAAATTAGATCTTGTTGACTAGGTCAAATGCAAAATTTTTTTTTTTTTGTGATGGTTATGCACTTATTTTTCATTGTTCATTGCATGATATGAGTTATCATTTGGATTATTTGCTGGTTATCATTGCTCTTAACAATTTATTTTCAGATCTAACCCTAGGGTTTGCATAAGTTGGATATACATTGCATATCTTGTTTGCTTGTTTTCTTATTTTCTTGTCTTGTTCATTTGAATGTGCTCTTGCTTTCATGAAAAATGCTTAAAACAAAGTGTTGAACTTGAGGTACTTTGTTCTATCTCTACAACATTTGGATTTTGGGATTAAAATTTAACCTCTCATGTGTTTGGCTTGAGTGTTTACATGCTTTCATAGAACACATTTCAATTGATGCTCTTAATGGGAAATGAATGAACATAGATTTGTTTTCATACAAGTTTGTGTAAGTGAATGCTTGTGTTTAAACCTTAAGTAATTCTTGGTTCCAATATCAAATATCTCATTGAGTGATTGAGGGCATGGATTCATTCCTTGTTTACATAAGGAGTTAAATGCACCACTTTGTGAACTCACTCTATGTTTGCTTGGAAAGTTAAATATTCCATTGATTCAACCTTTTGTCATTTGTGAGTAGTATTGATAAGAAACTTTAGATTACTTGTGATTGATCTAGATTGCTATCTTGAGTTATTGGACTCGTTAATCTGTCGGCCCCTCATTTCCACCCCGTGGTTGCAAGATCAGCACCACATTAAAGGGGAGGGGTCTACAGGAAAGAAGTGTTAATTGCTCCACTAGGCAACCCTTTTGTGCTTTTTGGAACTCACTTATTTTCTAAGGTGTGGAATCACTTTGAGTTGATGTGAGGAGTTAAATATTCTACTTTTGAGCTCACTTTGAGTTGGTGTGAAGAGTTAAATGTTCCACTTTTGGACCCACTTTGAGTTGGTGTGAAGGGTTAAGTGTTCCACTTTTTGGACTCGCTTCACATTATCTTAAAGGGTTAAATGTTCCACTTTTGGGCTCACTTCACATTCACTTGAAGGGTTAAGTGTCCCACTTTTGGACTCACTTCACATTTACTTGAAGAGTTAAGTGTTCCACCTTTAGTGCTCTAAATACTTTTGATAGTGAATTACTTAGTTTTTATTTCTAGAAGGCCTGCTTGGGGACACACCACCTCAAGGGACAACCTTAAATCCTATGTTCTGGTGGAGTATAAATATCGAGAGGTGAATCGAAAGACACCTCTCTTAGGAATTGAGTTTGATATCACTCTTGGCTAAGCCTCAAAGAACTTTATACCTTTGAGAAGTGGAGGAGATTTGGGTTACCATCTCCCCCTGGCTGTGTGATTTTGAATTCTTCTCATCTATGGATTTGGGCCTCACGTACCTTGCGTATATCGAGGACTCCTTTTAAAAAGCCATGTATATCC
This sequence comes from Chamaecyparis obtusa, assembly GCA_027943335.1. Taxonomy (NCBI): domain Eukaryota; kingdom Viridiplantae; phylum Streptophyta; class Pinopsida; order Cupressales; family Cupressaceae; genus Chamaecyparis; species Chamaecyparis obtusa. The sequence goes on from BSBK01001234.1 coordinate 2,556,984, forward strand.
TTGTAGACAGCTTGATAAGATGTTGTTGTGTTCTAAGTGCTTGCTAAAACATTGTCAAGAACATACACAAGTAGAACCTTTAAGGAGTAGAAATACTAAGTCACTATACTTGTTCATGTGCAAGGTTTCTTTGCCCCTTGCTCATTGTTTGAAGACAATTGCTTGCTTGAACTCCCTGATTGTTGTTTTATGTGCTTGATCATCATTGTGAAATATTTTGAAAGATCTAATTGGAATATTAAAACTGAGTTCCATCCTACTGTAGTGAGTTCTCCTTAGAAGCTTGGTCTTCCTTGGTCAGTCCAGAACTCAGATCTTAGGTGCTGTCATGTTGCTCAACATCTCAATGAACGTTATGGTATCAATTGCATAAGATGAATCTTAGTCTTCTTCTTCCTTCTCCATTTCCCATATTCTTCTAAAGTCTTCTATTCCTATGGGAAATTCTTCTTCTTCTTCTTGATTCTTTTCCTCTTATTTTATAGTCTACCTTCTCCTATTCATCTATTCATTTCTTCTATGCTTGATTCCTCCTCTTCTAGAACCATAAATTTCAACTATCTTGCTAAGGAACCTCTCTTGCAAATAGATGATCTTAATCTCATTGCTCAATTTGAAGAATATCTTTATTCCTCCAATAGTCCTTCCAAATATCTCATGGGTGATAAACTTATGGAAAAAATAAAGGAAAAGATGATTAAATTAGATGCCTTTGCTAGGATCATAGACATGATCATATCACAACCTCCTTCTTCTAAATATTCTTCATCTTCTAAATCTTCTCATCATTCCTCATCTTCTAAATCTTATCACAATTCTCCTAAACAATATTCACATTCTTCATCTTCCAAATCTTATCATGACTCTTCTAAACATTATTCGAATTTCTCATTATCCAAGTCCTCTTCCTACACTAAGTTTTCAATTTCCTCTTCTTCACGATCTCATTCTTCTTCTACTTCTTCAAAGAGTCTTACTTCTCTTCACAAGACATACCATAATGAGCAACGTGATAGTCCTTATGATACCTCTTCCATGAAGAGTGACACACCCACCTATGATGACTATGATGATGGACAATGTAGTGATACTTATGACACCTCTATTCTTAAGAGTCCTCCTAGTCGTGTCCTTGTGCTTACTGGAAATTGGTCCTCATATTGGAAAGATTGTGATGGTGATTCGTATGATTCATATTTTGAAAGAAACTTTGATGAGTTTTGTGAACAATACCTTGATTATAATCCAACTACTACTGTTGAGGAATATAAAATGCACCGTACTGATTTGAAACATAAATATTATAAGAATCCTTCCTATAGGAACTCTCATGCTGAAAATAAAGATTGCACTCTCAAGCAAGATCATGTTAATGCTAAACCTTTGTCTTGTGATGGTTCCCTTCCATCCCCTACTTCATCCAATACCCATACATCTACTAAAGCTTTCTAATCTTTCACAAATCCTTCATTCAACAGAAGTCCTAATGCTTTTCATGAGATTCCCTATAGTTATCCTCAAGGGCTGCCTCTTAAAGAAACTCAAGCTAACCTTCACTTGGCTACGAATACTTTCAATAATGTCAAACCTAAAGAGCCTAAGCTTTTATGCGCTATAATGCCTACTTCAGCTAGTCTTTCAGCATCTCCTCCAAAGTCTTCCATATAGTTCCAACCTACTTCCTTGTCCTTAGAAGTGGCTCCATGTCAAGAGGACTCTAAAAATGATAAAAAAAAATAACATAAATAAAGATCAAGATCAAGAACCCTCCATATCATCCAATTCTTTTCATGATGTTTCTTATCTATTTCATGGTTCTTTTGATCCTCTACGCTCTTCCACATTCATTCCACCATGTCTTAAGTCTTCTCCTAAAAAAGATCAAGCTACTAATCACACCATTGAGCTTATTGACAATCAAAATAACCTTACCACACTTGCGCTTTCTAAAGATGATACTTCTATTAAGGTTATTAAAAATGGTGTCATTACTTCCAATGTTAAGTCTATTGAAAATCCAAATCAAAATGATACGCTTATGCTATCCAAAGATCCTTGTCAAGATCAAAGTCTTTCATCTTCTTGTTCTACCACTCCATGTTCACTTCCATTTTCTACTTTTCCTAAGTCTTTGCAAGCTTTGAACAATCCTATCGAAGAAACTGCTCCTATTCAAGATGTCCAGGATCTTGTTGAAAATTCTAATGCTCACTCTAAAGATGCTGATATCCTTGGTTGTGATATAGATGTTGATGAACTTATTGATTATCCTTTTGTGTCTTCCACATCCATCTTTGGACTTCCTCCACCAATACCAAAGGCTTCATGTCTTCCTTCCATCTTGGGCCCTTATGTCCCTTCACTATCCCCTCCTAATTCTCCTAATTCTTCATCCATCTTAGGTCCTTACATCCCTCCATCTCATATCTTTCCTCAAGGTCAACATAGATACATACCCTTGAATCATTTTCATCCATCCACCCATCTAAACCAGTCATATTTTCCTTCTTCTTCCACAAGTCCCAAGTCTTTTGGAAGTAACTTGAATGTTCAATACAAGAAAAAGAAGCAATACAAAAATCTATAAAAAAAAGAAGATCACCATGTCTCCTCTAATCGACATGGAGGCATAAAGTCAAAAGAGATATCTAAGAAGAAAACTACAAGACAAGTATGGGTTCCAAAATCTATCATTCAAGATATTCTCTTTAAGACATCAAAAAGAAATAAAAAGCCTAAGGCTATATGGATTCCAAAGTCTCTCTTGAAAGAGTCTAATATTGAATAGAAAGTGAAGTTCACATTCAAGCTTCCAAAGGCTTCCACTTCATCTTCTTCCAAAAATGATCTTCCATTCCATGCGCCTAAACCGCAACCTCTGCTAAACATTCACCATATTCCTTCTCGTATTCTTTCATTCACATTTTCTCCACCCTCTCGCCACTCTTCAAGATGTGTGTTGATGTTGATCTTGCCTTTCTTCCCATCTACCCTTTCACAATCCTTCTATTCATTATCCTTCTACCTTCTATCCTTTTTCCTCATTTTCCTATTTCTCCTATCTTCCAACCTCACTCGCTTTGTATAAAACTTTATCCTCCATTTTTCTTTTCCATTTTCCTTTCCCTATCAGCATCTTTGAGCATATCATTTTGAATCATTTGAATATCATGGTTTATTCTTTCAAGGAGCATTACCTAAAAGCTTGCTTTCTTCCAAAAAATTATAAAATTCAAAAAAAATAGAAAAATTCAAAAAGAAAAGAAAAAAATGAGAAAATTAAAAATGTGCCATGGTGAAAACCTGAAAACAAGTGCCTTGGTAGCAAAAGTAAAGAGAAATAAATTCATCCTATGGTGAAAACCACTCCCTTGTGGTGCCTTGGATAAGTACCGTGATGAAAACCTGGTAATCAGGCATCATGCGTAGTTCTTCTACATGTTTCATCCATTTCATTCCATCTTTGATCTTGACAATGTTGAACTATACACAAACATTTAGCTATCTTGTGAGCTATCTTATGATGATCTTGCTTTCATTCCATTCATGTTTTGCCTTCATATTTATTTTCCTCCATTCATTCTAGCCTTTCGCTATCCTTTTCCTCTTTGGTCTTGATCTAATAAAAAGAGTAAAACATGATGCTATGAAGCCTCTTGACATGTCTACTACTTTGGACTGCATCCTTCCTTCTTTTGCAGTGCGCTTTTGTGACTTATCCTATGCTAGCCTCTCATTGCTTGTCCAAATGTGCTTTGCATGATAATTTTTCTCTAGCTAGAGTACTCTTGAGGAGTTTGACCTTGAGGATTTCTTCCCTCCGTTCACCTTCATTCCCTTGTCTTCCATCTCTTCCACTAGCTTGCCAATCCATCTTGTCCTCCACCTTACTAGACATTGGGACTACACGATGTGATCTTGCTCATGAGTTTGATGCCCATTTTTGTCTGGGGGCATCCTTTGTACATATTTTATTGATCTTGAAAAAATACCCAAAAAATTGATATATGATGCTGAAAAAATCCTAAAAAGCATAAAAAGTCCTTAAAAAAATATAAAAAAATAAAAAAAAAAGAAAAAATTCAAAAAAATAGAAAAAGTGCCTTGGTGAAAACCTGGAAACAGGCGCCTTGGTAGCAAAAATATAAAAAAAAAGAAAAAGAGAAAAATTACAATAAAAATCCAAGTGGTGAAAATTTGGAAACGGGTGCTACTTGAGGCCTTTGCACTCCTATTTATTAGCATGCGTCCTCGACACTGAACCTTTCTCCATCATACCTTGACCTTATTTGTCTTAGTCTGGAATTGGTCTTTACCTTTGTCTAGGGGGCATAACTGTTTGCATAGGTCCTTTAGGTGCATTTGTCTCTTGGGGCATTTTACAAACCGGTGTTTTTCAACACCACCCCAAATAGTGTTTCTCAACACTACCCTTGCGTCAAGTGTTTCTTAACGCTTATCAGATGTCTTACCCAATAGTCTAAGTATGATGCGACGTTGCTCATTTGCAGATGTGATACTCAAAGTTTGACTCTATGACCAACACACATGCACTTAAACAATCAACTTGTTGAGATATGTTGACTTTATTTTTCTTTGTGTGCTGTCTATGAGGATTTCTTTGATGAGTGGTCTCTCCTTGTGAAGTTTTCGATGATGCATAGCTAGAAGACTGAGGGAATGAGAACATGTTTTATTTCTTTATCTGCTTGTGGGTATATTTTGTTGGTCTTACTGTCATGAGCATTTATGCTGGTCTTACTTGACACTATGGATTAACAAGGTATTATCCTTGACTATTTTGCGAGTGTATGCTTCTAGTTATCTTGAATTTCATGTGTCTTGATACAAGCATAATCTCGCCATATCAAACTTAGGTAATCTCACTGCATTAGTCATCTTGACCTCCATGTCTTTGATGCCTAGGTGGGATTTCCACATTTCTATCTGATAAAGATCATATTCATATCCACATAGTTATGCTAGTGTGCATTGTATGATCTTACGACGCTACCAATAATGCTCGATGATGATAATTAGATGTCTATAGGCGTTGTGACCTTGCAAGTCAACCACTTTCATAGTAGCTTGCATTCTTAGGTTCATCATAGTTTAGTTTTTGCATCTTGCATATGGAGAGAGCTCTTCTTTTTATCATCTACGGACTAGTTGGTCAACTGTGCTAATTTTCTGATTCTTCTTGATCATATCTTTCATTTTTGGTCTTTCATATCACATCATTTTCTATCCATTTTTAGACTCGAAATCAAAATCTGAGTCACGTTTCCAAGCTTTCTCATTTTTCTACGCAGTTGACTGACCTTTTGAGGCATAATTCTTCAATCTTTGATAGAATTTCTTCCTTTTCATGTTTTTCAAACTTCTAGTCTTTCATTCACCCCTTTCACTTCCTCTCTCTGAGGTTTGACTTAATCTTTATCCTATATCTTTTTCAGTCAAACCTCATCAACTTGGGGCATATCTTCACTGTTTGATGGTTATCCTATCATGCTTCATCCTTTGATTATAATTTATTGTGACTTGATCAGGTTTATCAATTTGTTGTTCTCCTCTATCTGATTTCAATTTCGATTCTGAGGGGGCAGTACCTATCAGCTTTAATCTTTGATTCAGCTTTATCATTCAGCTCAGCTTGAGATTCTTATTTTTAGACTTGATTATCACCTAACAGCGACGGTGGTGATTTTGTCTTTCAATTTTTATCTCCTATTTTTTAGATTTGATTATTGCCTAGCAGCGACGATGATAATTTTGTCTAAGGCTTGATTTGCACCTAGCAGCGATGGTGTTGGTCTTGTCTTTCAGCTTTTGCTTATGCTTGTCCCGATGTGTTCCCAAAATGAACACACATCTAGGTTGTTTTGTGATCCCAAATCGATCTCACATTTCAATTCTTCTTTGACTGCATGTGTTCCCAAAATGATCACACATTAGTCAAAGAGGGGCAAATGTATGCACCCTAAAATGGTCGCCTAGACTTTGGGCCCCCATTCAACAATTTATCAAATCCCTGAATCAATATTTTAAAAAATCAACAATATCAATTATATCAATTTCCTTGATCAAATCATAATCAATTCAATATTTCCTAAGATTTTAGTCTTATTTAATTTAAAAGAAAAAAAATAAAAATCTTATTTAATTAAGAAAACATGCTCCTTTTAATTAATTAAAAATCTCTTTTAATTAAATAATAAAATCACTTTATCCTAAGCCTTTATTTAATTAAAAGGAATTTCCTCCCCTTTTATTTAAATAAAAAATCCCCACTTTTCTTCTTATCCTATGTTGCACAAATAAAGTATTTAATTTTTATTTATAAAAAAAATAATAATAAAAAAATTAAAAAAAGTACTTTTTGTCTCACATGGACATAAAGTAAATGCTCAACATAAAGTAAATGCTTCTAATTTTTTTATTGGAGGATATTTGTGCACAAGGATCAAGCTTCCATTTTTCTCCATCGTTGATTAAGTCTTTTGCCTCTTAATCTCGATCGTCCATTGATTTTTCATTCTCTATAAAAGAAGAGCTCTCTTCTTCATTTTGCATACACTTTAATTTTATGCTATTGTTATGCTACAGGTTTTCTAAGTCATCTTGAAGCTTTTGGAGACATTCTTGCATCAAGTTTTGAAGATTTGGAGCATCATTGACATTCATCTTGCATCTACATCACATCCTAGCTTGCATCATAGTTGAATAATCATGGTATCATTTCCTTTCATGTTTTAGATTAATCTCACATAGTCTAATTAAAGGGTTTGTAACTCTTTTATTTCCATTTTTATAGCCTAATTTGCATACTTGCATGCTCATCTTAGATTAATTTTGCATTGCATTGCATTCATTTGGATTTCATTGGAGATATTGGCATTGTTGCCCTTGTCTTTGATTGTGAATCTCTCATTGTGTGGTTGACTAGCAAGGTCATGAGTTTATAGCTCTAGCTGAGAGCAATTTTACAAATCTTGCAACTCCATGCATAAAGAGCTATGGATTGATTTGTGAGGGCTCATTCTTGAATTTTCTTGCATGTAAAGATTCATAGAAGTGTGGTCACATTTTCACCATACAAGTAGAAGATTTTATGAAAATTTGGATGAGAAGATGATGTGGATAGAGATTGAAATTTAGAATCAAAGGAATTTAGAAGATAAATGTGGGATATTGGAAGATAATTGAATGGATAAACGGGTGATTGATTTAGATGAAGAGGATAAATAGATTGAATTGGGATTTGATTGGAATGAAGTTGACAAGGGGATTATATTAGAAAGGTGATGATGTGATTAGATTAGAAGGATGACCAAGATGAAGATTAGGACCTTGATTGAATGATTAGGAAGAGGATAAAGATAACTTAGAAGAATGATTAGAATGATTAACAAGGATGATAAAGTTGAATTAGAAAAAGTGATTAGGAGGATTAGAATATAATAGGAAGGACTTGGAAGAAGTGATTAGGATGATTAGAAGAAGATAGGAATGACTTGGAAGAAGTGATTAGGATGATTAGAAGAAGATAGGAATGACTTGGAAGAATTGATTAGGATGATTAGGAATATAATAGGAGTGACTTGGAAGTATTGATTAGGATGCTTAGAATAGAAGAGGAATGACTTGGAAGAATTGATTAGGATGCTTAAGATGATTAAGAGATGAAGAAGAAGAATGATTAGGAGATAAAGACTAGGAAGATCATAAGAGAGGAATGAATAGGATGATTAGGGGAAATTGAAGGGATGATTTGGAATGATTAAGAAGGTGATTAGGATAAGAAGTATGGAGAAGGTGATGAATTTGATAGATGAAAGAAGTGATGTGGAAATGATGTGGAAAGCTTGATTAAAGACAACTAACTTAACAAAATGTTTTTGTTGTTTTTGAAATGATTTTGATTTTTTTTTTGAGTTTTTGCAATGTTTTTGGGTTTTCAAACTTTATAGTTTTTTTTTGGATTTTGAAGTTTTTGGATTTTTGAAAGTTTATGTTTTTTTGGATTTTTGAAATTTTATGATTGTTTTTGGATTTTTCATTTTAAAATGCAAATCAAACAAATGAAATTATAGACAAGCATGATTGCTAAGGCTTAATTTGGATGGTGTGTCCCCTTTTGGCTATAAATGGGGAAGGTTTTAAACATTCAAGCACATCAAACACACCAACAATCCTATTGAGGCTTCAACTAGGATATACAAGCTCAACTAGGGGATGTCCTCGATATACGCAAGGTATGTGAGGCCCAAATCTGTAGATGAAAGAGAATAATGTCACATAGCCAGGAGGAGATGGTAACCCAAATCTCCACCTTCACTTCCCAAAGGTATAAAGTTCTTTGGGGCTTAGCCAAGAGTGACAAGGTTCTACTTCCAAGTGAGGTGTCTTTGGATTCACCTCCCGCTATTTATACTCCGTCGAAACACAGGAGTTGAGGTCATCCCTTGAGGTGATCAAATCCCCAAGCAGGCCTCCAAAAAATAAAATAAGACCATGTATTTCTTGTGCACTCAAGATCACCCAAAGGCATGAGAGGAGAGAATACGTACGTGGCCTTGGGGTTTAAAAGACACACATGTTCTTTTTAATTCCAAATCCAAATATGAAAGGTTTATTTTAAGCCTAATTTGAAAATTTGTGGAATACATTTCAAATAGATTGTATAAGGCTAAAAATAATTACAAAATCAGATTCCTTGCATTTTTTTGATGACTTTTAAAAAAACATTTGCTGCAAGATGATTTTTTATGCCCAAGTTATGAGTGTTTGAAGTTTGCAAAGAAGGGTCAAATTGGAATGTGTGCACCTTATTTTTTATGAGGAATTTGATAAAATGGTTTTTAGATCTGGATATAGGGTTGAATCAGCTTTTCGATGCTTTTTGAATCGTCTAAAACAGAGCTTGTATGTGGAAGTTACAAGCATTTTTGTGAAGTTGCCTCTTTATGAAAAATAAGTTGTAATCAGGTAGAGACGCCTGTGTATAGGAAGATACGCCTGTCTGTCAGAGACACCTATTTGTCAAAGATGCCTGTGTATAGGTAGAGATGCTTGTTTGTCAGAGATGCCTGTGTACAGGTAGAGATGCTTGTTTCCAAGCAGAGATGCCTGTGTACAGGCATAGATGCATGTTTCCAGGCAAAGACACTTGTTTCCAGGTAGAGATGCCTGTGTACACCAAAAAAAGAAGTTAAACACCAATTTTTGAAAGTTTTATCCTCTCACTAAGTCTTAAATGCATATAAAGGTTTCTAATGACAAAAATACAGTGATTTTTAACCTTAATATGCCAAAAAAAATTACTTAATCAGCTTAAAAAACAACACAAAGGAAAATCCCTCTTCTAGTAGAGACACCTGTGTGTATACAGAGACACCTATCTACACAAACCCAAAGATTTCATTAGCTTCATGTATTTTTCTTCATTTTCAGATACAGTTAGGTGTTTTACTAATGATCATTAGCCTTAATGTGATTCCCAAATAGAAGTTTTGCTGATTAAAATAAACTAAAATGAGAGAAACACTCTTTCTGGCAGAGATGCTTGTCTGGAGGCGGAGACGCTTGTTGACATGTAGAGACGCCTGTGTGTAGAGATGCCTCTTGACAGGCAGAGATGCCTTTGTGCAGAGACACCCATTTACATGTGGAGATGCCTCTAGTCGTGCGGAGACGTTTGTATGGAAAATTCATGGAAAACCTTCACAAAATTAAGAGAAATAGTTAGTAAATGAGACTGTGGGTCCCACTGAGTGTGCCAAAATGTATATGATGAAAATCCACCTATTAAGAATAAGTTCAAACATGCAAACGTTAACAACAAAGAGCATAATCAATCTAATCTAACATGTTCATAAACTTGTAAAAACATTAATTTTCACCATAACCTTGGATGAGCATGAAGCAAGTGCACCCAAGACTTGCTTAATTTAAGCTCTTAGAGAGGTTGTGGGTGTGCTCTCCCAACACAAGTATAGATCCCACTATGAATGCAAAGTATAATGAAGATTGAAATGCTCAAGGAGAAGCTATAGAAGCAACTCTCAAGCACTCAATGTAAGAGGCCAAAAGAAGCTCAAGGAGGAGCTATAAAAGCAATCCTCAAGCTCTATGGCATGCAAGTGGCAAATTCATAGATGAAGCTAAAAGCATGGAGTAAACTAAATCTACAATGAAAATTTAGCAACTACCAAATGGTTAGTGAAAACTATATGAAAATAGTTCTAAGTCTAAACTAGCATTATAACTCTAATACAACAATGGAATCTCTGAGTTTGCTTGAGACAAGGGTCCTATTTATAAGATTTTGGAGGGCTGGGGTGAGGTGGCATCTATGTGGAATCCACATAGGTGCCACCAAGGAGACACATAAGCCATGCAAAGTCCAAGACTTGCTCACACATGTGTGAGCAACTTAGGATGTGAAAGGTCAATGTGTACTTCAAGTACATGTGTAAGTGTGTGTAAGAGATGTGTAAGTGAAAAAGTCCATTTTCACCATTTTAGAAGGTGTAAGAAGTGTCATAAAAAATGTAAGAGGCCTTGTTTGTGCAATCTTAGCAATTTTTGAAAAGATCATTTTTTAAAATTTGCTCACACATGTGTGAGCAAATAATTAGGACTAATGGATGTAGGAATTCAAAAATTAGCTTAATTAACCCTAGTTAATTAGTGAGTAGGCTTATTAGATAGAAATGTCTATAGGATAGCATCTAGGTTGGATTTAGGATTAAATTAAATAAAATTTAATTTAATCATGACATAGTAGAAATAAAGAATGTGAGGGAATTAAATAAATTAAAAAATTATTTAAAAGGGAAATATGGAGCAACATGTATTAAATTAAATTTAATACATTATGAAAGGTAGTATTTAAATTTAATTCAAATACTATAATTAGTGAATTTATTTAATTAAATAAATAGATAAATTTAACAAATATAATTAATTAAAAAATTAACTATAATGTTATTTGGGGTCATTAATTAAATTAAATTAAATTAATGTTAAAAGGACAAATTTAGGTGTCTATAGTATGATCAATGTCACGTATGAGGTATTGATTTATTCATAGAAATTTGAATTAAGTTATTATGTGTTGAACTCTATAGTCATGGAGTATATTTTGCATCATGTAAATTTTGTCTTCTATGTAATTTGTAGCTTACATATCATGTGGCTAACTTAAGATAAATGATTTACATATGTAGGAAATTTAACGCCTTTGACATGGATCAACAGGTATAATTTATTATTTGGTTTCCTTCTCTTTAGTCAGCAAAATATATAATCCTAGTATGTCTCTCATTTGATGGATTGCAGATATCACCAAATAGGTATTTGTCTGATCTGTCTTCCTCAAGTGAGGAAAATGCAGGAATAGAAGACAAAAGTGAGACATCTAGTAGGTCTAAAATGGAGAGATCAACTAGAGGTCAAAAGATTAGAAGAAAATTCAATAAATGAATGCAATTTTTCCTTATTGAGGGGGGGTCATGTTCTTATGATAATGAGACCAAAGGCGACAGGAAGGTTTCCTTAAGGTACACACATCTTCAGAAAGAATGGGTACCCAAGGAACTACCTCTAGTTAACACTGATTTTTCTATTAACAAAAGGATATATCACATAGCTCCATCTTCATTACATGGTTTGGGCTTATTTTCCACGGATGGCATAAAGGTCAATTATAATCAAGTTGTTGAATTGATGGAGTATGTAGGACCTTGTTACAATTACAATAATTGGATGTGGATTGTGCAATATAAAAAAAGTATGCATAGGTATGCATTGTCAGCAAATTACATACAATGCAAAGCAAATGATCAAACTAGAAGGCTCTTTATGATATTGATGGAAGGCCAAAAGCATCAAGGAATATTGTAGGTTTTATAAATAGTTTTTGATCTGTATCAACTAATAAGCGATTGAATTGTATATTCAAGGCACGTGAGGGAAATCGTGTATTTGTATGTGCGATAAAATCAATAAGTGCAGGGGAAGAGCTTCTGATAGATTACAATTTGAATCATGTAGATACAAAAAAGTTCCCTATCATGTGATTGGTAAGTATAACATTTAAACCAAAGGTTCCAATTAATATTGACTCCAATATACAATCTACTATTTTATTAATAATTTTTTTTGGTAAGTTTATTACTTTCATTTTTGCTGATTGCTAAGAATTACTAATCTTTGTCACAGGGCGAAATGAATCTACCTCAAGATATAGGCGGGGATGTTCCTCACAGTACAACTTCTTCATGAAAGGTAAACCTTAATTAGTATAATTCTACAAATTAAATAGAAACAAATGTCATATTATTATGTTCTTTTCTTTATGGCTTTGGAGCTATTTTGATAGAATTTTACTTATATTGATGTCACAACTTGATACTTATTGATAGGGAAAATTAGAAATGCAGCAGATTAATTGTGATCTGAAATTGAGGTTTCATTTATAGATGACATCGCATGTAGCACTAACCCTATATTCATGGCTACTCAAATTATAAGTAAATATAGTAAAGAAATTCTTAACCTTGTCATGTTACCAAACAAAACTGAGTAGATAGAGGCACTCAAAGATGAATTGATTCGTAGATTCAATTGTATGAATGTAAGCAGTAATTAATCTTAAGCAATAATTAAAGTTTAATAGATGTTTATATTTTATACTATCTTATGGATCATGATCTAAAATATGATGTGTTCTTCTTATAGGATTTTTTGACACTTGTGAAATGTGGTCAATATGGTGAGGGTTGTAGCACTGCACAACCTTCATGTAAATAATCCTTAAACCTTTAAACATTCATTTAACCTTTGTATGCATTATTGACTCAACTTATGTTTGGGATGCTTCTAGTACCTCATTTAATCTTTATCCATTGCAAATGTCTTTGCTAACAATGTATTCTTCAGCTCATGATGAAGTGCAGATGCCTCCTTTGATCAACATTCCGCTATCGACAACTGCATTGTCCACATCAAGGAGCTTGCAGACATCTTCCTCTGTACTAGCTACAACTGGTAAAACCTTGTTTTTCTATATTTTGTTATGTGCTAATCATGGATTGATTATTTTTCTTGTGTGAATTTTATACACTACATGGACCTATTTTGTGCACTAATAGATACACGTACACTTGGTACAAGAGCATATCAGACCGGTACTAGTGAAGATCAACCATTTCCTGGATCAGCCTGTGTTACTAGTACTGGTTCGTTTGCAGGGACATTATTGTTGAACAATAAAAATATGTTTTTGTTAAAAGTACCAAAGCTTCCAGGTGCTTTAAAATTGTTATTATTTACAGTGTAATTGTAGTTTACTTATACATAACTCATTTTGGACTAATAATCCCATGATATTTTTGTAGGAAATGATGGTTTTTATGATTATCTTTTTGAAATGACATTGAAGCTATTTGGGCCCACCATACGTAAAAGGTAAGTAGCTTCATAATATTGGTACAATATTTTTCTTATCTTCCATTTATTGTACTATATTAAAGTTATGATATCTAACAATTTTGTTTTTTCAAAAAAGGTGGACTGAACAAGATGCTGATTTAAAAAAATCAACTCATTAAATCTTTAGAGGACCTCTTTGGAAATAAAACTTTTGACAATGTCATAATTCTTAAAAAAACATCCAAACATATAAAGATTGTGAGGGACCAATATAGAAGGGCTCTAAAGGATAACCCAAAGTATGAGCATCCTCCTATGATTCCACGGATGGAGTGGAATGAAATAATGGAAGATGCAAAAGAGAAAAGGCTAAATGGTAGTGGAATTCAACCAGAAGATGACAAAAGAAGGTATGTCATGATAGTATTAAGTAGAATGTAATCATGCACTAATTAGTGATCTTTGTAAATATATAATCTAACACGTTTCAAACTTTTCATAGACTGCAAGACACCTCAAAAGCTACACAAGCGAGATTAAAAAAGGTTGGCCAACACAAACTTGGTTCTGGTGGCTATATGAAACTTCACTCTCGACTTGTAAGTAGCAGCATTGGAATTTCATATCAAATTTTTATATATAAGGCTGTGAACAATTCTGTTTAATTAAATCATACATGTAAAAGTGATGATATTAAACAAAAAATACAAGGCACAAAATTCAATGTAGAGCCCACGGATGAAGACAAAAGAATAGCCTTGAAGGAAGGCTATAAAGTCATGGCTGCACACCTATGCCATGAATCTGAAATCCATAACAAAGAATCTACTGCACCAGATGAGACACATGTAAATTGGTCAAATGAAAAGTAAATCAAATTGAATAGTTAATTTCAAACATAAATTGACTATTTCATGATAACAATGTGCATGACATTTCACTATAGCCTTCAAATCCTATCACAAAACTTGAGCGTGATGAAGGCCATGATGTGCATCATAGTGGTGGAGGTATTAATTTTCTATTGGAAATAAATTACGTAATTATTAATAGAATTTAACATCTTTAATTGCAATTGGTCATGTAACCTTTTTTTGAATATTTTAGAGCATGTTGAGCATGTTGAGGTGGCGGAAGATCAAAATTTTATTGTACATGATGATGTGGCATTTTCAGGTAAAGAAAAATGCATGTTATGTTCTACTGGTTAATGAAATACATGTAATAGTAAAAGAAAGTATGCGAATTTAACCCATTTACTTGTTATTGCAGCAAACCCCCCTTTAGTGCAGCAATCTCGTGCTCCTTGAGACATGAGGAAGCATCATAATTTGATATCACAACCATAAGAGGAGGAAGATACTATTGATGCTCCTCTCAGCCTTTACCTAATTAAGAAATCTAAGAAAAACCCAAAAAAGAAATTATTTCTTAAAAATGCTCTTTGATAAAACTTGTTTGATTAACTTTGTTGGATAATGGAAGAATGTTGTTTTAAGTAATTATCTATGAATGTTGTGTATTAATATTGAATTATATGTCATGTTAATGAATATTGTTATGTGTTAATGAATTCTTGATTAGTGTTGTGTATTAATGAATGTTATGTGATTGTATTAATTGATTGTTATAGTTCACAAATGGATGAATGAAGTGTGCAATTAGATGTTAATGGGGAATTTAGATTGATTTTAGGGGGAGGGGGGGTGAGGCCAGATGAGCTTCCACCTTCACGTGGTTGACCTTGTCAAATAGATAATATTAAAGTATTCTCGAAACCAAGTGAAGCTCAAACTAACATACCTTCATTATTTAATCAATTTCTTCTGTTCTAGGTCTTTTCCCATAAGTGCATTTTGAATGTGTCGTTGTCAGGCAACTATCAAATAAAAAACTAGAAGGGCCAATAGTCAACTTCTCATTGTCATTGTCTGGCATGATTCGACTTCATTTTGTGTAAGTATTCTCATATTGAATGCGTCAACCTCTCTTGGCCTAATGTGGATTATTTCATTGGTTTGTGTTTTTGAGTAGGTGAAGTGTTAAATTAGTTCCTATCTTCTATTCTTAATTTGTTCAAACTACAGGAGGGCTTGATAGATATACTCAACATAGAATTGACTGCTAGTCCAAGCAATTGAGCACATTGAGTCTTTGGCTTGAGAGAAAGAGTTGGGTAATTTTGTTTCTGGAGACCTGTGTAATTGTCCTCGATGGCCTCTTTTTTTTTAACAAGTTATTTTTATATATATGTAGTGTCCATATTATTTTTAATACAAATTCTTTTTGTGTATATGCTAGTGCTATGGAACCTAAATAAACAATTATAAATGTAATAGATAATGTATTTGATGAAGGAATTGATGTACCACATGTAAACCAAAATCCATGCTTAATGCCATTTTGTGCAGTTCTTGAGTGTCTGACTCAAGTTATAATGCAAAAAAATTGATGCATATAAAGTGTCTTTACTAAAATTTTAATCTAGTGCAATGAATTTTGTTTCATTGTTAATAGACGATATATGTAGTCATGAGATTTCAGATATGTGATTGTTTCTTGTTCTTATTTTCAGCAAAATGAGTTTGTCTATTAGCATATCAACTTTTCTATTTTGGTTGGAATTTTTTGTTTTAAGCTCCTAATGTTTATGACAATTCACTTTGGTCTAAAAACTAACAACTTTCTCATGAGAAATACCAAAATGAAACACATTGATTGTCTATCCACTCCACATGCCCACTTGTCATTGCCCTTTGAAAAACTAACTTAGATTAGCCATATGTTGCCTCACCTATTTGAGGTAAGCCAAACTCGGTCCAATTCTCTTAACAATGGTACATATCCGTCCAAGTGTAGCAACCTTCAAAGATTTGTTGTGGTAAAGAGAATGCCCATATTTTATTAGCCTAACATAGTCTTTGGCCACTTTGGTAATGAGATTGCGAGCAATATTGATCTGGCCAAGGGTCAACTTGTAGTGATCTTTATCATATAAAACATTTAGTAGATCTCCATAAAATGGATGCACATCATCTTGGCAGGGGAAATCATCTTGGCAGATCTCCATAAAATGGATACACACCATTCCTATTAGTTGAACTAAAATTTCTTTGTTGTAGAATTGATTTAGTATAGAATATTTTCCAATAGGATTTAAAAAAAAAAACAAGGTTTTCGTAGCATTATCTACCACTTGAGCAAAAGTTTCCATAGCTAAATTTCCTTGCCACAAATTTAATATTGCTCTAAAGACTTACAAGTTAGTAAGTTCTTGGCTAAAGGGATGATAAACTAAATAAAGTTTCAAACATATGAACAAATAAAACTCATACAAGCAAAAGCTGGAGCCAAATTGAATAGCATTGGCTATTTGTCAGCAGAAGGTCCCAGCTAGAACAAACACATTTGTCACTTCATTAAGATGACAATTGTGTACTAAGTTTCCTAACTGTATAAGTAGTCATCATCTTTATTATTTGCTATAGCAAATACATCTGAAGCACCAGTAGAAGCACCAACAGGTCTATGTGGAAATCAAAATTCAGAACCAAAGCCTTGAGATTGTTGTAGTGTTTGTGCAAAGGCTTGATACTTTCGAATATCAGCATCACTGACACTTCTTCGGGCATATTTCATTCACTCCTCAAAATGAGCAGCCTTGATTTCAACTACCTCATCACTATCATCCTCATCCATTGCCTTGGGGTTCTCACTTCTTTTTCTTTCACATTCAATATCCTACAAAAGTGCAGAGGAAAGAGAACATGACAAATTGAAATAATAAGATACAAGTTGAGGAAAATTGAATAAAAAAATGTAAAATTCTAACACACCAGTTCAAAAAAACCATTAAGAAATTCATAACCAAATCTAGTTTGCAAAATTCACCACAATTGAAACTCACATTCTCAATATTTTCTCTAATAGCATACTTGCAAGCCCGCTGAAAAATCTCTGTAATATCAGCTCCACTAAATCTTTGGGTATAACGGGCCAGTGCCATTAGGTCCACATCCTTTGAGACGGGTGATTTTCTCAAGAAAGAACTGAAAATTTGATAACATGAGGACTCATCAGGTAAGGGAATATAAATCAATTGGTCAAGTCGGTCAGGCCTTAGAAATGCAGGATCGATGATATCAGGTCTGTTTGTAGCACCAATAATAAAAAATGTTTTCTTGGCTATCATACCATCCATCTTTGTCAACAAATGGTTAAGGACTCTGTCCATAGCACCACCAACATCCCCAACATTGCTTCCACGCTGCAAACATGCAAACCAATTATGCATCACCAGTCAGAGCCTATCTCTCAAATAGTTCAAACAAAATGAAAAAACCCACAGTTTCATGTAGAGCATAGCAGATGGATTGCTAGAGCCCAAAGTAGTCTAGAAAATAGAATGAGTAGGGACCCGTTGGCATCAAGCAACATAACGAGTGTGGATACCTGAAGATAAATATCTAGACTAATCACCGATCAGGATGTCATTGGTGATTAGTCTGGATATTTATCTTCATTTTTTTTTTTAAACATTCCATATTTAGTCAAAATTTTGACTAATCATAGTTGACATTTCGACTAACCAACATCGAAACTCTGACCTAGTTTGGTCTAAAAATTGACCATTCTGTGTCGAAATGTGGTGTCGTGGGTTTGGCATCTTGGTCGGAGTGGCCAAATATTTTGACCAATATTGGTCTAAATTGTGACGCAATTTGGTCAAAATATGACCGTTGTGGTTTTCGCATCTTGGTCGGATGGGCCAAGCATTTTGACCAACTATGGTCGAATTTTCGATGAATATATCATCACTTGCTAATGTCATTTTTGACCAAGATTGGTGTAGAACATTCTACGGTTACAACGATATGTTGAAAATTTGACAAGAAAAATAGTGACCAACCAATTGGTTGATTATTCGACCCATTTGGGTAGAAACTTTAACCAATCATCTGTTGAAAATAGGTGCAAATTGTACTAGTGATTCCAACACTAAACATTTGAAATACAAGAGAAAGAGGGGCTTCCAAACATAACTCTCAATATAACCCAAGTTAGATTAGCAAAACCCAAGTAGATGAAGGGATTCCAATGCTAAACCCAAATTATATCAAGGAAGTATGCAAGTAAGTCCTATTTCATGCAATGTAGGATTTTATTAAAGTTGTGTAAATGTAAATGTGAAATTGAACCAATTGATTTAATGAGAAAAGTAAGATAGATCTAGATGTTAAGTGTATGCAATCAACTCAATTAAGATATGAAAATAGGTGTAGACTAAGAAGTTAAATGAAATATAGAGTACTTAAACTAAAATGTGTAGAGGAATATTCCTTTTTGTTCTAAAAAACTATAGATTTGAACTTGTGACAGAACTTCCAACTACAAATTCACGATCACAACAGAAAACCTAGAAAATACTATTTCTCTCAGACCTCGAGGAACAAGTCGACCTAGTGCAACATATTCTAGACACTTTTCCATGAAGTCACTGTGTTCCTGGGACATTGTAGCAAAGTTGACCTAACTTTTTCAAAAATGTCTCGGCGAGTAGTTTCCAAATATGTGGTTGTAATTTTGATATCTTGCTCCTCCACATAGAAAAGCTTGTTTTTGGGTTTGGGTGGATGAGGGCTTTCCTTGGTCAATCCATAGATTGAGGAATCAACCTTGAAATTGAGATGTAAATGTAATGATAAAGGAAATGATAACATTTATTAGGATTTAATTTATCAAATGAAAGATACAATTACCTTTGTAGATGCAATTGAATCTGATATGTGATCAAGTATGCAAATGTAATAGCCTTGACTCAAAGAAACCAAAAGGAAGTCAAATAAGTCAAAACCTCATGTATAAGAATGTATATGATATGCCATGATTAAGGATGGAAGAATTGGATGATTTGGAATGATGGATCTCCTCCTTAGAAGTCAAACTCCACTACCACCTTGAAGGAAGAAGCTTGATGCTAGAAGGAAATGCTTGAATTTCATGAATGCTTGAAGATGCTTGCTTGAAATATCATGAACGCATGTATGATTTCTTGTATAATGATTATGTATCTTTATGATGATAAAATAAAATTCCCAAGCCTCCTTATATACTAGTTTTTGGGATTGAAAACAAAGCAGGCTGACCCGAGAGTAAAAGAAATCAATCGACAAACTCGAGGCACTTCGGGCCCCGTAATCAAATTTCCTTGGGGAAGAGGTTGAATTGGGTTGACCTCTTCCTAGATCAGGTTGACCAAGTTGACCTATTCCCATGGGGGTCCCAAAGAGGGGTCCCAGAGGCCTCAGAGAAGGTGCAGAAAGAATTAGGGGTTGATGAAACCACTAGAAGATATAGCCAAAAAGGTGATAAAATAGAACCTAAAGGACCATGCTTGAAAATGAGAGAGAGACAAAAACCATGCTAAGGAGGGATAACAGGTCTCAAAATGAAGTGAATCCATTTTAAGACAGTATAATTTCCCTTCTCCAAGTAATAATTTTTTTGAGTTTGACATCAAGATTAGCAAATCCGTCGGCCACCATATTAACTTCATGATAAGCATGTGCTAAATAAAACTTATCAAAGGTTTGAATTATGGAATTGGATTCCTTAATAATATGGTCTATGGACCATAAAGCACTGTGTTCACCCTTTAGGAATTTGATGATATTATTAGAATCTCCCTTTAGCCAAACCATTTTGCAATTCAAGTCTCTAGCCAACCTTAGGGTTTGAAGAGCTCACATAGCTTCTACAAAGTGATTAGATTGGGTGCCCAAGGGAGAGGCTACAACCCCTAAACAATTACCATACTCATCTCTAACCAATCCTCTACATCTAGCTAGACCAGGGTTTCCTTTAGCTGCCCCATAAAATTTTATTTTAACCCATCCACTAGGAGGTGATGTCCAAACCAACCCCTCTCTTTTATTCTCCTTTCTACTTTTTGTCATGGGGAGATTCCAATCCTTGAATAATCCAAGATCCTCATATAGATTGGTGGTGGTCAGGGAATCTTTAAGGAAGGAAGAAATTTTTTCCTTCAAAGCTCTAAAGAGTTTTTATGAGACCACAACAAGGGATGGATTCTTCTCTCTAAAAATCCTATCATTGTGTTCCTTCCATATGTTCTAGATAACATGAGGCACAACAAGAGACCGAAGAGTTTTGATAGCATGGTTAGAAATCGGGAATGACCATTGGAGAAAGAATTCATTCAAAGAGCTAGGAAAGATCCAGTAGAGATTCCACCTCTAAACCACTCTAGACCAAACCTCCCAGGAGAAGGAACGATGAAGGAGGAGATGTGGAGAAGGAACAATGAAGGAGGAGGTCTAGATTGAATTGTTAACTGATTGTTGAGGGAGGAATTAACAATGTTGATTGAATAGTCAGAATTATAATTGAAGAGTGAACTGAAAGTTAGTGTGAGTTAGCTTTGGAAGAATAATCATGATTAAATAAATAAAGAATTTATTTGTTTACACATGTGGAAATTATAAATAAATAATTACTTGTTTATGAGAGGAATAATTAATTTAATTTAATAAATATAATTATTTTAATTATGAGAGGGATTTGATTTAATTATTATATAAATGCAATAAATAGAAAGAGGGAATATTAATTAAATTATATACTTTATTTAGTTAATTATAATGAGATAGGGTATACTTTAAATAACACTCAATTATTTAATTATATTATAAATTAATAATTGATGAAATTTTGATTAGGTGTTCAATAATTAAAATAATTAATTAAAATCACTTAATTATGAAATTGAAAGAGAAATGATTATTTTGAATTTAGAATATAGTACAATGACACATGTTGATTAAATAATAAAGATTATTTAACAATTTAGGAGGAATGTTAGTAATGTCATTATGTTAGAGCAATAGTCCACTTTTGAGTGTCTACATTTTGTCCCTCTTTGATATAATACTTTTTAGGCATCGTTTCAAAGAAAATTTGATAAAAATACTACCCCAATATGCCCCTACAAATAAGTGTAAATAGCTAGGTATTAGGGTGCCCCCTCAAGGAAAAAATGTAATGAAGGGCTCATTTGGTTGATATCGTGATTAGGATCACAACGAAACTCACTTATAAAAAAATGAAGGTCGTATGTAAAAGATATGGACTGTGGAAGGTTAAAATCATTGCGAACAATAGAAGTGCAAAGTGTACACATCCATTGAGACAGGATGGGGTGGGTATAAATAGAAATTTGGGGTCATTTTCAAGGTCATTGTGCACTTTGAGCTTTGAGAGAACTTGGAGTAGAAGGAGCTACTTCTGAGTATTTGGAGAATGATGATAGAGTTCAAGGATGGCATACATATCAATGAGTTGGTCAAGACCTATCACCGCCTAGTTGATGCCCCACCTTTGTGATGCAAAAGCATCTTAGGTTCTTGGAAATCATGTATCACCAAAACATATTAGAGTTGTTAGATGTGCTTGGTAGCTACTTTTAGGTTCTCGATGATGTATTCTTATTTCCATCGATAGGGCTCAGTTGCTACTCAGTTCCATCATTCACCAAGTTGGCTCAGTTGCTTCTTATTTGGTCATTTACCGAGTTGGTTTTCTGTTGCTCGGTAATCTTGCTCACCGAGTGGTTTATTTTGGATTCCTATTAAGACCGACTCATGCATTTGATTTTGGTCATGGAGTTTATGATGGCATCAATCATTGGGAAGCATGTGGACCTAATCTAGTCATTCCTTTCTCCAATGTTAGATCTTAAGGCCAACTTGGTTTGGTAGCCTCTTGTATAAATAAGATAGTATGTTGTAGATTTGAGGAGTTAGTGAGTTTTGGGATAAAAGATAGAATAGGAAGGTTGGTAGTCTCCTCACACGTGCAAGGACTACTTGTAACTGAATTTTGATATTGTTGGCTGTAACCGAGAAGTCCTTACAACTCGACATGTATGAAGTTTTCTATGATAAATAATATATGAAGTTATTTGCACTCTCTCTCTCTCTCTCTCCCCCTTTTTTTTGTATTTGCGTATGTGTGTTGATTTTGTAGGGGGTTGGTAGTTTGGGTGTGCCCTAGGCCCCAATCTTCCTATCTCTTTGCATCAGGTGGTATCAGAGAGAGTTTAGATCCCAAGGTTCCTTTCTTATAAACCCTAGTTGGTGATATTTTTTGTGGTGTGACAGATTGCAATTTGACCTACAATTATAGAGGGTTTCAAGATGGTTTGTGGGAGGTGAGATGCAGATCCAAGCTTAACTGATATGCTAAGTCATATTGCTGCTAGGTTAGAAGCTGTTAAGACAACCCAACATTAAGGAAGACATCTTGATGATGTTAGTGATGGAGAATCTGAAGATCAACAAGGTGAAGCAGAACCTGCACCGGTGATGGATCAAGGTGAAGAAATATTTTTGAAGGCAAGTCTGTGTCGCATTTCAATCCTCCTAAATACACTGGAAGGCTAGATTTAGATGAGTTGATGGATAGGATAACTGAGATGGAAAAATATTTTGAATATGAAAATGTTTCAGAGGAAAAGAATGTGAAAATTGCAAGTACAAAATTGAAAAAGTCATGCATCCTTGTGGTGGGAGCATCTACAATTGGACAAAAAGAGGAAAGGTAGAGACAAAATCAAGGTATGGAATAAGATGGTGAATAAGTTGAAAGGCAAGTTTCTACCCTGTGATTATTAGATTAACCTAGTTAGGAGAATGTAAATTTTGAGGCACAAAGATAGCTCGGTAAAAGATTATACTGAGGAATTCTATAGATTAGACATCAGATCTGGACATAGAGGATGAGGTAGAAAGACTTGCTAGATACTTGAATGGGTTAAGAGTTTCTATCCAAGAGGAAATCAATTTGGTCAAGTTGGAAAGTATTGAAGAAGCTTATCAATTTTCCCTGAAAGTTGAGGATAAATTGAACAAAAGACATGAGCAAAGACAAAGTGGAAGAGGTGGTAGATTCCCTATAGGAAGAGGTAGATCTTATGGTGAAAACAATAAATTAGATCAAGACAAAAAATTAGGATAAAGGTAAGACCGGGTGGAAAAGTGAAAGTTCTTCTAGAGGAAAAGACATTAACTACCAAGGTGGCTATAATAGAGGTGGATTCAGAGGAAATTGTTACAATTGTGGAGGAGAAGGACATAGGTCATTTGAGTGTACACATGCAAGCAAGAAGGTCAGCAATAGTAGAAATGCCTTGGTGCAAGGAAACTCACCGAATGAACTAGAGAAGGAAAATAACTTGATGGCCAAAAGATAATTATGGAGTAAAAGTAATAAGGAAGATTCGATAAGGAAAAGTTTGTTCAAAACCAGATGCAAAGTTGTTGATAAAGTGTAGAAGGTAATCATTGATAGTGGAAGCTCGAATAATCTGGCATTTGAAGAAATGGTTGCAAATTTGTAGTTGGAAAGGTTGAAACACTCGAAGCCCTATCAAATTTTATGGATCAAGGATGAACATACACTATTGGTAAGTGAACAATGTTATGTGAATTTGAAAATTGGCAAGTACTATGATAAGGTGTTGTGTGATATCATGCCTATGGACTAATGTCATATTTTGTTGGGTAGACCTTGGCAATGTGATAGACATGCTATATATGATGGAAGATTGCGTAAATATATTATTTGGGCTAATGGGAGAAGACAAATCTTGTTACCTTTGATTGAATAATCTATTGGTAATGTTTGTACATTTGTGAAAGTTTGTTTGATGGAAGTAAGAAATTTTGTTAAGGATTTGAAGAAGAATTATGTATGTTTTGTTGTGATTCCTAACAAACTGAGCGAGAAAACAGTGGGTAGTATCCTTGAAGAGGTTGATAAGATACTCAATGAGTAAAAAGAGATCATTTTTGATAATGTACCTGATGATTTACCACCAAAGAGAAGTATTTTTCATTGTATGGATCTGATTCTTGGAGCTATTTTACTGAATAAAGTGCCACATCAGTTGACACCTACCAAGAATGAGGAACTTAACTGACAAATCCAAGAGTTGTTGTCGAAAGGTTTGATCCGAGAAATTTTGAGTCCATGTGCAGTACCAATTGTATTAGCACCTAAGAAGAATGTAGAATGACAAATGTGTACTAATTCTAAAGCAATCAATAAAATAACAATGAAATATCGATTTCCTATACTGAGAATGGATGACATAATAGATAGTTTGAGTGGAGAAAAGTATTTTACTAAAATTGATTTAAAGATCGGATATCATCATATCAGAATCAAAGAAGGTGGTGAATGGAATACTACTTTCAAGACAAGAGAAGGTTTGTATGAGTGGTTGGTTATGCCTTTTGGTTTAACTAATGCACTAAGTACTTTTTATGAGATTAATGAATGAGGTTTTGAAGAAATTCTTGGGTAAATTTGTGATTATATACCTAGATGACATTCTAATATTCAGTAAGATTAGAGAAGAACATTTGTTGCACATTAAACATGTATTGCAGAGATTGAAAGAAGAAAAGTTGTTGATTAATTTGAAGAAGTGTTCCTTCATGAAAGAGGAGATTGTATAATTGGGATTTGTGATTTTAGCTGATGGATCTTTAGAAGGTTGAAGCTATTTTGAATTGGCCTACACCTGTAAATGCTAGTGAGGTAAGATCATTTCATGGTTTAGCAAGTTTTTTCCAAAAGTTCATTAGAAATTTTAGTGCAATTTGTAATGCTATGACTAAGACTATGAGAGGAGACAAAAGAGAATTCATATGGACACATGGAGCTAATAAAATTTTTGAGACTTTGAAGTAAAAGGTTGTTGAATTGTCTGTGTTAGTTTTACCTAATTTTAATAAGGTATTTCAAGTTGAATTTGATGCAAGTGGTAGCGCAATAGGAGTTGTTTTGATTCAAGAAGTTAAACCTGTTGCTTTCTTTAGTGAGAAATTGAATGATGCTAAAAGAAAATATTATGTGTATGGTAAAGAGTTCTATGTTATTATTCAAGCCCTAAAGAAATAGCGACCTTATTTGATACCGAGTGAATTTGTGTTGTATACTAGTTACAAGGCTTTGTAATATTTGGGTAGTCAAAATAAGTTGATTCAAAGACATACGAAATGGGTTGAGTATTTGCAGAATTATACATTTGTGATAAAACATAAGAGTGGAGTTACTAACTGAGTTGTTGATGCATTGAGTAGAAGAAGATCTTTGATGACTGAAATAAGAATTGAAGTTCTTAGTTTTGATGACATGAAGGATTTGTATGAAACTGAACCTAATTTTTTAGAGCCATGGAGAAAGTGCAGAGCACCTATTCAAGATCAACCAAGTACTAAATGGCAAGACTATTTCATTCAAGAAGGTATTTTGTTTAAAGGTATTCAGTTGTGTATACCAAAAGGATCAATGAGAACTAATTTGATAAAGGAGAAATATAGTAGTGGTTTGGCTGAACATTTTGGCATTAATAAAACATTGAATTTTCTCAATGAGAGATACTTTTGGCCATAATTGTATAGGGATGTTTAGAGATTTGTCAGAAGTTGGTGAGTTTGTCAAGTTGCAAAGGGAGTAAGTCAGAATACTAGATTGTATACATTGATTTATGTTCCTGCATTTATATCTTACACAAATAATGCATTCAATAGTTGTGGTTATATAGCTATCATCTAGAGACATTTCCAAGTCTCCCTAAAGAATAAAAACCACTAGAACCACATGATACATATTGTTAATTCTTCTCACATAATTGGAAACACACTAAGAACACTAGGTCAATACTTGACATCAATGCCAAAACAATAACTGATTATCTCAATCACCAAATCTATATCATCTCATCACTTACCATTACATCATCAGTTATGCCAACAATCTCCCCCTTTAGCATTGATGGCAACCCTTACAATCATAGACTCTTCTCAATTAGATAACCTACTCTACTTGTGTTCTTACACTCTTCAACTTTGAATTGATTGTCATCTATTACAACTGCTTGAAAAATTATTTGTACATCTACTTGACCTACTCATTGTACATCTTTCCCCCTTTAAAAATAATGCCAAAGACACAATACCATAGAATACTTCATCTCCTTCAGTATCTGCATCACTGACTGCTCCCCCTTAGGAGTAGCTCCTTATTAAATCAACCCGACAATGATTTTTAATACAAAACATTAGACTGATACAACAACATCACTTTAATTAAGCTTAGATAGGGGAATGACCTCCAACTTTCTCCTTGGATACTCAAACGTATCCTTTGGTAATGGCTTAGTAAAAATATCTACAACTTGCTCCTTAGTTGGCACATACTCCAATTGTACTTCTTTCTCCCTAATAAAATAGTACTTAATTGCAATATGCTTGGTATTAGAGTGCATCACAAGGTTCTTGGATATGTTGATAGCACCAGTGTTATCACAATAGATAATCACCAGTTCAGTTACCTTTTCCTTGATTCCTTTCAATAACTACTTCATCCAAGCAACTTGTGTGCAATTAATAGCAACAACAATATATTCTACCTTAGCAGTAGATTGAGAAAGACAATTTTGCTTCTTTCTTGTCCATGACACTAGTCTCTTTCCAAGAAAGAAAGATCCTCCACTTGTGCTTTTCCTATCATCCACATTACCTACCTAGTCTACATCAGTGAACATCCACAAAGAAAAATATCCTTTATGATCATACCAAAGACCATAATTTGTAGTCCATTTCAAGTATCTAAAGATTCTATTTAAAAACACCATATAGGATTCCTTAGGATTAGATTGAAATCTTGCGACAACCCCAACTACATGTGCTATATTAGGTCTACTATGAACAACATAATTCAACTTACCAATCATGGATCTGGACAAAGTTGCACTCATCTCTTTAGAATCATCTTTCTTTGATAGCTTACAACTAGTTACCATCAGTGTTCCTACTGGTTTAGAATATTATAACCCAAAAGTCTTCAATACTTCCCTAACATACTTTGTTTGGATTATGTAGATTATGTCATCAAGCTGAGATATCTACATTCCAACAAAGAATTTTATCTCACCAAATATAGAACTATGAAAGTCTGTTCTCACTTCTTCTGCAAATGTAATGCTCATCTCATCATTTCCACCAGATATGATGTCATCCATAAAAACTTTAGTAATCAATAATCTATCATCTTTCTCAGTCTTTAGGTAAACATTACTATCCTCACTTGTTCTAATAAAACCAATCTTGATCAGATATAAATGAAGTCTCTCATACCATGCCCTTGGAGCCTTCTTTAATCCACAAATCACCTTCTACAACTTGCACACCAAGTCTTCACCTTCTGATATTGAAAAACCATCAGGTTGTTCAATGTAAACTTCCTCTTCCAAAATACCATTCAAGAACATAGATTTAACATCCATTTGGAAAACTTTAAAACTTTTGTAAGCAACATATAGTAGTAGAATCCTTACTCCTTCAAGTCTAGCCACTGGTGTAAAAGTGTCACCATAATCCATGCCTTCTTGTGCATATCCCTTAACCATAAGTCTTTCCTTATGCTTGACTACTTCACCATCTTCATTGAGTTTATTCTTGAAAACCCACTTAGTTCCAATCACATTCTTTTCAACAGGTCTAGGAACTAGTACCCAAGTATTGTTCTTCTTTATCTGAGCTAACTCTTCTTCTATGGCTTTAACTCATTTATCATTCTTCAATTCTTCTCCTACTAGATTAGGTTCATGTTTAGAAATTAGATAGGTACTTTCTCTCATCTTTCTTCTAGTCTAAACACAAGCATTCTTATCTTGAATAATATGATCAATTGAATGATTAAGCTCTACATACCTTGGTATTACCAGTTCAAGTCTAGGTGCCTCTTCTACTGATTGAATTGGTTCATCCATATTGTTCTAGTTTTTAGCTTCTTGCTCCACCGGTTGAACATATATAATCCCCTAATCATCTCCTAATTCATTCTTACTAGAACCATCATTCTGCTCTAGGAATTCATTAATCCTCACATTCACACTTTCTATCATCTTGTTGGTTCTCTTGTTTAGACACTTGTAAACTTTTACTCTTTTAGAATATCCTAGAAATATTCCCTCATGACTCTTAGGATCAAGATTTCTTGTATTGTCATCTATCTTTATATAGCATCTGCTCCCAAAAACTTTGGAGTAATTTAAAAATGGGTGTGTGACCATGTCATAACTCATAAGAAGTCTTATCGGTACTCTTCTTCACCTGCACATGGTTTAATGTATAAACAACAGTGTTGACAACTTCTCTCCAAAACATTTGGGGCACATCTCTTTGTATCATCATTGTTCTCGCAATATCAATAACAGATCTATTCCTTCTCTTTGAAATCTCATTTTATTGTTGGGTTCTAGGTGTTGACATTTTCCTCTTAATTCCATGTTCTTCACAAAATTTAGTGAATTCCAAAGATGTGAACTCACCACCTCTATCAAATCTCAAGCACTTCAGACTTTTACCCATTTCTTTTTCAACTCATGCTTTAAACACCTTAAAAAAATAGAATGCATCTAGTTTGTCTTTCAAAAAAGTAACCCACATCATCCTAGAGTAGTCATCAACAAAAAGCATAAAATACCTATCTCCATAGTAGCTTCTTGTTCTCATAGGACCACACAAATAAGTGTGAACTAGATCCAAAATACCTTTAGATGAAAATTACTTACTAATAAAAATAGAACTAGTTAGCTTTCCCAATTGACATTCCTTGCACATGACATTGTCTGGTTTCACTAGTTGTGGCAAACCTCTAACAATATTCATCTTACTAACTTTGACCAAACTATAAAAGTTAACATGACAAAATCTCCTATGACACAACCAGTTATCATCAACTTTTGCAATCAAACAACTCTTTACTATAGTATCCAGTTCTAATAAGTTACCTTTAGTCTGCATACTGGTAGCAATCAAATCACCAGATCTCCCAAGTATCTTGCAAACAACTCCTTTGAATTCTACAAGATAACCTTTATTATTCAATTGTGCTACACTCAAAATTTTTTACACTAGGCCTTCTACCCAGTAAACATCATCATGATTTAGTTTTCTATTTAATGTAATAGATCTAACTCCTTTTACCAACCAAGGAGAGTTATTACCATATCTTACTGAACCACCATCATATTCTTCCAACTTAGTGAACTTACTTTGATCACCAGTCATATGATTTGTACATCCATTGTCTATTACCCAATATTCACTGTGATCCATGCTTGAAATCAATGCTTTTTCATTACTTGCAAGAAGATTTTCCTTAAAAACAACAAATGTAAACACATCTTCCTCATTATCCTCATATTCCTCATAGGTAACTCCGTCATCTACAACAACAAAATAAATATTATTTATCTTGTCCTTGAATATATTAAGCTTATCCTTCTTATCACCATCAGGACACTTGGAAAAAAAGTGTCCAATCTTGTTACATGAGAAATATTTGAAAGGTAGCTTACCCACGTACTTGTCGGTTCCTCTATGTAGCCTCCTAGTAAACAATGCTTCCAACTCATCCTATCTATTTTCTTTAGTCAAGATAGAATCATAATCATTAGAGTAACCTGACATAGAAGAATATTCATGACTAACTTCATTTCCTTTCCTTGTAGGTGTAAGAGACATAGATGCCTTGAATTCAACTTCAAACCTTGGAATACTATTATCATAATTGCTAAGCTCAAAAGTAGTCAACTTTCCAATTAATGTATCAAGAGTGACAATTGCAATTCCTAGAGATCTTAATTCCTGAATAGAATAAACCCTAATGACATAAAGAGGTAACAAGGTTATCAATACTTTACTTACTACATCATCTTCTTCAATATTTCCACTAGCACTTTTGATAGCAACAACCACTTCTTTGATTCTCTAGCCATACTTCTCAATGTTTTCACCTTCAACCATCCTCATGTCATCAAATTTTCCTTTCAAACTATCAACCTTAGCTTTTTGCACATGTTTGTATCCATTATACACTAGCTTTAATTTTGACCACACATCATAGGTGATATCAAGATCTTTGATATCAACAAAATCTGCATCATTGTTGTAGTATTCTCCCGTTGTTCCCTTACTTTATCTGCATTGAGAGGACTGGTTGGAATAACATACTAGTTAACAACATGATTCCAACATTGACTACCCATACCTTTTAGGTAAAGTTTCTTTCTACCACTCCACACCAAGTAGTTCTCCCTTGTGAACTTAGGACCTTCCTTTCTCATCATTCTCAAATCTTAACCTCAAGCTGATAAGCTTCTCCATAAAGAGGACCAAAGATCTGCTAAAAATTTTTAGTCCTAAGGGTCCAAGATTACTTGGGGGGGGGGGGGGGGGGGGGGGGGGTGAATCAGTAATCCAAATATCTGATACTTTTCAACTTCTTTAATCTCAAAGATAACATTCACAAGTTTACCAATTAATAAGAAAATAAAACTTAAACCAAATAAACATCAACCATCATAAAAATTGAAACACATAACACATAAATTTTCTCTTGGAAACCCAAAAGGGTGAAAACCACATGTGAGATGAGACTCACAAATTGTGTACCGCTTAACCTTGTTAGGAGTTTTACAAAGACACTATTAGGTGTTGCCCAATTATGGGATTTACCTCTAGCTCTATTAGGAGCTTTAACTTGTGAGGAGTAGCCTTGTTAGAGGACTTCAAACACTAGCTAAAAGTGTCACCCTGTTAAAGGATTTACATAAAATATCTTTTAGGATCCACTTGATTAAGGGATTTAGCCTACCGTAACTGTTAGGATACAACAAGTAGATTGATCTGGTAAATAGAAACACATTTTATTGATCAAATATTTTGAAATGCATACAATTTTTCCTTAGATAACTCTGGAATACCATGGCTTGATCGAACCTACATAATCACGATCTACACATTAAAATCTTCGATTCCATGATATAAATATCACTACTCAAGCCTTAAAATGTTCCACCGAATTAACACCTTCTCCAACATATTGAAAACACTTTTCCAATATTTTCACCCAGAGAGATCATGCCAAAACACATATCCCAATGTAACAACCATCTTTACCTAACATGTTAGCCACAAAATGGATCCAAACAATTTTTTTTTCAACAATAATCAAACACATTTTGACCAAATCCTTCATCTTGATAAAATGATCTACCTTGATCAATGTAATGACAACTCATCACCATAAATGATATTAGACACATCAACATGACAATTGGAATATAATTTATTCATCGCATCATGATCACCAATTTCTAACAGAGGATCTACCATTGGTAACACAAAAACACTATCACTAGTCACTGAAACAATTTTTGTATCCTCAAAATATGCTTACTGATTAACCAAATCTATTGTGGTCATAACCATGAACTTAAAATAGTATTAGAAACATAATTCTATGATCACATAACCTAACTTATCATAGATTTGATAAACCAATCAAATCACTCATTGCTAGTCAAAGACTATTCTAGTATTTGCCCTGTCACACTTCAATCATTCATATCTTACATAAATAATACATTCCATAGTTGCGGTTATACCATTATCATCTAGAGACATTCCCAAGTCTCCCTAAAGAATCACAACCATTGAAACCACATGAAACATATTGTTCATTCTTCTCACATAATTAGCAACACACTAAGAACACTAGGTTAGTACTTGAAATTAATGACAAAACAATAACTAATCATCTCAATCACCAATTTTGTACCATCTCATCACTTATCATCACATCATTAGCTATACCAATTGAATTGGGAATAAAATGTTGCACATATAAGGTGCAAACAACACACTCAAATTATTGAATCGACACATATAGAAAAATAGGATGTGGGCTCAATTCTATAATTGAGTCACATTCATGTAATTAAGATGACATAGACATAGGTCAAGTGTTGGCAAGTTGGCTATACTAGTGTATATGAATTTCTATAGTGTTGTCATTATGGCAATAAAGTCATATAGTAGTTTGGAGTCAGTGCACTTGATGAGAAGATCAAAAATCAGTTAAGTGTTGAAGACTGGACAGTGTACAGAGTACCTGAAGCTCAGAGCATCAGCGCACGTGCGTATGACCGAGTTATAGTCTATGCCCTAAAAGATAAGTTGGTTAGACTATATTCATGCTTAGTCTATGAGCACATGATCAGATATGCAAGTATGCCAAAGTTATAGACAGTTGAAGTTACACAGCCAGTGTGTGCCAGAGAAGAACAGAGTAAGCAGCTGACTGTTAGCATTTTGATTTGCAGTTATATTCTAATGTTGTAAAGGCTATGTGCCTATTGTAATTAGGTTTCCGACATGTAAATATTTTTGTTTGTAAACACACTTGAGCCAATTCAATTGGAAGCATTGTATGTAATCGGTTAAAGGGCTGACCTAGTTGTTTGTTTTGTATGCACATATAAATATGAGATGCGCCCATTGTAATATGCATGGAAGTTGATATAGAGTTGTGATAAGTAGAGAAGAAGTATGCAAAGATTCTATATGATGTATTAGAGCTTTGCAAGAGGTCAAAGCATCAACGCATCAAAGGAATTGATCAGACAAGCAGTGTCATAGTGATAGTTCATCTAGCAGATATAGTGTGTATCTAAGACCAGAAGGTTGTAGCCTTCACCACTTGAGTAGTGAGCTCTAAGACAATGCGTCCAATCTTGTAATAAGGACTAATTGTAAAAGACTCCTAATGGGGTTTGACCCTTGACAAGATCTACTGTACTTAATACATTGTAAAGAAACTCCTAACAGGGTTAAGGATCTTCTAACAAGGATCATAAAAAAGTAGTACAAAATATTAGTGGGTGTCAATTCTCACCGGGGTTTTTACCTATTTGGGTTTCCCCATAACCATATTGGTGTTATGTGTTGATTTCATGTTTCATGTTTATGTGAATGTTCATTTTAGTACTTAAGTATTTAAGTTTAGTTTAAAGATTAAATGAAAAGATAAATTATAGTGAACACTGATTCACCCCCCCTCTCAGTGTTCCCATTCCTAAAAATTGGTATCAGAGCTCTGGTCCTCAATAAAGAAGTTTAAATACTTGAGGAGATCATGGATAAAGTAGAAATGAAACATCTAAAAAGAAATCTAGAAGTTGCTCTTGAAGACCTGGATAGATTTGAAAAAGAAACTGAAGAACTTAAGGAAAACTCAGTGATGCTCAATTAGTCATCAAAAGGCTAAGGAAGGATTTGAAAGAATGCTCTACTAGTGATCTAGATATAATGGTCAAGAAGCTGAATGAAGAAAATACATCCTTGAAAGAACAACTTGAAGAATTTGATGATAAGTTGACTAACAATCAGGAAGTCTATGATGAACAGGTCAAAGAGAACCTTCAACTAAATGAAGAATTGAGGCAAGAAAACATGGAAATCTTGGACCTAAGAAACAACAAAGAAACCTTGGAATCTGAATTAAAAGATTCTAAGAATCACATTGATAAATTACACACTAGTTTTGATTTGATAGAATCTCAGTTGTATGCAAGAAGAGCTAAAGGAGACACTAGCTACATTGGATACAATGAAGCACAAAATCAGATTGATAACATGCGAGCAAGAATGAAAGCACCAGAAGGCACCTCAGATGCTAAGGAGACTGGAAGTTAGACTAAGGATCATGTAATACCTTTCCCCTTGTCTAATTTTATAAATGTTATAATTATTTTAGGATGATAGATTATATGTTAGGAAATTATTGATGCTTATGATTTCACTGACCCCATACTTGCATGTGTATGGTTGATGTGTTTGTTTTATATTTCTGTTTGATGTGCCTGATGTGGTTGAGGGACAGAGTCGTAGTTACTTGCTTGCGAGATCCACATGATCGGCCGATCCTCGCCATTGTTTGTTATATATTTATATATGTATCTACATGCAGGTTTTGTATGAAAGTTTGCAGGTATCGGGCATCGACTTCCTTGAATTGTCAAGATGAGCATGCCCTATCACAATATCTCAAATGGTAAGAGAGGGGAGATAAAACAATTCCAAAACTCTAACCTAAGCTTAATTTGTCCTAGGTTGGGACAAGTACCAGTATGACTACCTTACCTGAATTCACCTAGTTGGCATGAATTCATGAATCCCGTTCTTGAGTGTGTGCTTCGGTTCAGTTTGCTTGATTTTATTGTGCTTGGTTCATTGATTTATGTTTATATAGATGATTTTATATGATTATTAATGTTAGGATTATAGTTGTATTTAATGATTAATTATGTTCTTATGATTAATTTGGAAAATTAATCTAAAGTCAAATGTTTGATTATTTGGAATTATTTGAACATTTAATTGTAATTAGATTTAATTTATGTTGCATACTTTATTAAATAATTAAATAATTGATTTGCATGACTTTAGGATGCATTAAGTATTTAATATATTTAATACATATTTGAATTATGACATGTGCATTAATATTTATTTTAAATTGAATTGTTCTCAAGAGTAAACAACTTGTTTCAAAAAGTTAAAGTTGAGTTGTGCATTAAAAAGTGTTTTTAATTTATTAATTGAATTTTTCCTCAATTTCTGATTTGGAGTTGATCTGTGAGTTAACTTTTGAGTTCTTTATAGGGTTGCATGAAATGAGAAATTGATTTCCTATTAGGGAAAAATTGCATTCATTTGGGAATTAGACAAGTTTTGGAGGTAGAATTTTGGGGAAGCTTGTGTGCTTGGATTTTTGGAAAATTTGGATTGCTTGTTTGTGCATTTGGAACATGTGCATGTTTGCTACGTAGAATCAGATCAGCAGGTTGAATCAATCTGGGAGGAATTATGGTTTTCAGATCTTCAATGGCTTTTAAATTTCAATTTTGTGCATTGGATCTAAGGTAGGATCTAAAATCTTTTTCAGTGTTTTTGTTTGTAGTTTGAAGGATTTCCTATATCTGAATGTTTTAATGTTCATCTCTTTTGATCCATCTGTGATTTTCTTGTTTTGGGGTATTAGGGAAACCCTTGTAATCAATATTTTAAGTTTTTATTTAATTTTAGCACAACAGGGTTATGCTCGCAAAATTTCATTAGAAAATTCTCTGCTAAACTCCTAGGAAATGAATTATTAATCAGGATTATAGATATACTATAGAGGCTGGAAAATGAATTTAATCATTTCAATAGAAATCAATTTTGTTGTCAAAACCCAATTTTGGTTAAGAATGGTCATTCTGGTTAAAAAGAAATACAGTCAAATCAAAAAAATATAGATAAGAAAAAAAGAGACAAATCACATGCATGATATTTGTAAGTATGTGCTTCATTGGTTCTTTAAAAAAATAATATTTATATATATGTTATTTCTTTCAGAAAGAAATCTGAATGTCTTTTAAATAAAAGTATACATCAACTTTTTATGTAATTTCCCTTCTTAGGAAATTATTAAATAATAAATAAATTAAAAAAAAAATGCAAAAAGAATTGAATGGAGAAAAGGTTTTTGTTTGTTTTTTAAAAAAATATATATATTAAAAAAAAATGTGGCTTGCTTTATTAATTTTTTTTGTGTTATATTAAATAAATTTTTTTAAAAAGAAAGTTGTTTGGAGGGGCGGGGGCCACCACCTCCCCCCCCCCTTGACTGTCGTGCGAAGGTAGGTACGCCTGCGATGGCAGAGTACCTACGCAGGTGCAGGCCCACCCACAGGTGGGTATTTATTTTAAAAAGTTTGTTATTTATTTAATTTTGTTTCATTCACTTTTTTTTTATTATCTATAATTCAATTTAGTATTTAATAAATTTTCAATTTAGTTTATTAATTTATAAATTTAGTTTGTTTTTTAATTTATATGGTTTTTTTTAATAATTAATTAATTAAATTTATTGTTTAGTTCAATTTGATGTTATATATTAATTTTAATTTAAATGCATCTCTTTTTGTCATTCTAGTTAAATAATTGGTTTAATTAATTTAGTTTAATTAAATTATTTAATAGATTGGTTTAGTTTAGATATTTTCGATTATGGATTTTAGTTTGATCAAATTTAGGTTGTAATTAAATCAAATCTTAATTTGGTTTTTGTTTAATAGATTTAAATAAACATTGGAAGAAAGAAATTAATATTTAGTTAAATACATATGATTTGCAGATTCATCATTTAATGAAGAATTAAAGGTCAATTATGGATAGGTTATATGTAATTCTTATTTATTAAATATGAACCGTCTATGACTAGAACAACTACTTGTTAAGTGTTATGATTCTACTGAAATTGGGCATTTTATTATGTCGGTTGCATAGAATGTATATAGGGAAATTTCTTTTACTTATGACAGTATTGTGATGTCTAGGATTAAGATTCTCTTAGCACTCTTGTGTGTTTCTATTTTCAAATTTGATTATGCCCTTGGTGAAATATAAATGAATTATGGTTCAATTGCAGTAGTTCTTTATGGCGTGAGTGTTGTATTCTTCGTTCCTGCAGTGTCCTCTTTTTCATTATGTGATATCAGGTACTAGAAGACCTAGGGGGAAGACAGAGGCCAGGGGATTGTGTCAGTTGATCATTTTTTCTATATTATGTGTTGATGTATGTATCTATTTCCGATTATACCCTGTTTGACCATTTGGGCTCATGATGTTTTGTAAACTATTTATGGTATCATTGTAATCATTTCTAGTTCTTGTGTGTGAAACTGGATTTAAGATTACCTGGTTGTGTACCTAATTTGATCTTTGTGAGATTTGTGAGCCCAGGGTAGTTTAACTGGATATGTAGTACGAGGTGGCTTGCAATAAGCGTTGGGGCCCACAAGTGGCTGCTAGGATCACTTATTGTTAAGTATCTTAATCAAGTGATAACTAAATATAACATTGAGAGTTTTATTAAAATGAACCTAATTAAAAGTGGTCCTCACCTAGGCATTAGTGCTAGTACAGACTAAGATGGTGTTGAGAAGATGACTAGCCCCCTTTTAAGGAATGAGTTGGCATAGTTGATGGCTTTGTCTATATGAGAGGTTATCGACACCGTGTATGTTCACTTGGGTGCCGAGATCTAGAGGGATTACCAGGACAAAACTCAAGGGTTAGACATACATGACGACACCTTCCTATGTATAGTCTAGTTATCCTACATGTGTCGATTGCCTCTGGAATAGTGAGTCTTTCATGGCATTACTACTTTACACCTTGAGTTAGCGAGCTTTTAGGTTCCTTTCCCTAGCTTGATCTATCTGTGTTTATTATCTGAGTGGGATTTGTTGTTATCTCCTTAGCATGGTGAGAGTGGACCATTTAGGTTCACGAGGTCAGGTGGTAGTGATTCTTTTACCATTTGAGATTCTGACGTTCGTGTACCAGTGTTGGATGATCCCTGTAGTAGTTGTCCTTCTTGATCTTCATTGTTGGAGATGTGATCTTCTTCTTCTTGATCTTCTTCTTGGTGATCTTGTATCTTTGTATCAGTTCTTCAGGGATGTCATGTGTACTTCTTTTTCAGTTCTTGTATTGCATATCTTGCAACATGTGTAGTGGATGTGGATTTATGGATACCTTATGGTACCAGTTGTATTTATGTTTTCTTCTATGTGATGATGCATTTATCCTTCATTTGTTTAACTGAGTTTTGTATTTGTACCTAATCTATATTAATTTTGTTAACGTAATCTTTGTCGAGGAATCCTTGAGAGTTATAACCTATGTTGGTTATTGTTTTAATGTGAGTAAATGGTAATTGCTTCCGCATTGATGTTTATCTTGTATGTTAACTTTTTTTTAAAAAATATTCTGCAAACTTAGTTGCATGTTTAGGTTAAGTTCTCCTGGGTTCCCTGGTAGGGCATTACAGATCATATTGAACCACCTAAGAATGAGTGCAAGCCAGTAGATCACACTTGTTATGCATGTAACAAGCATGTACACGTAGCAAGGAACTATACAGAGGTAAGACCTTTCAATGGTTACTATTATTCATGCAATAAATTTGGTCATAGAGCTATGAATTGCAAGACAAGTCAAAAGAACATGACTCAACATAATCAAAGAAATCAAAATCAGTCAAATGTAAGAAGTTCTCAGAATGTTACATGTTAGATATGTAACTATAATGGTCACTCAACTAGACAATGTAAGATGGTGACTCATGTCAATGCGCCAAGGAATATAAGGCCTCTAGTCATTTGTCACTCTTGTAACAAGGCTAAACACATCTCAAAGTTTTGCAGATCAAGGACGCAAGGTCAGGAAACCCCTAAAAAGCCTAAAAAATTAGTTTTGGATCCCGAAGGAGAAGTTAATTTTGTGAAAGCTTCAGAGGATGCGAGCTTGATTTGGTCAGAAGCAAATAAGGACAAGGTTGATGAGTATGTATTGGATGCATCCATAGTGGATGCACCCTCTACATCTAGATGAATGGCCTTCAGGGTCATAGGGGGAGCTAATTTAGCTCTAGCCCCTTGCGTGGTTGGTATACTCACTCCCTGAGTATGCGCCTTTGGACTTAAGCTTTTGGAGACTAGTAGAACCTATGTGCAAGAGTGCACTAGCTGATTTTTTGTAGAATGAAATTTTCAAGTGACAGCCTAGTTTACATGACAAGCATTAATGGTAGATTTTCTACTTTAAAGTACATAGAAGTTTGAAGATCTCTCATTGCATTCAAATTGAGAGTGATTGGAGAGTAGAAGAACCCTAGCATCTAATTGAGAAGGATTGCAGTTTAATTCATCAAGTGATTTGTTGTGCATTTGATCAGTTGCAAAAACCCTAGTTCATCGCGCTGATTCAAAAAGTCTTCAAGATCATTTGGAAAATGATATCCAAGTAAGTGATGGCTACTCCTATAGTATTTGATGTTACAAAGAAGAAAAGATATGCGTTTAAGAGGCAATCATTTAAATCAACACTTGATGACCTAGAAGGATCATTCTCCCACATGCATATGGGCGTTATGCATGTTGAGGACATTAGGGCATACATTCACTGTAAGAAAGAACCAATAGGATTGGATAGATTGAGAGTGCACATGGAAACAATGATGAAACCAGACAAAACCTTCATGGATGAGTATGCATGGTGGAATAATCACCCTAGAGTGGAGTATGCTATGACATATGAGTTCTATGAATCAGAATGGATCAAGATTATACTAAGAAGGATTCATAATGACCTATTTTGGATAGGTGAAGTGCGGTCAGAATTAATGGTGACCTAATTCATGAGATGACATGCCTCTTAAGGATAGGCATTGTCCTTCCAATGGGAAAAGATGTGAGGAAGATTGTTGAACAAACTTGTAAATCAAGAAGTGATAGGGGCAGTATGACTATTGAATCTATTGAGAAAGATGACATCAAATTGATGTCCATGATACTAGGATACAAGTTCCAACACACCAACAGGGTAAACAGTGTGTCTACAGCCACAATTCTTGGAGCCATAAGACTAGTGAAGGAAAATGGAGAGTTGAATCTGTGTGAAATCTTGCACACACAACTAATTGACAACATCAAGGCAATCAAGCATGATAAGACCAAGATATTCAGATTTGGTTCTTTGAAAACATACATGTACTTCCATATTGTTGGAAAGGTATCTGATTTGTATCTAGACAAATCAATTCCCACAATGCCACCAATATCTCTCAAGGCATGTACTAAGAGCACTTTGAAGGACTACATGACACTAGAGTTGAAGACATTCAGGGTTAAAATGCAGATGAGGTACATGATACCAAAAAAAATTGTTGAGAAATACAAGGATACTATTTTCTTCATGGTTGAGACTAACACAACATGCATGGAGGTAGTTGAACCAAGAACAAAGTGGATTCATCCACTAGGATATGAAGTGGAAGAGCCTATTCTAGAAGCATATGCACAAGTATTTCTTTCAGCCCCTAAAGACCCTAATGAGCCAAGATGGGGAACCTATGTAGAGAAAACAAGAGACATTGATGTAGTCTTGAATAGTGTAGAAACTAAAAGAAAGGTTGCCAAAGTCACCTCAAAAATCTTGAGAATTCATGGAGTGTCTCAAGTAGACCTAGACAAAGCAAGGGAACAAAAGATTGCTTTGGAAATTGAGAGTGCAACAACAACAAAGATTGAATTAGATGATCCTAAGTTGAAGAAGGTGAAGATAGAAAAATCTGATGTTCAGAAGGGTAAAACTGTTGTTACTCCTTTTGCACCCAAGGAAACCATTGACCTTACTGCTCCTGAGTATAAGGCAATGCCTAAGAGGAAGAAAGAGATTAGCACTGGTCATCCATCCTTGAGAGTAACAAGAAACAAAAGGAACACTCAAGCACCTCCCAAAGTAAGTTTCAAACCTAGTCTGAGTGTGTTAAGCACAAGAATAATTGATGAAGGCAGAATTGATCAAGTAGAAAAGTTCTATGAGAAATACAGTGAGATTGAAAAATCAGAGATACACGAAATGATTATCAAACACATGTTGAAATTCAAGAAGACAGTGTTGGAACTAAAGACCATGATTCTTGATAATGTATGGAACATCTTAGAATTCCAAAAGAGACAAGCTATTGAAGAAGATATAAGGATAAGGGAAAAGATTCTAGATGATACCCTTCCAGTATGTTCCTTAGAAGAGAAATCCTTATTGTTAGACTTGGTGCAGCCACATCTTAGAACTAAGTCAAGGACTTTGCACATTATGGACAAGAACTATGAATTAGTTGCAAAGGAAATAAAGAAAGCCTTTGAGAAGGTCTTTATGAATAGGCACATGTATCCATCTACTGTGCATACATCACAAATACCCACAATGGTTGCCAAAGAGTCAGAGACCATCAATGTACAATCTACAAGTCCACAAGATTCAACGCATATAGTAAATACATCCACAGAGGCAGAGAAGCCTGCGCCCATGACAAAGACACCTAAGGATGATTCTATCTTTATTGACAATGTGAAAGTTACTATGGCGGTCACAAACATGGATCTGGAAAAGTTTGAAGAGGCATTTGTAAGAACTCAAGAAGCTGAGAACTTGTGTAGTAACACTCCTCCCAATCATCAAGAAGAAATACTAATCGAGGATATAACAGATGAAAAGAAAGAAGAAGAAAAGATGGAAGAAAAGAAAGAAGAAGGAAAAGAAAAAGAAATAGAAAAAGAAGTAGAGAGAAATGAACCATCAGCTGAAGTGATCAAGATAAAAGAGGAAGTTATGGATAGTAATCCTATAACTACACTTCCCTTAGCAACATTTTTGTTAAGTTTGACACCTGACACAACTAGTTTGGATTCATGGGGATAAGAAGACCTGATTAAGTTCAACGTCTTAGCTATGGAGAAGGCCAAGGAGAAACAAGTGATGAGGAATCCCCTCATTGTAGAGTCGGTGAACATCTTGAACAACTTGTTACTAGTAGACAAGAAAGTGTCCAAGGTACACTCCGTTGATGATGTGAGTGCAGTCATTTCTCAGTTCAAGAGTAATTTCTCTAACCTGGAAGAATCTGCTTCCCTAGTTGCACAAGAGAAGTATTTGAAGAAAAGGCTTAGTGAATTAGTTAGCAATTTTGCACTTGACCTAAGCTCACTAAAGACTAGTCAAGCATCCTTGAAGGAGTTTGTAGAAAAGGGTAGAAAGATCATTGTTGACTGTATAAACCAGGACAAGTTGATTGGTGATCCATACAAGAAGATTCAAGAGACAGAAGCCATGATAGACAACATAAGGAAATCAGTGGAAGATCCATTTTTTGATGTGAACATGTGTAATAATGTCTACCAAGGATAGATAGATAAGATTGAGAAGGCAGAAAAAGAGATGACCAAGATAAGGGCTAGGTAGACTCAGCTAAGGAATGCTCTTGCACCCTCATTAGACATACTTAATCAGAATATCAAGGAGATTGATGCCACCATGATGACATATGATCAAGGTCCTAGCATAGATTTGGAGAAGATGGAGAAGATACAGTATGCATTATGCGCCCATCTCCAGATTGTGAATTCACTGATCACATTTTGGAAGAAGGAGATCCATAACCTGCAAATAGCATATCTGGATGTTTTATCACAGTAAGTAGTTGTATAGACAACTTTGAAGCACCTTTGTCATTAATGTCAAAGGGGGAGTATGTATAGAATATGGTATAAATATGTATAAGGAGATATAAGAGAGAAAGTTATGTATAAGGGAGATATAAGACACAAGTTTTTTGTAATAAGGAACAGTTAACAACTTGGCCATATTCCTTTGTTTCCATCAATGAAAAAGGGGGAGATTGTTGGAAAGTTAGCTATATTGGTGTATATGACTTTCTATAGTGTTATCATTATGGAAATAAAGTCATATAGTAGTTTGGAGTCAGCGCACATGATGAGAAGATTAGAAATTGGTTAATTGTTGAAGACTGGACAGTGTACAGAGTACCTAAATCTTAGAGCATCAACACACATGCATACGACTGAGTTATGGTGTATGCCCTAAAAGATAAGCTGGTTAGACTATATTCATGCTTAGTCTATGAGTGCATGATCAGATATGCAAGTATGCCAAAGTTACAGACAGTTGAAGTTACACAGCCAGTGTGTGCCAGAGAAGAACAGAGTAAGAAACCGACTGTTAGCATTTTGATTTGCAGTTATATTCTAATGTTGTAAAGGCTATGCACCTATTGTAATTAGGTTTTTGACATGTAAATATGTTTGTTTGTAAACATGCTTGAGCCAATTCAATTGGAAGCGTTGTATGTAATCGGTTAAAGGGCCGACCTAGTTGTTTGTTTTGTATGCGCATATAAATATGAGATGCACCCATTGTAATATGCATGGAAGCTGATATAGAGTTGTGATAAGTAGAGAAAAAGTATGCAAAGAGTCTATAAGATGTATTAGAGCTTTGCAAGAGGTCAAAGCATCAGTGCATCAAAGGAATTGATCAAACAAGTAGTGTCACAGTGACAATTCATCTAGCAGATATAGTGTATATCTGAGATCAGAAGGTTGTAGCCTTCACCACTTGAGCAGTGAGCTCAAGGACAGTGCTTCCACTCCCCTAATAGGGACTAATTATAAAAGACTCCTAATAGGGTCTGACCCTTGACAAGGTCTACTATACTTAATACATTGTAAAGTAACTCCTAATAGGGTTAAGGATCTTCTAACAAGGATCATAAAACACTAGTAAAAAATATTAGTGGGTGTCAATTCCCACTGGGGTTTTTAACTATTTGGGTTTCCCCGTAACCATATTAGTGTTATGTGTTGATTTCATGTTTCATGTTTATGTGAATGTTCAGTTCAGTACTTAAGCATTTAAGTTTAGTTTAAAGATTAAGTGAAAAGATAAATTACAGTGAACACTAATTCACCCCCCCTCTCAGTGTTCCCATTCCTAACATCAAGATCATCACACATGATGAGTGAGATCGATACATTTGTCTAAGGGGTTCGATGAATTCTTAATGTGTGGACAACACACTTATAAAGCAGGAACAATGCATATGACTATGAATTTTGCTTCTTGTTTTTTAAAACATATGCAAATAAATTTTTATTTTGTATGT
The DNA here is from genome assembly GCA_027943335.1 of Chamaecyparis obtusa. Lineage (NCBI taxonomy): Eukaryota > Viridiplantae > Streptophyta > Pinopsida > Cupressales > Cupressaceae > Chamaecyparis > Chamaecyparis obtusa. The sequence continues at coordinate 2,600,934 of BSBK01001234.1, forward strand.
ATGTTAGATGGTAAATAATATTTAAATGAAATGACTTTATTTTATTTTACATGTATATGCATTATGGATATACATATAGACTTAGAGACTAGTGTTAGTACAATTTTTTATATGCATAGGGACTAACTAGGGATTTAGATTGGACTCACATATTAGGGATGATGTCCTGATTACTCAGGAGAATCATCCTCATGTATTAGCGTATAGACATAGATTGATTGATGATGAGTGGGATCATTTGGGGAGCTTAGGAATATTTTATGTGACATTGATTCCTATGATTAGGGCTAATAGGGGATTAGTGGTTGCACTTTGTGAGAGATGACACTCAAAGATGTCTTCCTTCTTGGTGCAGGAGCACCCTTAGGAGACTAGTTGGTTGTCCTATTTTGGTGCGTGAAGACCCTCTTGAAGGGAATTGTAATTAGATAAGGTCATGTTGACTAGGAGTGGTGTGGTTTGAGTCTAGATTAGTGTCTAAGTCTAAGTTAAGAGCTTAATTTGTCTTCATTAATGCCCTATACCTGATGATGTTAGTAAGTGATCAAATGTTGTTTTTAGTGTTTTTAGGGTCTTAGATGCCCTAAGAAGTCTAACTAAGGTTAGAGAAGCTTGGGTGGAGTTAGAAAACCTTGTGGAATTAAAAGATGTAAAAATGTTGTCAAGCAACATTTGCAACTTTTAAAAGTTGCTATGACAAAAAGCCTAACTTTAAGGGTTTTGGCCTTAATAGGGTTTAGAGATGCCTAATAGGCCAAAAAACATGAGATAAGGATATATATGTTGGAAAAACCCTAATTTAGGGTGGGTGATCACATTGTGTACGGACTAACATACTGTAGCAGGAAGTTTTCAGTGCGAATAGAGAAAGACTTGAGTAACAGAGCTATCTTTTGACTTTGCATGGATTAAAACATCATCTGTAGCTATTGGATCTATTTTTTTATCATGTATTAGTGTGATTCAAGCTTTTATCTTGTTCTTTAGTTAGGTTTATTTAGCATTTTGTAAATTCTTTTTGTTTTCACAGTTCTCTGTCCAGTTTTGACAGTGTGTAAAAGATGTGAGCCTAGCTCCATTTCCCACTGTATATCCTATATGAAATTTTGGGAATGGAGACTAGGGTTGATGAGCTTCATGATGCCTCAAGTTTGGGCTTTGAAGATGCATGTAATGAATTTTAAGGTCTTTCCCTAGGTGAGCTAACTGTAAAGCCCGACTAGGAAGACCAAGTGTTTGTTTAGAAATATTGCAGGAGGGATTGTGTCAAGTGCCAAGAAGGCCTTGAATGTATTGCTTAGTGATCTTCAGGTACTCTATGAATAAGAGGATTTCCCAAAGAATCATCTTGCCAAGTTTTGAAATCAAAGATCAAAGACAGGTCTAAAACCTAGAAGAAGGCCCTAATTCTAAAATAGGGTGTACGGACAGTGTCAGGACCCCAGACCAAGAAAATATTAGAGGTCTTAAGTCTTACATTTGAAATTCCAACAAAAATTTGGGGTTTCTTTAAGAAGATTTAGCAGTGAAAGGAGAATCCTAGATTTTAGGAGGCCTAATTGGGGCTAAAAGGCTACAAGGCCTAAATCTTAGGAATCTAGGAAGCGATGGGAAAATGGGTAAACTTGGTGAGAAGAGAATAAAACTAGGAGTCAAAATTGGTGTTGAAAGAAGCCATTGGCCTCCTGAAATTCAAACCATAGGTTAGAGCTTGTGAGCTATGGAATAACAAAGTTCTCTTTGAAGGCAAAGAGTGGATATCAAAGAAGATAGGAAGACTCTTGATAGTGGGAATGAATTGAATCTTTCCAAGTGTTTGAGGGTGGATTAAGGAAACCCTAGGAGGTCCTAAGTGTGACCTAAGAAGAGTTCAAGATAAATCAAGGTGATTTGGAGTCTCTCCCTATCTGAGTGGTATCAGAGCAGGGTTAAAGATTTGGGATAAGAAGTGTTGCAGGTAGTGAATGTTACAACCCACCAAATCAAGTGGAGAATTAGTTGCATCTAGCAAGATGGTGAATAATGTCAAATTGGCTAAGAAGGTTGAAGAGAAGGAGGATAACCGATTGCTAAGAGAGAGATTATCTCAATTAGAGTAGCTCTTGGGTGAAGTCCAAGACAAGACTGATAAAGTGAAGGACAAGGTAGACCAGAAAGAAGAACAAGAAGCTAAGGAGAGGGAGATAGACTTGGAGGAAGTAGCTCTAACTGCTGACCCTGTCATAGCATAAGAACCCTTCTTGAAGGCACTCAAGGCCTTAAGTGGGAAAGCATTGGAGGGTGTGCCACTTTTTAGTGGACAAATGGATCCTGATCTGGTTATGGACTGGATTAACAACATTGAAAATCACTTTGAATGTGATGGCATTTCAGATGCTCAAAAGGTTAAGGTGGCTAAGTCTAGGTTGAGGGGATCAACACTCACTTGGTGGAAGTATGTTTAGACTGAGAGGGAAAAAGAGGGCAAGAATCCTATTGTCACATGGAAAGGCATGTTGCTGAAGCTAAAGAAAACCTACTTACCAGATGATTATGAGGTTCAACTGCATAGAAGGAGACAAAACCTCAGGCAGAAAGACTTAGATGTCCAAGCATACACTGAAGAGTTTCAAAAATTGTGGTTAAGGTCAAAGATAGTGGAGGATGAGAGCATAAGATTGGATAGATATCAAAATGGACTCAAATGGTCTATTGAAAAAGATATGAGCCTTTCTACCTTCAAGAGTGTGAGACAGTGTTACCAAATGGCTTTGAAAATAGAGGAGAAAAGCAAGAAGAAATATGATCAGTCCTCAAAAGGTAGAGGTAGAGAAAAAGAAAAAAGACGGCATAGGGGTAGCTTTGTAGGAAGGGGCAATGAATTCAGAGCTCAAGGAGAGTCCAAATTGATAGAGATAGTCAATGAAACTAGTGGGAGAGGAAGTATGAGCAGAGGTAGAGGCTTCCAAGGTGGAGGAAGAGGCAGGTTTGGAGGTTTAGGCAGAGCCTCACACTTAGCAACTATGAAGTGTTTTCATTGTAATCAACTAGGCCATCTAACTTATAGATGCCCTGAGAAGGCTTCTAGTTCACATGGTGAAAGGAGGGTAAACTATGCTACCCAAGAAGAGACCAGTAGTATTAAATCCCTTGAAATTAACCTTGATTCAGAGAAGGGAGAATCTCATGATTAGGAGGATTCTTATAAAAGAGCCCGTCAGAGAGGAAGCTAAACGAAGGAGGGCACTTTTCAGAATGAAGTGCAAGATATTTGGAAAAGTATGCAAGATGATTATAGACTCAGGGTCTACTGATAATATCATCTTAGAGGAGGCAATCGACAAACTTGGATTGACCAAAATCCCTCATACAAACCCTTATAGGGTTACATGGTTAAATACAAGGTAGCATGTCCTTGTAAATGAGCAAGAATGGATTGATTTCTCAATAGGGAAATATGTGGACAAAGTCCTATGTGATATACTCCCAATGGATGCATTCCACCTACTCTTAGGTAGGCCATGGAAGTTTGATATAAAGATAATACATGATGGAGAGAGGAACTCCTATTCTTTCAAGAAAGATGGGGTCACCTATAGGATTCAGTCATTCATGGATCATGAAGGGTCTACATCAGTAGGACCTAATATCTTCTTACAAGGGGGTAAGGAATACATCCAAGGTATAAAGGATGGATAAGGGATACACTTTTCTTTCATGGTGAAGCCTAGTGAAGAGAAGAAGGTGGAACATGTAGCATTGCCCAAGGAAGTACATGATCTCTTGAAAGAGTTTAAAGACATAGTTAGTGATGGGTCACCTACAATGTTACCACCTCCTAGAGCTATAAGTCATCAAATTGAATTCATACTAGAGGCATCTATGCCAAAAAAAGCAGCATACAAGATGACTCCTGATCAAAACAAAGAAATAGCTAGACAAGTGCAAGAGCTTTTGGACCAAGGACTAATCAGGAAGAGCATTAGCCCATGTGCAGTGACAGTAGTCCTAGCATCAAAGAAAGAAGGTAAGTGGAGGCTATGTACGGAATCAAGATCAATTAATAGGATCACTATAAGGTACAAATTTCACATTCCAAGGATTGAAGATCTTATGGACTATTTGGGAGGAGCAAGGTACTACACCAAGTTGGATTTGAAGAGTGGGTACCATCAAATTAGGATTAAGGAGGGAGATGAATGGAAGACTGCATTCAAGACCACATAAGGGCTCTATGAATGGTTAGTCATGCCCTTTGGGCTTAGTAATGATCCAAGAACCTTCATGAGGTTGATGAATGAGGTGTTGAAAGACTACATATGTAGATTTGGAGTAGTGTACCTGGATGACATCCTAATTTTCAGCAAGACTAAAGAAGAACACCTCCAACATTTGTAGATTGTGATGAAGAAACTCCATGAGGAGAAGTTGTCCATTTCTTGGAAAAGTGTGAATTTATGAAGCAAGAGTTGATCTATCTTTGCTTTGTGGTTTCCCAAGGAACCTTGAAGATGGATCCTAGAAAGGTGGAAGCAATACTCAATTGGCCTACACCTACAAGTAGCACTGAGGTAAGGAGTTTTCATGGACTTGCCCAATTCTATAGGAAGTTCATTAAAGGTTTTAGTGAAATATGTGCACCAGTCTTAGATACTATTAAAGGTGGAGTAAAAACTAAGTTTAAGTGGACTCCAAAGGCTGGTAAAGGTTTTGAGTTATTGAAAAAGAGAGTGGCTACAAAACCTATATTGGTTTTTCCAAATTTTGATAAGTTGTTCACCTTAGAGTGTGATGCAAGTGGCATAGTAGTTGGGGTAGTGCTGAATCAAGAGAATAGACTAGCGACATTCTATAGTGAGAAGCTAAATGAGGCTAAGAAGAGGTATTCTCCTTTTGAATTAGAGTTATATGCATTGGTCTAGTCATTGATGAAATGGAGGCATTACCTTTTTCCAAAAGAATTTGTGGTGTATACTGGTAACAAGGCTTTGAGTTTCATCAATTCATAGGAGAAGTTGAGCAATAGACATCTCAAATGGATGGAATATTTGCAAGCCTATACATTCACAATAAAGCATAAGAAAGGACAGTTGAACAAGGTGGTTGATGCATTGAGTAGGAGACTTTTGATAGTTCAAGAAGTGCAGCTCCAAAGCATAGGTATAGAGAGCTTCAAGGAGCTTTATGAAGGAGATGAGGACTTTGCAGAAGTATACAAGGTTTGTAAGGAATTTAAGAATCATTTCCATAGTCAATTTGTAGACTATACAATTTAGAATGATCTATTGTTTAGAGGGGGACAATTATGTGTTCCTAAAGGATCTATGAGGGAGAATGTGATACAAGAGAAGCACAATGGGAGCTTGAGTGGGCATTTTGGCCTAAACAAAACACTAGAACTAGTGCAAAGGTTCTATTATTGGCCTAGGATGCAGAAGGACATCAGAAGGTATGTGGAGCAATGCTTGATTTTCCAAAAAGATAAAGGTACCTCATCTAATGCAGGTTTGTATCAACCTTTGCCCATTCCTAGCAGGCCTTGAGAATGCATTAGTATGAATTTCATAGTTGGGTTGCCTAGAACCAAGATTGGTTTAGATAGTATCTTTGTGGTTGTAGATAGGTTTAGCAAGATGAGCCACTTCATTTCTTGCAAAACCACTCATGATGCCAGTCATATTGCACATTTATTCTTTAAAGAGGTGGTACAGATTCATGGCTTACCACTAAGCATAGTCTCTAACAGAGATGTCAAGTTTATGGGCCATTTTTGGAAGACCTTGTGGAAGAGGTTAGGTATTGACCTATCATTTGGATCAACCTACCATCCCCACAATGATGGTCAGATTGAGGTTATAAATAGAGTGCTTGGTTATCTCCTTAGGTGCTTAACAAAGGAGTATGGAGTGATGTGGGATCAGTTATTACCATAGGCAGAGTATTCCTACAATGACAAGGTGAATAGAAAAATAGGGAAAATCCCTTTTGAAGTTGTTTATGGGCTACATCCTAGAGGTGTGTGTGAGCTAAGACACTTGGAAAATGAAGAAGGAAGGAGTGCATATGTAGAAGACTTCACTCAATCAATGAAGGAGGTTCATGATCAAGTGAAGAAGCAGCTCGAAGAGGCTACACAAAAGCTGAAAGCCAAAGTTGATCAAGGAAGGAAAGACCTTCAGTTTGCTATGGGGGATCTTATCATGGTCCATCTTAAAAAATCTAGATTGCAGAAGGGTATCCCCACCAAACTCCAAATCAGAAGGATAGGTCCCTGCAAAGTACTTGCAAAATATGGGTAGAATGCTTATAAACTAGACTTGCCATCAGACTTGGCAATGTCTCCTATGTTTAATGTGAAGGATCTGATATAGTACAGAGGACCTACACTAGAAAATGTAGAGGTACAGTCAGATAGTGGGAATATCACCAAGGATTTTTAGATTTCCCCAATACCTAAGGCAGTAGCAGTGAAGATATTAGACTCTCAAGAGAGTAAAAAGACTAGGAAAGGCAGTTACAAAGAACATCTGATTCAATGGTAGGGAAAATCAAAAGCTGAAGCTACTTGGGTAGCAAAGAATGCCTTTAAGAAATAGGGAGTTGACCCTAAACTCCTGTCACCAAAGGTGACTTAATTTCTTAGCCTTGGCAACATGGTGTAGGAGCACCCTTAGGAGACCAGTTGGTTGTCCTATTTTGGTGTGTGAAGACCCTCTTGAAAGGCATTGTAATTAGATAAGGTCATGTTGACTAGGAGTGGTGTGATTTGAGTCTAGATTAGTGTCTAAGTCTAAGTTAAGAGCTTAATTTGTCTTCATTAATGCCCTGTACCTAATGATGTCAGTAAATGATCAAATGTTGTTTTTAGTGTTTTTAGGGTTTTAGATGCCCTAAGAAGTCTAACTAAGGTTAGAGAAACTTGGGTGGAGTTAGAACACCTTGTGGAATGAAAAGATGTAAAAATGTTGTCAAGCAACATTTGCAACTTTTAAAAGTTGCTATGACAAAAAGCCTAACTTTAAGGGTTTCAGCCTTAATAGGGTTTAGAGATTCCTAATATGTCAAAAAACATGAGATAAGGATATATATGTTGGAAAAACCCTAATTTAGGGTGGGTGATCACATTGTGTATGGACTGACATACTGTAGCAGGAAGTTTTCAGTGCGAATAGAGAAAGACTTGAGTAACAAAGCTATCTTTTAACTTTGCATGGATTGAAACATCATCTGTAGCTATTTGAATATGATTTTTATCATGTCTTAGTGTGATTCAAGCTTTGAGCTTATTCTTTAGTTAGGTTTATTTAGCATTTTGTAAATTCTTTTTGTTTTCATAGTTCTCTGTCTAGTTTTGACAGTGTAAAAGATGTGAGCCTAGCTCCATTTCCCACCGTAGTTCCTGTATGACCTTTTGGGAATGGAGACTAGGGTTGATGAGATTCATGATGCCTTAATTTTGGGCTCTGAAGATGCATGCAATGAATTTTAAGGTCTTGCCCTAGGCGAGCTAACTATAAAGCCCGGATAGGAAGACCAAGTGTTTGTTTAGAAATATTGTAGGAGGGATTGTGTCAAGATCCAAGAAGGCCTTGAATGTATTTTTAGTGATCTATAGGTACTATATGAATAGGAGGAGTGCCCAAAGAATCATCTTGCCAAGTTTTGAAATAAAAAATCAAAGACGAGTCTAAAACCTAGAAGAAGGTTCTAATTCTAAAACAGGGTGTACGAATAGTGTCAGGACCCCAGACCATGAACATCTTAGAGGTCTTAAGTCATACATTTGAACTACCAAAAAAAATTTGGGGGTTCTTTAAGAAGATTTAGTAGTGAAAGGAGAATCCTAGATTTTAGGAGGCCTAATTGGGGCTAAAAGGCTACAAGGCCTAAATCTTAGGAATCTAGGAAGCGATGGGAAAATGGGTAAAATTGGTGAGAAGAGACTAAAAATAGGAGTCAAAATTGGCATTGAAAGAAGCCCTTGGCCTCTTTCAATTCAAACCATGGTTAGGGCTTGTGAGCTATGGAATAGCAGAGTTCTCTTTGAAGGCAAAGAGTGGATATCAAAGAAGATAGGAAGACTCATGATAGTGGGAAGGAATTGAATCTTTCCAAGTGTTTGAGGGTGGATTGAGGAAACCCTAGGAGGTCCTAAGTGTGACCTAAGAAGAGTTCAAGACAACTCAAGGTTATTTGGAGTCTCTCCCTATCACTTCCACTTACCTGTAGGAGAGTGCACAATCACCTTGGAGGATGTATACCGGATTTTGATTCAGAGAGAGAGGGTTGTGTACTCCGCTCGAACAAGAAGAGAAGATCTATGTGACATCTTTTCTTACACCATGGAGGATTTTGTGGCTAGGTGATATTGCATTAGATGGTATACATGTTTGGATATGATCCATACTTTCCAATGTTGTGCGAAGTTGTAGCAGGGGTTTTGGTTCCTAATAAGAGAGTTCATGGATTTCCTTTTGGTTGGGAAGAGATTGTACTAGTGATGTGGCTTGAGAGAAGAGTGTATGCATGGGGACCTTGCATGATACCCATGGTGTACCATTAGTTGTATGATATTTTTTATCATAGAGGTTAGAGTTTAGGATACGAGGTCACATTTTTACAGGTGTGGGCTTTCGAGCATATAGTTGTATTTCATCTAGTTTTTGATAGATTAGTGATACAACTAGGAAAACCTTATGTGTACTACTATGATGTATTTGTCCATAGGCATATGGGACACATCAAATATTAGAGGATTTTACTAGTTACCTTGAGAGTGTTTATGCAGAGACCATACAAAGCGTATAGTCCTAAAAAGTAAGCACTTACTTTTGTGTTCATTTTGGGACCATTTTTATCCCACTTTAGTGTGCTTATTATGTTAGGACCTCACATTGTACCTAATTACATACATAATTTAAATCAAGGTCCTGCCTTCTCTGATTTTGCTCAAAACTCTAAATTTTCTCTAATTTTTATGTATAATTTCCCATTTACCCATCCATTCACATAATTAGCTCTCCCCTTAGGCCCCATTTTGGTAATTTTAATATTTGGATGCATTTATGATTGTTTTTCCCGCTTATCTTTCTTTTTTTTTTTTTTTTTTTTTCTGAAACACTTAACACTTCTCAAATCCAAGAACTTCACCTTAAAATCTACACCTTTTGAGTATAGGTCAAACCTATTTTGACCTATACCTTACGGGTTGAATTTTGGTGGGTTTCAAGCCTAATGAAAAGTGTTTTCATTTTCCCACCTTTCACAATCGACCTTTGTGAATTTGGACCCTGAAATCACTATAAAAGGAGGCCTCTTCCTCTCATTTTCACATCATCACACATCCATAAGTCATATGTGTTTCTATAAGAAATATATTATGCATTCAAGGGGTTCAAAGAAAGTATTCATTAAAGGCATTCACCCATCATTCATCAAACATTCATGCATTTCCTTCCATAGATCTAGCTTATTTCTCCATAGGAAGCAAAGGAGTTGGCCATCAATGGAGATATATACTCATCCATTCAATTTGTTCTCTTCTTCAATTAAACATTGAGGTAAATTACAATCATCTACTACATGAGGTTTTGTCTTACATGATTTCTTTTTGTTTTTTGTGTTGAGTCAAAGTTATTGCATCAATATACTTGATCACATCCTAAGCACAATTGCATCTATTCTACAGAATAGCATTTCCTTCATTTCAATTTAAGCTTAATTCCTAAATATGGGCTTGACCAAGACAAGCCCCTTCCCACCAATAATTTCCCCTTCTATTTTGTGTGCAGGTGTATATTTGTGGAGCTACAAATTTAGATTTGCAGATCTGAGGATACAATATCAGTCACAGTCCTAAGACCTTTAGTTTTAGCCTTTATGGGTATAGGTCGAACTTGTTTTGACCTATACCTAGTATAGGTTGAACCTATTTTGACCTTCCTGTAGCCTTGATATTTTAATAGCTAGGAGACACAACCTTTAGGTTTCTGGATCCTGATGAGTTTCCTGCTCCAATACAGTTTGACAACGTTTCTACAATTTTGAAGTTTCTTTCTCTACTAGCCTTGAAGGCGAGTACATATTCATTCTCATTCCATTTTATCACTTTCTTCCATGCATTAGATTTGATATTACATCTTAGTAGGAATAATTTATTTATTCATAACATAGATCTCTTGCATTCCTCTTTCATACATTTTTATATATAGGGAATACCCTAAATCCACCCTTTAGCTAGATCTTGCATTTGCTTCCCTTCATCCTTTTGGTTTGTGCAAATTAGATTTGGCCTAAGGATTGGATTTTGGTCTTCCAATACATATAGAAAGTGGGGGTCTATGATTGATCACCATTTTCTACTATACATTTTGGTGAACTCGACTTATAACATTTCCATTTTGATTTTGGTATTAGATTTCATTTCTATCTAGATCTAATTTATATGCCTTGTGTTTATCGATATTTTGTTACATTTTATGCATCTAGATCTAGAGGCTCTAGCTTTGATTTGGTGTTTACATTTATTTTACATCAATTTCATTATTTAGTGTCTTTGCATTGTGAAAAAGACAAAAAAAAATTGCATCTTATTTCATAGATTTAGTTCATTGCATTGCATCTTGTCCACACAATAAAAGAAAATTAAAAAAAATTATTTATAGTTATTGCATTTCAATTTCCATGAAATTTTTTTGTTCATTTTCTTGTTCAATTTCAAGTTTTCTTCAATATCTTTAAGATGTTCCATTTCATGCATATGATGATAATTTAGTTCTTCCTTTCTATATGTTCACCCTCCCAAAATTGATCCCAACCCTAAGGATATTGTGATTACCACCATTCCTCATAAAGATCTCCCTCTTACCAAAGAGGCCTTCAATAACAATGATGATATTTCTTCTATAAATTCTCTTCCTTATAAGGATTATTTGGTACAAGAGGATGATGACATGACTATTTGTCCTAATAGTAAACCATTTCCTATGAGTTTCATTGACATTCCTTCTATGTATGAGGCCTTGATGAGCTATGTTTGTGCTTCTCCTAAACATACCTTAAAAGTAGAGGATACAATCCATGAGGCTCTTCCTAAGGAATATTTTAAGCTTAATGAACCTAATCAAGTCAATACTATTCAAGATAACTCTTAAACCAAATCAAGGATTGTTGTAATCAATGGCCTTATTTTCACAAATAAAACCTTAGAACATAAGGATCCTAATCAAATTGACTCTATTCAATCTCCATTTCCTTCTTCAATTCTTCCTCCAATACAAATAGGTGGCCCATCAACTCTTGAAGATGATGATTGGGAAACCTTAGATTTCACACCAATATTTTGTGGCAAGGACCATACCTTTTAATTTGAGAATCAAAAAACTACATCTAGTTGATGTGTGGATATTTATTGGTCCTCTTTAGATTTCAATCCACTCCCACTGAAAGGAGCATCTTATCTTATTAATGTATTAAACCTTCCTAATGAGCAATGTTTTTCAAAAGAACCTTAAGGTGTCTCACATTCTCATTTGCTTAATCACTCTCCTCCTAAATTATCCTCACAAAAAGAGTCTATTTTTTTGAGCTTAATAAGGCCAACTTAATTAATCTTCATTTGATTTTTTTTTTGCAAAAATAGAAAACATAAACAAGACAATTCTTCCCTTTGTATGTTTCATCAAACTCATGGCCATAAGACTAGTGAATGTTATGATTTGAAGTGTAAAATTCAAGAATTTTTTTATTGTGATATGATTCAAATGACTTGCAACAATGAATGAAACCTTTTTCATGATCATTATACCTAATATATCTATATTCCTATTATGTTTCTCCTCCCTATGTGACATTTCTAGCCTATCCTTTGTGGGCTCATTGTCATAACTTGTGAGCAACATAATAGTTATTTTTCCTTCTCTCCTCACTTGGGGGAGAAGGATTCTATTTCAATCTCCTACTTATCTCAAAGGATTCATTTTATCTCTTTGTTTACTTGTTTCTTTTATAACATGGCATTCTTTCTTGCATGCATTTATTATTTTACATAAGGATATTCTCTTTTTGAGGAGATAGATATCCCAAGTTGCAACCTTATGCCTGGTTGAAAAAAAAATGTCTATTATAAATAGAAACCATTTCAAGAGCATAATGTGTCCTTCCTCTTTGTCTCTTCCTCCACAATGCATCCAATTTTTAGAAATAGGAAATACTGAGAGGGGGGGGGGGGGGGGGTGAATCAGTATTTCACAAACTTTTACTTTTTCCCAATTATGGATATAAGAAATTAACTTGTAGCTTGCATAAGAAACTAAAATAATTAAACTTAATAACAAGCATAACAATAAAATGAATGAACTCATAACACCATGTTTGTTCTTGAGGAAACCTTGGCCAAGGGAAAACCCTAGTGGGGATGCTACCCACAACTGATCCACTAATCAAAAGTATCTGGTTAAGGATGTTGACCCTGTAAGGAGACTGTTACATACATATAGTGTCTTTGTCCTAGTTAAAGAACTCTAGGCCTTGTTAGAAGCCTCAACCCTGTTAGGAGTTTCTATTACAAAACAAAATGTTCACAAGATGAGATCACTACCCAGACATGAAATATACAATAATAGCTTCAGATACAAAGGTAAGATACAAAAACCTTTTTACTGCTACCGAATAGCTTTACTATTCTGATCTAGCTTTCTAGGCTTTTCGCTTTGATATATAGTACTTGCTTCCTTTCTTCTTACAACATACAATTTCGCATCATATATCAACTTATTACAATCGCTATATCTTTCTTGTTTTCTCTTTCGCATTACATTGTACTTACATATATACAAGTTATTACAAAATAACTTCCTATCAGCTTACAATTGTAATACCCCAAAAATGGGCTATAGGTTCATTAACCTCCTACATCTTCAATTCGAATGAAATCGACATCGAAGTCCTAACCTAAGGCACATTTTCACATTATCAAATCCTAATTGATTTTATCCTAAATTCTGCATTAGGGAATATTCCTAGCAATATTCCTAGCAATATTCCTATTTATCCTAATTATCTTTAATTTAATAATTATTTGGCAATAAATCCTATTTATTCTAAAGTTTGATTAATTGAATATTCTGAATATTTAATTAATTAGATTTAATACTACCATTTAATTATTTAATTGGATTTAATTAAACTATTCCTAAATTGTATTGTTTAATTTTGACAATAAATCTAAAATCTCATGACTAATTGATTAAATTCTTATTTAATTAATTCATGTCAATTGTCAAATTTTAATAATATAGTTTTTGAATAGAGTTTGATTTAATAATTGATTAACCCATAAATCAATTGTTTTAATTTAAAAAATCAGTTAAGTTGAGAATAAATCACTTTATTTTTAATTAATTTATAATTAAATCATGCACAATCAGAAAAGTAGACAACTAGAAATTAACAATCAATTTTAAAATTGAAACTCAACATTTGATGATGAGTTGAAATTTGATCTAAACTCTATTTTGAGTTAAACACTGCTTTTGCATGATTTTTGTGAGTTAATTATCTCTGATTTCCTGATAACTCAAAAATCAACCCGAGTTTATCAAGAGTGATTTATGGCTTTTCTCTTGCATCCTCAAAGCCCTAGATTTCTATAAAATCAAGGCTTGGCTCTTCATAATTATCAACACTCAAATTTGCACAATTACTCTGGCGAATTGGCGATTGAAGGATTGAGCACTTGCGACAGGTGATTTGTGAGATCTTTCATAGTTGATCATAGCTTTTACATAGTTTCATATCATAGTTTTCATTTTCATATTCATAGCATTCTTAGATTAAATCTGCATTCCATTTCATTCTAGCTTAGATTCATACAGTTTTCATAATATTGCACAGAAAATACCAAAATATAGAATAAATCTGCATTCATCTTTCATTCTTTGCATTCAAATCCTTCGTTTAGGTGTTGCATTGTCACTGGTCTCGGTCTGATTTGAGAATATCATACTCACATCTACTAGAAGGCAGTAAATCGCCTAGTTAGCTTAGTTTCAATTTCATTGCATGATTTTGGTTTTTGCTAACCTCTAATATTTTACTGAAGTGTTGTGTCTACAACTAGGTACAAAATTCACACACACATTTCTAGGTACAACAACCACGTCTAGTTGCTAATTCATCTAAAGTCCTCATTGCTTGGGGTAAATCTATTGCAATATGGTATCCTAAATCTATCTTGTAAACTGTATCAACTTTTCGTAACTATTGGTTCATTAGCGTCATTTCCTTGTTTCTTCATAATTGATGGGTTTAGGATGTGATACCAATATGATTCATACAAGGACATTTAGGTTTGGAATCGGTCACTCACTTCTTCACAATCATAAGGTTCAGAATCAGGTGTTTTGATACTTTTTCGTAATCACTGGTTCATTGTTGCTATAGTTGACATTATCTTTGGTCACTCAGGACCTAAATCTTAAATCTTGAATCTTTAAATCTTTAAATCATTTTTTGTCTTAGAATCAGTTAAACCTTTCAAATCAAATTAGTTTCATACACCTTTATCATACACAAACTATTCTTTGAACCACTACGCTTTGCGCAGTGATTTAAAGAGGGGCAAAATGTAATACCCCAAAAATGGGCTATAGGTTCATTAACCTCTTACATCTTCAATTCGAATGAAATTGACATCAAGGTCCTAACCTAAGGCACATTTGCACATTATCAAATCCTAATTGATTTTATCCTAAATTCTGCATTAGGGAATATTCCTAGCAATATTCCTATTTATCCTAATTATCTTTAATTTAATAATTATTTGGTGATAAATCCTATTTATCCTAAAGTTTGATTAATTGAATATTTTGAATATTTAATTAATTAGATTTAATACTACCATTTAATTATTTAATTGGATTTAATTAAACTATTCCTAAATTGTATTATTTAATTTTGACAATAAATCTAAAATCTCATGACTAATTGATTAAATTCTTATTTAATTAATTCATGTCAATTGTCAATTTTTAATAATATAGTTTTTGAATAAAGTTTGATTTAATAATTGATTAACCCATAAATCAATTGTTTTAATTTCAAAAATCAGTTAAGTTGAGAATAAATCACTTTATTTTTAATTAATTTATAATTAAATCATGCACAATCAGAAAAGCAGACAACTAGAAATTAACAATCAATTTTAAAATTGAAACTCAACATCTGATGATTAGTTGAAATTTGATCTAAACTCTATTTTGAGTTAAACACTGCTTTTGCATGATTTTTGTGAGTTAATATCTCTAATTTCCTGATAACTCAAAAATCGACCTGAGTTTATCAAGAGTGATTTATGGCTTTTCTCTTGCATCCTCAAAGCCTTGGATTTCTATAAAATCAAGGCTTAGCTCTTCATAATTATCAACACTCGAATTTGCACAATTACTCTTGTGAATTGGTGATTGAAGGATTGAGCACTTGCAACAGGGAATTTGTGAGATCTTTCATAGTTGATCATAGCTTTTACATAGTTTCATATCATAGTTTTCATTTTCATATTCATAGCATTCTTAGATTAAATTTGCATTCCATTTCATTCTAGCTTAGATTCATACAAATTTCATAATATTGCACATAAAATACAAAAATATAGAATAAATCTGCATTTAGCTTTCATTCTTTGCATTCAAATCCTTCATTTAGGTGTTGCATTGTCACTGGTCTCGGTCTGATCTGAGAATATCATACTCGCATCTACTAGAAGGCAGTAAATCACCTGGTTAGCTTAGTTTCCATTTCATTGCATGATTTTGGTTTTTGCTAACCTCTAATGTTTTACTAAAGTGTTGTGTCTATAGCTAGGTACAAAATTCACACACACAACAAGATTTTATACATCTATGATGTATAAATTATAAATTCGTTACATGCTGCCTTAGGGTTAACATCTATGATGTCATCCCTAATTAGTTAAGTCATTATTTTGATAAAAAAAATAGTCCCTTAACTCAATATAATCATATTCTACCTTCTACTTTGTTTAGGTCAGCTCAACACTGTCTCTGTAAAACATTAATATCTTCTTTTGTACATGCCATATAGACTTGCACTCTCATACGTGGCTTTAATATACATAGAATGATCCATGTTCAAGTGTGCATGCACTGAACCTTCTTCTACGGACATCACTAATCAAAACTGTCTCTGATTAGACTTGTAAACATTGTTGTACTTAGATAATTTTCAAATGTGCTCATACAAAACTACTTCCTCCAATCATGTTATCTTCATGCTGAGTATATGTTGCCATAATGACAACATTCTGATATCCTACTTAGCCAAATTGCCAACAATCTCCCCCTTTTTCATTGGTGGCAACATATGGGAAAATTGGCTAAGTCGCCCAAAAAAACTTTAATTACATAAAAATGAAAAATGTAACATATGGCCATTACAAAATTATGGATCCTACATGTCTATACATGACTACTTATCTCTCCAAAAATGATACTCCCCCTAAGAGTATACACATATTATTCCTCATATATGTATCTTCTATATACATACATTTTTCATACTATATTACTCCCTCTTTGACAAAAATGACAAAGGTGTCAATTCTCTAAGTATGTCAGAATTGATTTACTTCTTAATTTCAATACTGCAAGGCTGGAAGGCTTGCAACACAATCTGCAAAATTTGCTTTTAGATTTTTTATGTCCTTGTCCCATATCTTCTTTACTGAGTCAGAAACATTGAGTAATGCACACAGGCTAAAAGATGCTATTTCAACTGCATGCAGATTAGCATATGCAAATTTTCCATAGGATGTCTTTGATAAAATACATTCTTCTAGCTGATTTTCCACAATACAGATCTTCAGTGATAAATACTCTTTGAGTAGAGAAAATTCTTCAATTTCTTCTCTTTTTCATCCTCAAGAAGTGTCATGTCATCATATATTTTGCTTTCTTTCTTCTCAATATCTATGATCTTTGCATTAGGACTTTGTAAATCATTCACTGTCACTTGTAACTCTACTTCCTTTTCCTTCATTTTCTCTGATATTTCTGATGTGTGGCTACAGGATTGTGTACACTAAGTGTACAATGCTTTTCCTCTCTCTAAACATCTTCTTAATTCTTTTATGCATATATCCAAGTTATCCAAATCATTTATGATATTTTGGAAAACAACTTGAAATATTTGTGCATCATGGGCTGCTTGAGCTTTGACTGATGCAATATCTGACAAATTAGTGAATTCCATGTCAAAATCTTTTATTACCTCTTTAGCTTTGGCTTGGGGATCAACCTCACTAACTTGAGTTGATATCATTCCTTGAAGTTTGCTGGTTACCTCAAGAAATGCTCCTTCCAAGATTTTTACCTTCTTGTTCTTTCTGATTATCTTATTAAGAGATGAGATCAACTCTATTTGATCATCATCGTCAACTTCTTGCCCTAAGCTTGCAAAAACTGATTCAATAGGTGGTGTATGTGGTATTTCTTCTGTGTCCTTTATCTTTGAAATAATTTATGTCTATTTTTGTTGCATCACATGCTCCTCTTCTACAATTTTAATCTAATTTTCTTCCTTCTCCTCTTCTTTTATTGTCTCTACCATTTCTTCCTTATTATCTTCTTCATCATTTTGCTCATCAACTT
Organism: Chamaecyparis obtusa; assembly: GCA_027943335.1. Lineage (NCBI taxonomy): Eukaryota > Viridiplantae > Streptophyta > Pinopsida > Cupressales > Cupressaceae > Chamaecyparis > Chamaecyparis obtusa. The sequence goes on from BSBK01001234.1 coordinate 2,618,579, forward strand.
TTATCAAATTGCCAACATCGGCTCCTTGGTCATTGAATGGGTTTTCTTCTTTGTCTATGGTGATATTCATGCCTTCAATGTTCATAGATTCATCAATAATATTGATGGAGGGTGGCAGAGCTGGAGATGATTCAGTCTGATGTTCTGATTCTACCTCTTGATTAGATTTATTGATTAACTCTCCTACTCCACAGGTCATTACCTTTACAACCGCTTCCTCAATTTCTCTGTTTACCTCTTCATAATTTCCTCCCATTATCAATACTATCCTTCTCTTCCTTCTCAGATGAGTACTTAAGTTCTTCATGATTTCTCCGAAGTGATCTTCATCCTTAATCTCACTAAGCTTTCTTACGTACCTTTCTCTTATGCCTTTGTCTTCTTCTATATATCTCTTCTTCATGTTTATAAATTTATCATATGATTTATCAGGGATCTTGCCTTTGATATCTTCAAACTTCTTGTCAGCAAGGATCATATGTCTGACAACTGCATTTTCAAGATTTAACTTCTCAAAATTGTTATACGTATCATTAAATTTGTTCAGCTTGGTGAAATCCCCTTCATTTATGATCAAATGGTTCACTTTGTCTACCTTAGGCTTCCATTGTTTCTTTTTGTTGTAACCTGCCTCTTCATCTGCCTGTGGCTTCTCTACTAGTGTCTTTACTCTTTGCACTGGTGTAAAGATAGTTTTCTACCTCTTGCCTGGTCCACTTGCCATCTCTTTAACTCTCTTAGTCCATATGGTGGAGGTGGATCTTATGGATTTCCTTACTTCTGGTACATCTAATTCTTCAATCTCTACATCAATATCCTTACTTTATTCAGTAGGGGTTGCATGGGTTGTCAAGGGTGGAACTGACAACACTTCTTTCTGTCCATTATTCTTAATTGCTGCTACTATCTACTTCGCAATGAAAAATTCATGCTTGGTCATGCCTATATCCTTCAATATTTTCTTAATTGCACTATCAACTCTCTTCTTTGCCATTTTTTGCACCTGTGACTTTTGTGTTGTATCAAATTTCTCTTCATATGTTCCAAATCTAGGACTCTTTGTATCCAAATTACTTTTAAGTAACCTATTCATATATCCTTCAATTTCCACTTCTGATACCTCATACTCAAAAGGATCTACAAATTCTACTCTTGGCTCAACTGCTTCAAAGTAGGTAAATTCTGTGTCCACTAAGAAACATATCTCATATTTATACTTCTCCACAATAGATGGTGGAATCATTGATCTTTTTCTCATTTCATTCTGAAAAGTCTTTATTACTAGAGTAGCACTCTCATTCACTTTATCAATAGGATGTCTCAAATATACTTTTTTTATGCTATCCATTGAATTTCTGTTATCATTCCAATCAACTCCTATGGTGTATGGGAATCTTATTAATAGATGGAAAAACATGTAGGTGATAAGGGATGAGAATCTAAACTGTGAATTCTTAGTCTTTATGATCTTCTCAAGATTTTTAGTCAACAGTATCCTTATAATCTCACACATATCTACTTCCACTTTGTCTACATACATAAGATAAGTTGTGTGTATTATGCCAACTACCATGTCATCTTCCCTTGAACTTGCACAAAATTTTGAAGTCAATATTTTGCATACATATCTTACATAATCTTGCTCAATTTTACTTATAACAATTCCTCTTCCATTATATGAAGACTTGGTGTTGTCTAATACTATTTTCTTAACATTCTTTTCATTCAAAGGAATTAATCTTGACTTAGATAGTCATGTTACCTCATGAATAAGATCTATTGTGATGTCTATAATTCTATCATCCAACCAAAACTTTCTATTGTAAATTCTGCTCAAGATTATCTTGGTCCATTCATCATTTTGAAACTCATAGTGAAGTGTGTACTTAATAATATCTATTTGACTTAAATTCTCAAACCCTTTTTTGTAGGACATGTCTTGTTTGTGAATCTTATTATACTCCATGGTTAGACTACCATCTTCTACAGTCTCAAACTTACATTTTAGATATCCTTTCACATCTTCCAAATGCAAAACTCCATTTGGAATGGTTGACAAAGCCAAACTAGGGTCTTCCTCTAAGGGTTCTATAGGTTTCTTCTTCACCTTAGCTCTAGTTGAGTCTCTGATGTTGTGAACCAGTGATTCATCCATGATTCTATTAAAATATGTCTACTTGATAGTGAATACTTAGTAAAATACCTTGAAATAATGACTTAGGGCTTTGCGTAGATCTAGCGAGAAATCTATCTCCAAATCCTGCAAAATGCTCTCAATCTCCACTGGCTATCTCTCTATATCTCTTGTAAACACTTGAATGATCAACTAATATCAATCATCTACTTTTATCCTTAAAATATTTTAAGATATTGACATCGCATTCAATTTCTTAAGTGCTTCATGCCAAAAAGTTGTTCCTGGTTACCTGCAAAACTTCATTCTTTTCGTGTACTGCATACATGTTCATAAATTCATGCACTCTTAACCATAGCTTCATTATATCATATACTAGCTCATATTAACTTCATAAGACTTAATTCAATTTACTCTAAATTCTACACTATTCTGATGCCTTACTCTAATACATAGTTCATGAAATAAATGCTTAATTTCTTTGAGATAAATTAGGAAATGACTCACACTTACTCTTAGGTACTTCACTTGTCTGATTTCCTAGTATGCTGAGTGTGCTCTCTTGATCTGTGGCTTTAACAAACTCAACTTCTTCCAAGTTACTGCAACATTCTCTCTGATTGTTGTTGGTGTTCACATTTCTCCTAGTGTAGTTTCTAGGATTAGGGTTTCTCATGTTGTTCATTCTACAAAATCTCATTGTGTGACCAAAGTTGTTACATATTTGACAAACTACTCCATTGTTTCCATGTCTTGGTCTTGATTGACTGATTTTTGATCTGCAATTTATGGCAATATGTCTAATTTTGTTGCACCTATAATATACAACTCCATTCCTTTTGTTCATGTCTCCAATAGGTCTCTTATCTGCAGGGTTAGTATCTCTAAACATTCTACTATTATTATAATAATTAGATCTAGGTTTCTTACAATCAATAGCTCTATGTCCAAAACCATGACAATTATAACAATAACTAGAGATAGGTTTGAATTGCTTACCTGTACAATCTCTTTTCATGTGTCCAAAAGAATTGCATGAAAAACATCTACCTTTGAATTCTCTTCGCATCTCTTTAGGTGGTTCATCTTGCTTAGGTGGATTAGGTATATCTTCAATTTTTTTAGCTTCACCAGGCTTCTTTTCATCTTTATTCTCAGGGTGTTTCGGATTTGGTTCATTGCACTCCTCAATCTTCTTTGGGAACTTATCTTCAAGATATCCAAGACCATTTTTATCATAAGATGGTTTTTGATAAGACATTTGTTCATCAATATTTTCACTACTGGAATAAAATTTATCAAGATGTTGTTTAGACTGAGTTAGTTCTCCTTTCACAATTGTATTGTACTTCTAAAGTTCAACATACTGCAATTTTGTTTTCTCAAGTTCAGATGTCACTTTGGTAAGTTTAGATCTCAGATCTACATTCTCAGATTTCAGATTTGATTCATCTTTGCTATTGTCATCTTTCAAGATTAACTTTAGATCTACAATCTTTAGCTCATGTTTAAGGATCTAATTTTCCTTCTTTATTTTTGAAACTTCATCACAATCCTTGACTTGAATTGTAGGTTCTTTCTTTGATTTCAGATCTTCTATCTTTTCTTTTATTTTCTCAATGTAGTTTTTTGCATCATCATATTTCTCCTTTAGAGTGTCTCTTTCTTCAGTAAGAATATCAATATGTTCAAGAGCTTCATCAAGATTCTTCTACAACTGATCCATATCCATAGAGATCTTACTTAAGCTGTTAGACTTTCTCCGAATAACTTTGTTCTGAGTAACTAGGCTCTGATACCAATTGTTAGAAATAGAAAATACTAAGAGGGGGGGTGAATTAATATTTCACAAACTTTTACTTTTGCCCAATTATGGATATAAGAAATTAACTTGTAGCTTGCATAAGAAACTAAACTAATTAAACTTAATAACAAGCATAACAATAAAATGAATGAACTCATAACACCATGTTTGTTCTCGAGGAAACCCTGGCCAAGGGAAAAACCTGGTGGGGATGCTACCCACAACTGATCCACTAATCAAAAGTATCCGGTTAAGGATGTTGACCTTGTTAGGAGTTTGTTACATACATACACTTAGAAGATTAGATTTCTTCCATTTATATTTCAAAAATACAAAAAAATTGCAAAATTCCTTTAAAAATACAAAAATATTTACATTTTCATGCTTTTAGTGCTTTCTTTGTATTCAACATGTATGATTCTTATTTTGAGTACTTTGATGAGGCTTTTATTGTACAAGAGGATAGATTTCATAATGAGGTACATGGTAGTGAGGATGAAAATGGTTCGAATATGATCTCCATGGATCCTATTCCTATTTCACTCTCCTCCACAACCTCTCCAATTGACCTTTACCATAGGGTGTGTGCATGGTCACCTTCATGTCCCACTATTTGCAACATTGATAAACCTAACATGATATATCCTACAGCTTTGATGACGGTAAAAGGATGTCCTCGTATAACCATTAAGGGTAAACCTAGAGATCCTTTGGATTTCTTTGATAATACTAATTCTGTTTCACATGCTTATCACACATGGAATAACCCTCAGCCTACTGTTCCAATTTCTTTACCTCCTTCTCAACCTATGCTTCCTCAAGCACCTAGGTATCCATCTACCTTTAAGGAGTACAACTTAGTTGACCAATTACGTGCTACTCCTGCTAAGATATCTTTATGGGAATTACTTCAAACTTCCCCAACATATCATGAGGCATTGCAAAAAGCTTTATCTACTCTTCCTGCTTCACCTCCTAATCAAGAGAATATTCATTCTATTTTGGATTGTATGCATACTATGCCTTATGTACTTCCTATTGTGTTTTCTGATAATGACTTACCTTCCCTAGAGGTGCAGAATTAATATGATGCTCTTATGGTGGCTGTCTCTATTTATCAGAGTATCATTCGAAGAACCTTAATTGATAATGGATTGGGACTTAATGTTTGTAGCATGGATATGCTCAAGGCAATTAAGGTTGATCTATCTACTATTCAACCTAATAATGTTCCTATCCATGGATTTGATAATATCACAAAAAGAACTTTGGGCATTATTACCTTACCTGTTAAAGTTGATCCAATTATTCTAAATACTCCTATTCATGTTATGCCTGGACCTCTCAATTATAATCTTCTTTTAGGAAGACCATGGTTACATACTATGCATGCAATTCCTTCTACTCTTCATCACAAGGTTAGGTTCATCTATAATAATTTAATGTATACATTACATGCAGATGATGCCCCGAATCCTTGCTTAAATGCTGAATATGTCAAGAACTCTAAACCTACTCAAACTAGTAAAGAGATTGAAAAATAGTCGAAGATACCACAACCTAAGATAAAACAACCTGAGATTCAACAACAAGAATCCTCGTCTTCTTCTTCTTTGAATGAGGATGATTGGGGCACATTGGATTTTAATCCTACATTTATTGGAGAATACAAGGTCTCTGATTTGGAATTCATGAAGCAACATAATGAATTGGAGAAAAAAGTTTTTATTTCTTCACCACTTTCTGAAGAATTATAAAGTAATTTTGTTGCCGCTTCGATTAATGAAACACTTGACACTATAAAGCCTAATTTTTGTGACATTGTAACATATGTCACTCCGTGGACTCCTTTTGACATGACTGATCGATATGGTCCTACTTATCATTTGCTTAAGAAATTGGGATTTAATGAAAAATGATGTGGTAAACATGAACAAGGTATACAAGTACCTTTGGATAATGAACTTTATGATCATACATATGGATTAGGATTCAATCCTTATAGAAAACCATCATCTTTTCCTCTTAATATTAATCATATTTGCAGTGGACAGTTGAAGTTGGTTAACCCATTACTTATTGACCTTAATCAACCCTCTTCTTTGGATATTTTTCCTAAAGATGAAGCCCTAATGGAATTTTTAGGAATTTATGAAGATTTACCTAAGTTTCATCACAAATGAGGAAAGCCTTATTGTTTAAAAACATATGCTTATTTCAGAGAACAGGAAGATCATGATATTCTCCCTTTACCAATGGACTCTCCGGTAAGAAGTGATTTGTTAATTACTGAAACTATTGATATTCAAGTGGATGAAAATGATTTTGAAAGGATGATAAAAATTGGGAAATGTTTGAATCGGGATGAACGTGATCACTTGGTTTCCCTTTTGCTTGAATTTAAGGATATATTTGCTTGGACATATTTTGATATGCCAAGTATAGATTCTAAGATTGTTACTCATAACATTGTTTTAAAGCCAAATATGAAACATGTTAAACAAAAAATTTGAAAGATGAATCCATGAATTGCTTTATTAGTCAAAGGAGAAATTGAAAAATTATTGGATTCTGGATTTATCCATTCTATTGATTACTCAAATTGGATTTCAAACATTGTGCCTGTGTTAAAAGGAGAAAATAAGGTAAGGATGTGCACTAATTTTAGAGATTTAAATAAGGCATCCTTGAAAGATGATTTCCCGCTACCTAATATTGATATGATTGTGGATGCAACAGCAAGCCATGCCTTGTTATCTTTTATGGATGGTTTTTCAAATACAATCAAATATTTATCCCCCCTGAAGATTAATTTAAGACTGCATTTATAACACCTTGGGGAACCTTTTTTTGGGTCATGATGCCCTTTGGATTGAAAAATGTAGGAGCAACTTATCAACGGGCTATGACCCTGATTTTTCATGATTACATTCATAAGATTCTTGAAGATTATGTGGATGATATTTTGGAAAACTCTATACAAAGAGAAGATCACGTTACTATTTTATGACATATATTTGAAAGAATTAGAAGTTATAATATGATATTGAATCCTAAGAAATGTGTCTTTGGAGTTGATTCCGGTAAATTATTAGGATTTATAATCTCTAAGCGAGGCATCGAAGTAGATACTGAAAATATTGAAGCTATTGTTAATATGCCTCCTCCTAAGAATATTTCCTAGTTATGAAGTTTACAAGGAAAAATACAAGCTATTCATCACTTTATTTCTAATTTAGCGGACCGAACTATTCCTTTTACTTCCTTTCTTAGAAAGGATACTACTTTCTCTGGGAATGATGAGTGTAAACAAACTTTTGAGCAATTTAAGGAGTATCTGGAAAATCCTCCTATTTTGCAACCTACAAATTTTGATAAACCATTTCAATTATACACTTTAGCGACTCAACGGGCTATGAGTGTGTTGTTAGCTCAAATTGATGATAATGATAAAGAAAGACCTGTGTATTACATTAATCAGACTTTACTTGATTATGAAACATGATATACAGATTTAGAAAGACAATGTCTTGCCATAGTTTATGCATGTCAGAAACTCAAGAATTATTTGATAAATGCTAAAGTTAATGTGATTGTTAAGTTTGATCCTTTGAAACATCTTTTCTCACAAATTGTTCTCTTAGGCCGGTTGGCAAAATGGGTGATGTTGCTTATAGAATTTGATCTTAATTTTATTTCTCAAAAATCTATTAAGGGACAAGCATTGACAGATTATCTAGCTGAATCTCCTTGTCCTTACCTAGATAAAAGTCCTACTTCTATATAATTTCCTGATGATAACATTTTAACTCTTCAACAGGAGGATATTTGGGAACTATATTTTGATGGGTCTAAATGTAAGACAGGTTTTGGTGTGGGTATCATCTTGATTCCCCCTACAAAAAAGCCCATCCCTTTATCATATAAATTAACCTTCCCTTGCACTAATAACATTGTGGAGTATGAAGCTCTTATAGCTGGACTACAAGCAACTTCATCCCTCAATATCAAACATTTACATATATATGGAGATTCTCAACTAATAGTTGAACAGATTAAAGGAGGATATCAGACTAAAAATGCTAAAATGACACAATATAGAGATTTAGCTCTTGATGTGCTTTCACAATTCTCCTCTTATACGATTCAAACTTTACCTAGAAAGGATAATTGACATGTGGACGCCATGGCCAATGCAGGTTCCTTGGTTTGTCTCGAGAAAAATGTGGAAAACTTTCAATTTACTATACAAACTCTTAAATGCCCTACAATTTCTGATAAGTTTACCATTGATTATTTTAACTTGCATTCAGATGAATGGTATTCACATATTTTTCATTTTTTGAAAGATGGTACTTTTCTTGAATACGCAACAAGGAACATGCGTAATCATATTAGGAAACTCGCAACAAGGTACATCATTTTAGGAGACACGCTTTACAAACATTCTTATGAGGGATTATTATTATGATGTCTTAATAGAACTAAAATTCCTGTAGCTTTAGCAGAGGCTCATTCTGGTTCTTGTGGGGGACATTTTGGTGGAAAATCCCTGGTTAATAAATTACTTCGAATGGGATATTATTGGAAAACAATGGAACAAGATTATTTCATGTTTGTTAAAAAATGTCCTCAATGTCAACAACATAGTAATTTGATTCATGCTCCTGCTCATGAGCTTCATAATCAAGTTTCTCCATGGCCTTTTAGTATTTGGGGTTTTGACCTTATTGGAAAAATCTCACCGACTTCTTCTCAAGGACATACTTACATTCTCACCGCTATGGATTACTTTGCAAAGTAGGTTGAATCTATTCCTCTTTGTTCAACAATGGCGGATGTCATTTGTGATTTCATCCTTAATAATATCATAACATGATTTGGCATTCCTTCGACAATAATTTTGGATAATGGAACATCTTTTAAAAACAAAGAAGTTGTGAAATTATTGGAGAAATATAGGATTCAACATCGATTTTCAACTCCTTACTATCCTCAATCTAATGGACAAGCTGAAGCATTGAATAAAATTATTGAACAAATTTTGAGAAAAATAGTTAGTAAGCATGCAAAAGATTGGAATACTCAACTGACTTATGCTTTATGGGCCTATAGGACTAGTGTTCATACCTCCATGGGTACTTCTCCTTATAACCTTGTCTATGGTACTAATGCTATTATGCCTTTGGAACTTGAAATACCTTCTTTATGAATTTTGTTTCATGGGATAATTGATAAGGATACTTTTCATGAACAACGCTTACAAGAATTAGAAATGTTGGATGAACAACGAATACATGCATTAGAACATATAAAATCTTATCATAAATCTCTTCAAAAACAATATAATCATAAGGTAATTGAATGAACATTTGTGGTTGGTGATTTAGTTCTTTATGAGAATCAATGGAATGTGAATGCTTTACCCGGCGAAAAAGGAAAATTTAGCCCTAATTGGCTTGGACCTTTTGTTGTCATTGAAGACTTCGGTTCGGGTGCTTACAAACTTGCTAATATGGATGGTGTTTCTTTAAAGGAACCCATTAATATTATGCATCTTAAACATTATTACCCTTCATCTCATTTGTTCCATGTGCATTTATATATTCCTTATAAAAAAAACATTTTATAGGTTATGTAGTTTTAGTAAAAATTATATATTGAATATGTTTATGCACTTTCTATTCTTTTCTTTCTATTAAGTTTTATATTGATGAAAGCGTAGTAATAAAACATAGAACTAATCAGTAGATAAAGTTTTTCATTCATCAAAATAATAGTTTTCAAAAGTTTTGATACATATGTGGCCAATGGCCCTATCTATCACTATGTCACTATAATGGCCGATGACTCCTAGATCTCTCTGCTCTGTGATGGGAAGATGAAGATTTGTGTGTTCATGTATGGCTCCTGGATATGCTCATACCCTGTACACATCCTCAGAGACTCTGTAGCTCTACCATCAGCTTCTCCTCCCTTTCTCTGCACATTCTCAGCTCTCACTGAATACATACAAAGATGTTGGCATGTTTGTCGGGATCTCTATGACCAGTGGAAGACTCTCGCTCGTCGGCTGGTAGTCAGTAGGATATAATGGTATCCTTGAGAATCTCAGATACAAAGCTCCTCCACTCCGCTATGCTAGCTGTAGAAAGAAACCAAATCCTATCAGTCTAGTATCCTGTCTATTCAAATCATATATTCAACCAAATTTCAATCAAGTTCATACCTGGGTCTCCCTCCTGGACGTCACTAAAGTGCCTATATGGTGGGGTCATGGAGTGACTACTCTCTCCACACTTGTTATATCTCGGTCTCGATGGTGGTGTCTCTATGTGGGGCCGTGGGGGCTGTCATGATCTCAGTGGTGATGCGTGAGTAATAGGTATATCTGTACCAGTATCACCACCCAGGGGCATATCCTTGGCCCTCTCCTCTGCTCTCTCCTCCTCCTCCATGGGATCCTCCTCAAAGATGTGCTCCTCCTCATCTTTGATATCCTCATCCTCCTCAATGGCTCCACTATCCCGGTGTGTCCCCTCTACAAATCCTAGATCACCTGTAGGATAATCCTTGGGAAAGATAGGACGGGTCCCCTCCAAACTCCAGTACTTGATGTAATCTTAGCTCACACTTGAATAGGATACATCTAATGGTACCTCTATATCCTCTGTCTCCTCTATATCACTATCCTCTATGTCTGCTATTGATGGTCGATGAATGTGTCAGATCTTTGATAGTATCTCATCGAATGAACATAGTGAGGTACTACCTTAGGGACTCCCTGTAACAGGCCAAACTATCTCATCACCTGATCATAATAGTAGGGCATCACTATATGACTCTGATGACCCTCTAGCAGCTTACATTGTTGTGAATGTCTCATCTGGAATCATGTATTAGGCCATTCTACCATCTGGCAATAGGGTCTCCATATCACATCGGTGATGGCAATATAGTCTAGATGTACTCTCTAGTAGAGCATATCCCCAAACTGCTAAACATCTCTCAAAGGATATGTGAAGGCTCTCGTTGTGCTTGCATCTACCATCACAAGAACTCCCTATGGATGTGTAAATGTGAAATGCTCAAAAATCCATATCTGTAGAATGGTACATGGTGATAGACTCTCTCACTGATATCTCACTAGCTGACCTAGCTCATGGTATAGCTGAGCTAGCATGCTACGACCCCATAAGAACATAGTCCTCTCTCTCTCCATACTCTGTATGAGATGTGTTAGAGGTGAACAAAATATGGTACCCTTTGAGTTGGGTAACACAACCAGGGCTGCTATACATAACATCACCTTCCGTACTAAAGGTGTACGACCTGATAGTACCGAAGATAGTAGGATCTAATCTGACCGGGTCCACATCACTGGATGCACTCTTGTATAATACTCTGTCACATGGATCTCCTCAAAACCATGTTATGCTCTGGGTCTAATGGTCTCCCCTTGGACTGGAAGCCATAGGATCCTGTAGACATCCTCTAAGGTCACTGTGATCTCGCCAAAAGGAAGATGGAAGGAGCATGTATCCTCATCCCATCTCTCTATCAGAGCCAATAGCATGGCTCGGTGTAGTCTGAGTTGTGGAAGGACTGATACCCACTACAGTCCCACATCCCTTAGTAATTGCATCTCCTCATCATTAAGCTTGGACAGTCTCTCCTTGACTTTCACTAGCAATTCCCCAAAAGGATGCTCTCAAAAGTAGACTAGGTCCTGCAAGCACAAACAAACATCACATCAGTCATTTGTATCATCAAATCTACAAAACTAACTAAACTAGGTCAAATTTGACCTCAGTTAGGTCAATGTCGACCTTAGTAGGTCAATGTCAACTTTACTGGGTCAAGCTCGACCTTTTTGGGTCAAGGTCGACCTCATCAAAAAATTGACAGAAACCCCCCTATCAACATTGACTTTCATGGGTCAAAGTCAACCTAGAAGGGTCAATGTCGACCTAAATGGGTTAGGGTCAACCTAAAGGGGGAAAAATTGACCTGACCTATAAAAAATAGGAATTTGGAAAGTACAAAAAAGAATAACAATAAACTCACTTCAGGTAGTGCCCGTTCGGTAGCCAGGCTGTGTCTCGACATCTCCAGGCGTGTCGCTCGAAGTTCCTCTCTTCTCGGCATCTTGCTTCCTCATTTCAAATTTGAGAATGGTAAGAATGAGTAAGTATTTCTCTCTTTTACTTATTTATAAATTCAAATTAGGGTTTTACTAGGGTTTCCTTAGGGTAAACTCGGATTTCTTATTCTTATGCATTTAGATAGACATTCACTCTTTTCATTATAACTTGAGTTCGGTAGCTCTAATTTTAGTTTTGTTTGTAGCGTTGGAATTGTGATTCAGATACCTAACTCCTTGAATTTATTTAGGAAGTTTAGGAATCCTTCTAATTGGTTTAGGAAAGGACTTTTCAACACTCTGCATATCCAGTATATAGAGTTTTTCTTATCACCCTATTTCACCCTTCCGAAATAGAAAGCCGAAATAGGGGGGCATAAGGGGCTCTATACACTTCTCAAATGATCATATAGTAAGCTTTAGGTGATTTATGGATTTCCATTAACCTTGTATGTTGCAGGTTCTAACATTTTTTTGCAGGATCTTTACATCGAGGACTTAGCTATATCCTTTTTATTTAGTATGACGTTTTCTTACTTTAGCTTGCATATTCACGTAGTGTCATATCTAAGCTAAAGTGGGGGCTAAATGTATCATCTCAAATTGGAATCACTTCCATCTTGATAGGTTTAGCACCCTCTTTTAGTACATTTATCATGATAGACTTGCATTTAGGATGCATTTTGCACTTATCTTCTTCATTCTAGGTGAAATTAGGGTTAGGATCTCGTGGATTCTCCTAATTTTCCCTCTTATGTGGTTCTATTTTCTAGGTAGGACTTAGAAATAAGTCCTCCTGGATTTCATCATAGGATTTTATGCCTATTCCTTGCATTTTGTCCTGATCTAATATCATTTCTAGGTCTCTGGGCATCCCCGGGACCTACTGTCTTGATTTTGATTGGATCTAGGCATAGGGTCAAATTCGAGGTTGATCTTGACTAGATTAGGATCGAGCTCAAACTTGACTAAGTTAGGATCGAGGTCAAACCTAACTAGGTTAGGTCCAACCTTGATTTTGCCCCCCTCATTCAAATTTCCAGAATTCTTGATTTATGGGCGTCGGGCTTTTGGGATATTTATTTTCCCACCTCTGGGTTAACCATTTCGGGTTTTGGGATGGTAAATCCTCTAATTGCATTTAATCTAGGTATATTTTATAAAGGTTAGGACCTAATTGGGATTTAATTCTCCAAGGTGGCCCCTCTAGAGGATTGTGCCCTAGTTCACTATTAAAGGAGGCCTTCCTCTCTCATTTTCACATCAAGTTTTTCAAGCTCAAGCACTCTCAAGCAAGGTGATTGATCCAACATCCATTATCCACGTCTCTCTATCAAGTTTTGTGAGCAAGAATATTTCAATCAAGCAAGGAGTGGTGAAGATGTAAGATAGCAAGAGGATGATATAGGAGATCAAGCCATTGTTGACATCAAACATCTTTTGTGAACACATATTTGGAGCAAGATAGATCCTTTCTTCCTTGATCCACCATCAACTTTCAAGCATTCAAAGATTCAATCATGGGGTAACAATTACAGATTGTGAGTTTGGTAGAAGTATTTTAGCCTTGGGGGCTTGGTATGCTTTTCTATCTCATTCAAATCTATGCATTGTTATTTCATACACATTCATGCTAAGGTTTTGATCTAGAGGATTAGATCTTGGCATTACACTTTCAATACATACACACACACACATTCTATTTCAATCGGCTATTTGTGGAGGTGGAGACCACCAAAATGGGGGTTTGACTAAGGTAAAACCCTATATAGCCACCCCAAAACTCCCCTTTTTCAAATATCTACAGTCGTTGTTTTGGGAATCAGAGGATAGATTTGAGTACCCTTTTCGCTGAACTTCTGGGATCTATGAACAAAATTCGAATCGGACTTCAAATAAAGAATGTAGTATTTGACCTTTTATGAGGGTCAAACCCGACCTAAGCTCATCTTGGAGAAAGATTTTTGGGTTTTCTCTGTCTCGGCTTTCTGATCACAGATCTAGTCACAGAATCTTCCGAAACCTCATACAGACTTCAGAAAATAGGTATTTCCAAATCAATTTGACAATGAGGTATGTATCTTGACCTAATTAATTTTCAAGTATTTCCAGATTTACCTATGCTATTCCAATTTCAATTCAAATGAATGAGTGTTGAATGTTAGGTACATTACTAAGCTTCCATTTTTTCCCCTATTCAGTTTGTAACCTTTAACAGGGTTGGGTCTTCACTGACCTCACTTCAGAAGAGTGAACAATTTTGGGTTGTCGGTCCCAGGTGGAATTTCCCTTCACAGGGTTTCCACGTTAAATATTTTTTGTTATGTGTTCATTGTGGTGATTGTTTGTTATCATACTTTACATATTGCATGTTGGATTTCATCGGTAATCATTATATGTTATTGAATGGTAATCGGTAAAAGCATAGACAGTATAGTATTTTATGTTACCGAGCTGCAGAAGTTTAAGTAAAGTGTTTTGGAATATACATTTTGATTTGGGACTGTGGATAACTGATTCACCCCCCTCTCAGTTATTCTAACACTAATATTTTCATCTGTATATCCCTACTCTTATTTTGCACTTGTTGGACTGGAAGGAAGGAATATAAGGATGTCTTCAAGGAGAGCTTGTGAAAATATTTCCAATAGCTTATATCCCAAAATACGGTGGGGGTCAGCGTCCCAATAGTTTGGGCTTGGACCTGTAAACCTTGAGGGAGCCTATTGGGAATGGTCTCTAAGTGTCTCGATCGCATCCTAAACTCTTCCTATCCAATTTAGTAGGGAATATAGTCATAAGAGGAAATATAAATTCTATAATTGAAATACTGAATAGATCTATATGAATTACAAGCATGATAAGTAGACTATAGAGATCCAAGGTTACAAAATAACAAGGGACATTACATTTGACTTAATATTTCTATTATCTCCCATTATTCTAACGACATATTCTCATCTTTGTAACCATTTTGTTTATTTTTATTTCTGTTAAGTTTAATATTTTGTTATGTATCCGATGATGTCCAGTATTTTCCTACCAATAGTATTAGATTTAAGTGTTAAATTTTACAAATAAAAATAATAGTGGTTTATATTCTTTTCTTTGTTAATAAAGCTCAATTCAAGAAAAATAACAATTATAACAACACAGTTAGAAATTAGTAATACCCTAAAAAGAGATGCTATCATCCAAAAAAGTGCTCTTCATAACTCTGCTACCATTGTTTTGATTGTCAAGTGATTTAAACCAAAGACTTCGACTTACTAATAGATTTAATCTACCAATTACTAATAGATTAAGCATATTATTACTATGTTTAATGCTCCATTTAAATGCATTTAACACAAAAAACAAATTTACAAAACTGAACCAATGACATGTTTACAACAAAGGTCTAATAGAACTCCCAACAATTCTTAAACATACGTTATCTGATATGACAATTAAGGTTGGAGTAGACATAGTTATTCACTATTTTTTGTGTGGTACAAGGAAGATTTGGCTAGGTCAAATCTTCCTTTGTGCTAGCAGTCTACAGAATTAGACCTTTATTAAGAATTCATTATATCAGATAAAGTATGTTTAAGAATTGTTGGGACTGATCCTTTGGCGTGTATTAAATAGAATAGAATTTTCAGCATATTATTATCATTCTATTTCTTTGTTGTAAACATGCCATTGGTTCAGTTTTGTAAATTTTTTTTGTGAATTAACATGCCATTGGTTCAATTTTGTAATTCATTTTTAGGAACAATCTAGCAAGTCACTGTCTACACAATACCAGTTAATCCTTTGGTATCACAAACAACAAAAACAACAAAGTTCTTGCATAAACAAGTAAAACTAATGCCTGGAAATGTTCCTACAGGACACTGTACTCCAAAATTGCAAAGAAATTAAGTGTACTCCAAATAGACTGCCCTCTACAAAGAACCAACTAGAATCTATTAACCAACCTTCTAATTGTCAAATCATTATGCTTTCAAATCAATTACCTATCGGTGTATCCCTTGCGAGGGAGAGAAGCCAAACACATAAAGAACATGCACATAAACACAACAACTGAAAAACTTAAATGGAATACACTAAGATGTACCAAATGATGAATGCTCAATTGTTGTAATGGAAAAGCAATATCAGAACTGTCCATTTCTAGAACTTGATTTTTCTATAGTCCTAATGATTTTTCTTATTTCCTGTCTTTTGTCCCTTTTTAATTTCCTATGTCTGTGCTTGGTGACAGGATTTTAAACATTGTTGACATACTTAAATGGAATACACAATACCAAATGATGAATGCTCAATTGTTGTAATGGCAAAGCATCATAACCATCCATTTGTAAAATTTGATTTTGTATAGTCTTAATTATTTTTCTATAGTCCTAATGATTTTGAAAATTGTTGACAAAGAGTGTTTCTTTTTTTTATTATAGTCTAAATGGTTTTTCTATAGTCCTAATGATTTTTCTTATTTCTTGTCTTTTGTCCCTTTTTGATTTCCTATGTTTGTGCTTCATGATAGGATTTTGTCACATTCTTTTGATGGTATATTTCATTCAATCTATGTGGAATACTATTTTGTTCACTATTTTATTTCAGCTTGATATTTCTTTCATTTTTCATATACACAGAGACTACACATGCTAATAAAAAAATGAGCTATTTGATTTAGGTTTACTTTTCATTATTGTAAATGATTAATATTTCTAATGGTACTCCTTGGTGTATTCCATATAAAAAAATTAGGTTTCTTCGGTATATGTCCCTTTGCATTGAGAAAATTAGAGTTGAGAAAATGGTTGTTCAGTGAGACCAATGAGTCATTCCATTCAAGAAAGACCATGTTTGATGATATCAACCCACAACAAAATAGGGAGACAATTGCTAGATTGTGGTCTAACTTTAAAAGAAAAGGTGATGGAAAATGTTATCTACCATTGATTGCAAACATTTTTTAAGTACTTGAATCTACAATAGAACAATAGCGGTGAATTTATGATTATTATAATCATATGATTATATGTTATAATATTTATGTAATAAATGTAATAACTATGGTGCGGCGCATTATTGATATAGGCTCAATGACTCTTCTCAATGTGCCAAACTATCAATGTGGTGGTGGGCAGTGTGTGTTGAAGACTTCACGGACATAGAACAACCCTGGACGATAATTTTGGTGCTACTCAAATAGAAAAAAGGTTGCTAATATGTCTATATTTAATATTTCTAATGTAAATACTATTCATTATATTATAAGAACTAATGTAGACTGGGCATCATAGGGAAATAATGGTTGCTGATACTTTAGTTGGGTTGATGACAACTCATCTGCATCTATCCTCCCATCTCCACTTATCTGCGATGAAGGATTTGAGTGCAAAACATGTCAGGCTAGGGTAAATGCCAAAATTATATTTTTACGATGCCTTCTCTGTATTGTAATCGCATATCTTTGTTGCGACCATATGCGGAGATCAGCTCAGGAATTAGTCAGTTTAGTATTTTCATATTGTAACTAATATTTTAATATGGATATTGTGTAACTTCTCTTTGCCTCAAGTGCACATATATATGGTTTACATCTTTTTTTACAATAATTCTTCATGTTTATGGCTCAGGTGAGCCCCAATCTACTATCAATCACATGATTTAACGTATAGCATTTTCTTGGTTATTCCATTTGTTTCTTGATACATCAATTCGACCACACCCACTCCACTTCACGTGTATGTCTTTGAAATAGAATCCTAACTCTAATAAACCGACTATAACTACTAACTAATCTTATAAAACAACAGCAGTTAAGAACAATTGCTTGCCAACATCTGTTGAATACAAGGTCCTTGAGAGATCAATCAATTGGGATGAGTGGATGAGGATGATGAGATGGAGGAAGTGGAGTTAATCTTGATGAAAAGGAAGCTCTAGTTGCAATTAGGAAGAAGAAGAAGCTGCTTATCGTCAAACATAGATTGAAGAAGAGTACTACAGAGAGAAGGCCTACCATACGAAGGAAGTTTGACAAGAACAAGGAATATGGCTTAAATAGAATGGGGAGACATCTTTCTAGCCTGGGCTTGGATCCTTCGATAATTAGCTTGATAATAAATGAAGTGTCAAATGAGAGCTAAGCAATTAGCTTCCCAAGAAAAATCTCGTAAATGAACTATGTGTACCCCAATTCCTGTGCTTTTTGTGCGTACCTAAATGATATATTTGAAACAACAAGGGTAAATTTAGCCTTACCCTTGTTGTTTCAAATATATTGTTTGGGTACGCATAGAGGGAATAGGAATTGGGGTACACATAGTTCATTTATGGGATTTTTCTTGGGAAGTTAATTGCTCATCTGTCATCTACATTATTATGAAGCTAATTGCCGAAGGATCCAGGCCCAGGCTAGAAAGATGTCTTCCCAAACACATAAAAAACATGCACATAAACACGACAGCTGAGAAACATAAATTTAGATATCACAACAACTGAGAAACATAAATGTAGGCATCATGGTCACATTTTTTTTGGAGGCAACATAATTGAGTTGTATACCCAGACAATGGAGAGAAACTTTTGCTCCTCTGATTCCAAGTTGACACTGTGGGATCCAAAGACCATAGATAAGGAATAAATTTAGAGAGCGCAAGAGCGCCATAATGACCAAAATAATACAAGACAAACCTCAAGTTAAATGAGGCAACTGCAAACATTTTAATAGATTTTTATTATTAAATAATGAAATTTGCATAAACTAGTATTCTAAGCCCCCTCATTACATGATTTATTATTGTAAGCCCCCTCTGACTTATGCATCTAGAAAATGAAACTACAACCTATTGGGATTGAGACAAACCTTATAAAACAACAACAACTAAGAAGGATCACTTGCCAACATTTGTTGAATACATCTGTTGAAGGCTCATCTAATGTTGGCAAGTGATCCTTCTTAGTTGTTGTTGTTTTATAAGGTTTGTCTCAATCCCAATAGGTTGTAGTTTCATTTTCTAGATGCGTAAGTCAGACGGGGCTTACAATAATAAATCATGTAATGAGGGTGCTTAGAACACTAGTATATGCAAATTTCATTATTTAATAATAAAAATCTATTAAAATGTTTTCAGTTGCCTTATTTAACTTGAGGTTTGTCCTGTATTATTTTGGTCGTTATGGCCCTCCTTCGCTCTCTAAATTTATTCTTTATCTATGGTCTTTGGATCCCGCAGTGTCAACTTAGAACCGGAGGAGCAGAAGTTTCTCTACATCGTCTGGGTATACCACTCAATTACTTTGTCTCCAAAAAATTGTGACCATGATGCCTACAATTATGTTTCTCAGTTGTTGTGTCCCAGGACCCCTTATGACCCTTTACAACCCATGATCCCTAAGAATGCATCTTAGAGGTCTTAAAATGTTGTAATGGGTCATGAGAGGCTCCTAGGAGGGGCCAGATGAGCTTCCACCTTCACGTGGTTGGCCCTGTTAAGTAGAGAATGTTATACTCTTCTCGAAACAAAGAGAAGCTCAATAATTTAAGACCTAGAAGGTTGTTGAAAGAAAATATGTGAAACTAACTAGTGAACTAAAACCTTCAGATGTTATATATAAGACCTAGAAGGTATTTTAGTGTTATATCAAAGGTTGAGTTAACTAAAGTTATATCATTAGAAATAACTCGTGATGTTTGGGAAAAGTTAAGAAGTTGTTATGAAGGAAATGATATGGTGAAACAAGATAAGTTGTAGAATGCTAAGGCTAAATATGAAAGAAGATGTATAGCTGGAAATGGACAAGGAGCTCTACCTTGTCATATGCGGTGAGAAGTATTCCCAAGAAATGGGAATTCTAAGGTGGAAATGGTGGGTGGTGGAGAGTGACAGTCTGAGAAAGCCTTTCAAAATTCTAGAGGATGTGAAGTGGAATAAGAGCCATCTTTGAGTAGGATTTGTTGTGTATTTCTATGCCCAAACTCTCCCACAACCCATTCACTCCTCATAGCATCCCCCTCTTTCCCATCGCCCATATCAACCCCACAAACAAGAAGAAGGCAAATAGCTTAGATATAATCTTTAAGTATTATTTTTTTTGAAACCCTGCCCATTTGTTCCTAATCAGTGGCCTTGAAACCACAATGTTAAGTCCATTTCCATATTTTCAATAATTATTTTTGGGGAAATCTATATGTGGCTACAAAACAAACTTGTCCCCAGCTCAAGAATCTACTGGTATAAAGCTCTAATATTTTAATGAATTGTGGTGTCATGGTATGTTATATGCTTATAGTATCCTCGAAGCCATATTTGCAAAATATTGAAATATAAACAAGGAACACACAACTATTTGACAAAATACCTCGCATAAATATGGCCTCAAGGTGCTCTATGATGGAGAGGGTAATGATGGCCTTTTGAAGAAGATTTCCCAAGTAAACTTGCCCAAATTAATTTAAATTTGGATTATAATTGTAATCTTAATCTACCTTTAAGCATGTTAAGGAGTTAGTGGACAATCACTTCTATTTCATTATTGAAGGGTTGGAGGTTTTTGCCACTAATTTAAAATTAGTTTGAATTTTTTTTTCAAGCAAAAATCATCACTAACTAAATAGGTGATTGAGAGTGAGTAATGTTGTTGAAAATAAAGGCATAGTTGTAGATTGCTTAGTCATCTCCTATGAATGTCATTGAAATATTGTGAGGCTTATTCTTTCTTTTGTTTAGACTCAGGAAAATATTTAGAAGTGGAAAGTTTTATTGAAAGGTTAATGACCTTGAGAAAGAACATGTTTGTGTGAAATAAGACAAAAAATGTGGTTTTATTAAAAAGAAACCTCCCTGTCCTTAATATATTATGTAGGTATATCTTCCTATTAGCGTAACCAATGCACCTTATTGGGGTGCAATTGCTAGTAATATAAACACTTGAATGTGTCTTCACGAGCAAAAAAGTGACTGTTTGTAAACAACAATGACATAATATTGTTGTGCTTAATTTGATAATATATATTTATTTATTTTTTTAAAAAAATTTGTTGCTTTTTCGACGGAAAAAGAATATACTTATTGACAAGAGTGTTATATATTCGACGACTATTCTGACCAACTCTCGTCGAAAGAGCGACGAACATTCTTTGTTATTTCGACGAGAATTCTATACATTCGATGACTATTTTGACCATAAGTCCTCGCAATTTCTACCGACATTGGTCGCAGAGATGGAAGGTATGATCAATAATTCTTCCAAGTTGAAGCGATTATTTCGACGGCGAGTCCGTCAATAATTCAACCACTATAGATGTCAGAATTTTGACGATGCTTTTTGTGTCATATAATCGATGAAAAAACTTCGACAACAGTTATGGTTGTTGGGTCAACCAATTGCTATCAAAAATTTGACTAATCCTCGTTGAAAAATAAGCTAAAATTTACTAGTGTTCAAACGTGAACAAGTTGTAGCAGATTAGGCTCTGATACCATGTAGGATTTGAGCAATACAATTCCACAAAACCCAAAGATCACCTGCATACAAACACCTATTACAAGGAAGTAGAGACAAGAAGAGGGCAAGGGTTTGACTCAAAAATATGAAGAAAAAAATATCCTCAATTAATGAATGAATAAAATATACAATGGATCATCCTTATAAAGGAGATCAAAAGCTTTGAAAGGCAAACCCTAGTGCATGTAATAATTAGTTTAATTATTACATGACTAATGCATGCAGGTTTATATTTAAAACAATTAGTACATGAGTGTTTAAATATAAACAACTAAAGCAAAAGAGGTGACATCTTAAGAAGGGAGTAAAGTTAATTAACATAACTAATACTTTACTCTAACAATAACAATGGGTATCAGAAAGGGAATGGAGAAGATAAGGAGGAGGATAATACTGGGGATTCGAACAAGGAAGAGGGTACCACTACAAAAAAAAATTCCTTAGTGGTGATAGACAATGGGAAAAGTACATAAAAGATGAAGGAAGATTATGCTAGAGATAAGGAGACCCACATAAATTAGAATGTTTTTTCCACCTGGATGAGTAAGGAAGGGGCCAAGAGTTTATGTAATACACTGGAGTGGATGATTGATGACAATTATCAGATTAATCAAAAACTCATGAGTTATGGTAAAAGATTGGACATTCTGGAGGTCATGGTTCTCCTAAAGGAGAATTCTATGCCAGAATTTATCAATAACAAGACATAAACCATAGGGAAAGTGGAAGACATCACAAAGGCCTATGGGTCCAAATTTAAGGTCATGGATAATAGGATTGCTATTACGGAGAGTGTTGTTGCTGATCACAACCTAGATTCCAGGATTACTGCTATAGATACGAGGATTTCTAACATGGAAGGATGCTTGAAGAAAATACGAGAACAAAGCTATAAGATTCTTAAAGCCTCGACAGACCGTGTGAAAATCCTTGTGGGCAAACTGGAGTAGGATAAGATTGGTGTGGAAGT
Source organism: Chamaecyparis obtusa (assembly GCA_027943335.1). Classification (NCBI taxonomy): domain Eukaryota; kingdom Viridiplantae; phylum Streptophyta; class Pinopsida; order Cupressales; family Cupressaceae; genus Chamaecyparis; species Chamaecyparis obtusa. The sequence goes on from BSBK01001234.1 coordinate 2,641,131, forward strand.
TTAAGCTGAAAAGGTTGTAGAAGAGGCCTCTAGCCCAGGGAAGAGGACCTACTCGAGCACAAAGAAGAAAGTAATCAATAATGACAAGGACCTGGAGGAGCTTAAGAATGCAACGGTTAATATGGACCTTATGGTCATTGAAGTTGCATAGCTCCTTAAAAGATTTGATTAGTTTGTTTTTCGGTCTTTTTCCTTTTCAGTCTGTTGTCTTTCTAGGTGCTAGTCTTTAGTAGTTCCTAGTTGGTTGTTGGCTTCTTTTCTGGTTGCCAACTTTTCTCCCTTTTGGATTTTCTTGTTGTTTTTTCAGTTGGTTCTAGGATTGCTTAAATGTTATATCTAATGTAAAACTTTTGTTCAAGGTTTTCCGTCCTTTCAAAACCTGATTTTCACTTAATAAAAAATAAGGTTTTCCACGTAAATCTGGTGTTTCATGTGTTTCATGTGTTTTATGGTTGTTGTGCTTTCATGTTTTTATCTTTCAACAATTAAGGGTTAAAGTAACTTTGGTGGAACTAATTAATAGTGTTATCAAGTTTAAAATTTTGTGGACAGTTGATTCACGCCCCCCCCCCCCCCCCCCCCCCCCCCCCAACCTCAGTTGTCTTGCATATCCAACAAGAAAGAGATTATTTAAGAACATGTTGAATTCCTCCTTTTTGTGCTCTTCAAAAGCATAACCATCATTATTGTTCATTTTATGTGCAATATTTTCTACCTACTATAAGGTTTGAGGCTTAAAATAACACAAGGCCTTGAAAGACTTTGACTATGGTGTTTCCCCACCTTTTTCATAGGACCAGTTTGATCTCCAAACCATAGGTCCTCTTTTGAACACAAAAATCTTATTGAGCACAGGACTCTGAGAGGGAAAAGTCTTAAAATAGGAGAGGGAAAAAATTTCCTAAATAACTAGGAGTTTCTTCAAGGATAACTCCCTCTGATTAAAGGATAAACCATCCATCATTCCTTTTGGCCATCGATTGAGTAGCAAGAACTTTATCCCTTCACCTTCTTGTTGTTTCCATCTCCTACTACTGCAGTTGAGCATGATGGAAGAGTTGGCTCAGGATTCTTGACCTTTCTACCTTGATTGCTTCCATTTCTTGTTGGAATTTACACAATAACTCCCTAAAATTTATGCCAACGAGCCTCTCTATTCTCGACTAAGAGGCGACAAAATAATATGGTGAGAGTTTAAGAGGATATGAATTCAATTCCATAATAAGGTATACAACTAAGAAAAATTTTTAGGGGTCCCCTCTAAAGCATTTAATCCATATAATGTTAAGAATGGAACACATACCAATTGAGTCGTCTGAATGTGCAAAGTTGCCAATTGCTTGATTACTTCCTTAAAGATGAAATGCCAAAGAACACAATAGATCCTCAACGATGAGAGTCCAAAATGGTCTCACCGAGTGTGCAAAAAAAATGTTGAAAGAAAAGAGGATTAAACAGAGAAAAAGCCAAACTAAGGCAATACAATGATGCAAATCTTTTAGAACATTTCAAAACCTTCCTTTAGGTGACTAGAAAATATTATTTTTCAAAAAGAAGACATAGTACACCACAAACCCTTCATTATTGAAAAGGAGAACAAAACACAAAGTAACAAAGAAAGAGTGATATTCAAATCCTCATTATGGGTAGCACCTACAAGAATCTGATGAAAATAAATATCCCTAGAAATTTTCACAATAATTAACCAAATCTATCTTCTATTTTAAGGAAAATACAATAATAAAAGAACTACATGACCAAAATTATAAGAAACTAGAAAAACCACACTAGCAAATAGGACCAAATTCACTTTTTCATAGCACAAATTACATTGATAACTACTAAAAGAAATAAAAGAAATGAAACAATGATATAGTCCAAATACTTTATTTAGTGAAAACATGCTAAGGCCCAAATGTAGATCACACATTACAATGTTAACGACAAAACACATCTCACATCTCCCACTGGATGCAAATATTTTCCAAAAAGATAATTTTCTAAGGCTCTCAAAGCTAGAACTAAATTTTCCCTAATACAATAATTGGAACTAGTCAAATTCTTAATCCAACAATTGGAACTAGTCAAATCCTTAATACAATATTCCCATGGGCCTTAATAGATCATGCTCCAGCTTTTCACATTCCAGCCGTGTGGCAATTTAATCATGGTGGTTGTTACACTTGTCTTCATGCTGGAGATTTTGCATCCTTAGCTTTCTTTATGATCATGGCCTGAATGCCACCTGCGTTTTCCTCAATTTTCTCACCATCATGAGGAGGTAACTGTCTAACTACACCCACAACGATTACTCGTTTTTTGTTGCGTGACAATGGTTTTCACTTGAAATGGATCCACTCCATGATGTTCCGCAAGATTGACAAATGGGACCTTGATCTTGCAAGGGGTGAGTCCTGCTTAAACGTGACTGATGGAATTGTGGCCTAGACATGCGTCGCATAGGGCAAATGCCTCTCAAAATCATCTTGCAAACCTGCCTTAAAACCCTGTGATGCCCCTGTGGGTCTGCTTGAAAATGAAGGCCTTGCATCCTTTAGAAAGGACATCAAGATACCACGTGTTCACACCAATATGAGACGCAAGCATGAAGGAATGGAGGAGGCCGCATGCTTTGAAAACTTAACCGACTGCTACACAACATCTACATATTACAAACTTACATTAATTAATTGACTAGACATGAAGGAAAGGAGGTTGCATGCTTTGAAAACTTAACCAACTGCTACAGAGAACATCTACACATTACAAATTTATATTAATTTTAATTAGATTCAACTATCTTCTAACAACACTAACATTTGATGACTGCCAATGTTAATAATCCTACAAATGTTGTTATGGGAACCTTGGCATATAGAAGCTTAAGTTTTATAGATGGATTAAAAAACATTAGTTAACTAATCAGATTCAATTGTCTTCTAACAAGATTATAGTTTACTACCAATGTTAATTATCTTACAAATGTTGTGATGGGAACCTTGGCATATAGAAGTGTAAGTTTTATAGTCAGGTTACAAAAATATTAATTAATAAATCAGATCCAATTGTCTTCTAACAATTGACTACTAATATTAATTATCCTACAAATGTTGTCATTGGAACCTTGTCATATATAAGCTTAAGTTTTACAGTAGGGTTACAAAAACATTAATTAACTAATCAGACTCAATTGTCTTCTAACAAGACTTACAATTGACTACTGTTAATTCAAGGCAAACTTATTATTCAAATTTCAATTTTCTTATATATGCAATGTTGATTATATATATATATATATATATATATATATATATATATATATATAAAATTCTAACAATAGTGATATTTTTTTGCAAGAATATAAAACTGAATGTATGTGAATACAATAACTTGTAATTTAACTATGCTTAAATTTCAATGAAGGAATATATGTAAAACTGTATTGTTTTGATTAAGTAAAAATAGGATTTGAAAGGTCCCGAAACCTTATACAAAAGCATTAAAAGATAGAGCATTGAAAGTCCATAATACAATTGTGGTGCCCCACCAAACAAGCCAAAGGATCAAACCAAAGATCCTACCAATAAGAACAACCCAAACAGTCACAACAAAGGGTGATCAAGATTTACATTTTTGTCCATCTTTGTGTGAACGTAAGTTCATATCAAAAGGAGTGGATGATTTAGATTTCTTTCCCTTTACTGTTGTCCATCCATCCTCCATCTTACCAATAGCTTTCTGCCAAACCACAGAAGAGCTAGAAGAGCCCACTAAAGGGCAGGTCACATTAGAAACCACTGAAGGGACAAGAATAGCACCACGACCATTTCCCAAAACCCTCACAGGAGAAAAATGGGTAATAGAACGCTCAACTCCAGCAGCCAAGATTGCATCAGAATCAGAGACGGCATCAAGAACATCTGAACTAGAGACAGTACCATGGGCAGCAAAACCTACAGCATTAGAAGACAGGATCACTGAACCAGAGCCAGCAACAACATTTTGGTCAAGGACAGCAGTAGTCTGAACCAAGGCCGCATCAGAGACAACATTAGTAGCTTCAAAGACAACATCAGAAACAGCTGAGGCATCTATATAAGCACCAACCAAAGCATGATTAGTCTGAGGAGGGCAAGCATCCAAACCCCCATTTTTAGAAGCTTTATGAACCGTATAATGGTGATCAGCAACTCCCAACCACCAAGTGGGCGATTTCTTCAGTTTAACCTTGTCAGAAATACACCACGTAGCAAGATGGCTAGTCTTGTAGCATTTCCTACATCTGAACGGAATACCCTCATAATCAAGATTCTAAGTCCAAGAGCTCAAAGAAGAAGCTAAAGTAATCTTCTTAGGAAGACCCTTGGAAACATCAACCTCCACAAGAATACAACCATAAGTCGTCTTAAAGATTTCAGAGGAGTCAGAATCCACCATTTGGAAATCCCCAATAGCATCACCCACAGATTCCAAAACAGAATCCAACCAAAGATAAAGAGGAAGATTTGGTAGTCTTACCCATAAGGGTATTTTATTAAAGGATTATGTAATGATCCCTATTTCTAGGCACTGTCCAAATACAACAAACGGTGCCGATTAGGGAACTTCTTTTAGAATTATTCCTTATCTTACATTTTATCCTATATTATCCGAGGTTCTGCACAACTTATTGAAAAAAACCCGAAATGGTGTAAATAAACAATGTAATTTGTATGTGTATAAAAAATTATCTCCCGTAGAGATTATAGAGACCATCCCTCTCTCCATCTTCCGAAGGACATCTAGAGTGGAAGAGTTACAGGGCCTGGGTCGCGTGAAACAAGCTACAAGTGGCTTCCCTCAAGGCCTAACCCTAATATTGGGATAACCATCATGTGCTCGAAATTACTCCGCCTCTACCATCCACAACCTCCACACTCAAGATGCCTTAGCGAGATGAAAGAGATGAGATCGTGTAATCTTTACAGGCTATATTAATTTGACATTTAGATTTCTATTTGAATTTTAAAGTTTATCTATTTGTACATCTTTTGCTATGTGCTCATATAATTAAAATATATTCATATCCAAATATATATATATATATATATATATATATATTTAATGAAAGTTAGATATCCATCAAACAGTTTTTAGCATTATCGATAATAGTTTTAACATACGTTTATTTGTATATAACCCGTAATATCTTACAGGGGGCGTGACAGTCTAATTTTGTATAGAGTTCGAATGATAATATGAGGGAGGTTGTTATTTAAGCCATACATACCTTATGGCCTCTGCGGTTTCCCCCGGTATTCACCTTATGGCCTCTGCGGCTTCCCCCGGTATTCTGCTCTAGTCGTTCACTTTCGATAAGTGCCCACGCAAACAGAATAGATTCCGGTGCTTATCTTTAACGTGCAACTCCTCACTAATTATATATTATCTTTTTGTCTTATCGTGCATCATCTCTGTTCTTCCCGTTCCGTGCCCTCCAACATCACCGATAATCCTTATAAATATATTTCATGTCCATTGGTTGCGACCCGATCAATACTACCGCTGTGACGTTTTGTTTAATAAAGAATTTCATCATTTAGGACATTTATCGGTTGATTGCTTAATTTGTCCAATATTACTAATATTAGCGTGGATTGTTACTAAGTATTAGTAATGATATTGTGTAGTTGTATTGATTAGTAAATTATAGTAATTAATTATATATAATTGGTTATATTAATATTATTAATATGTTTTAATATTAATATTAATAATATTAATTTGATTAATAAATTGTTGATTTAGTTATATTGATTAATTATTAATTAAATATTAATTATGTATTAATCAATTATATCCTAATTATTTGATCCAGTATTTTGAGTCAATTTATATGCATTGATATATTAATTACAGAATTGGACAAGTATATAAATATATATATAAAATTAAGGTATACATTATTTGTGGTCCATGACAGATTATGTAAGAGGGTCAAACCTCTGATACTAGGGTTTGGCCATCAAGGGGAAACGCTCCTCCCAAGTGAAACAACTATCACATAGAATCATTTTTCTATCTTCAACATTTTCAAACTTTACAATAAAGAAACCCCTAGCCACAGGGTATATCTGAACAACATTGATTAAGATGGGTTCCCAATGCTTGGAAATCCAACCATGCAAATCAGAAAGAGAGGGCCAAAAACTCCTAAAACGAAAGATAGCAGCATTGGAAGAGAAGTCTTCTGCATATTTTAAAATCTCATCTACTGTTTATGTATCAAGATTTATCACAATGGGGTTACTTACAGAAATAGGCTGCACAAGAGAAGAGGATTAAGATCCCCTCCGCCCAGAAGTAGGACTCGGGATGCCCGCTTTGAAGGTAGCCACATCAGCGTAGGAAATTACAGAACCACCACTTGCGGAAGTAGCAAACTCTTGAACCATGAGAGCTCCAAACCCACCCGCTCGAGAAGGCCCAAGCACGAAGGAGCCCCCAGACGCTAGTAACGCGGGACCAGTGATGACGCCGATAGAGCGAGAAGACTCAAGAGGAACGCCAATGGAAGCATGAGCGCTAGTAGCAGATCCAACCGCATGGGCAAAGGCGCGTTCAAAATTCTAGGCGGGAGTGGTAGCGACCATCGTGTGTAAAACTGTATTGTTGTTCACTGTACTTCGCACTTATTGATTTTGGTGGTAGTAGTGAATAGTTCGATCATTATTAATACACGTCGAAAGTGAATGGGTACGTCTATGATAGATGTGACTCCTTGAGGAGTCACGCCTATCATAGGCGTGACTCATTGTCACGTCTATTGGTAATACACTGCCTTTGAAACATAACATCACTTCAATACTAATCGGGTTAATACTGATTCAATACCAATAGTTATCAGTTTGATATGGATCTAATACTAATTACGATTTCAATACTAATTGGTCAATACTAATTCAATACCAATTAGTTATCGGGTTAATATGGATCCAATACTAATTACAATTTCAATACTAATCGGTTGAATTGATTTGATCATAAAGAAAATTGTGTGTGTGTGTGTGTGTGTATTTGTCTTTAATCTAATCGATAATATATTAATTTCTCTAATTGATATATTCATTATAATATGAATTTATCTGATCGTAGCTATATGCAACAACACTCCCTCTTAGCTAGGGAAGATAAATCATATATATATATATATATATATATATATATATATATATATATATATATATATATATATATATCACATTTCTCGTGATAAGAAGTCTCACATATCTCGTGAAGACAAACATCACATAACACTTGATGACTTGGATCATGTGACTTGTGAGGTGTCACATAACTCATGGCACTAAGTATATCACATAACTCATGATAAGAAGTCTCACATATCTCATGAAGACAAACATCACATAACACGTGATGATAAGTATCACATAACTCATGACACTTAAAGGATGATGTGCTTGAGAATATTATATTCTCCTTATACATCCTAGCTATGGTATGTGCACTGACATTATGTCGCATAATGTCTGCCATAAGAAATCATGAGACATCCATGAATGATATCAAGTCAGCATGATATCAATATTACAAGATCGTCATCTTATAATATTTGAATACAAGTGTTCATTTCCAAATGATTGTCACCTTTTAGAGATGAACACAGGGGGTAGAGCCCATAAAGTCATTAATCAACACATATGACAAAAGAAGTTTACACATTAAACATATATATATATATATATATATATATATATATATATATATATATATATATATATATATATCAGTAAATATTATAATTCAATCATACCAAGACCTTTCCTAAAGTGTTCAACTTTTATTTTGGCAAGTGGCTTGGTGACTATATATGTTGTCTGATCTCTTGTACTAATATATTCCAACTTAATCACATTCCTATCCACCATGTCTCTCATATAATGATAAGGAATATCTATATGCTTGGATCTATCGTGAAATATCGAATTCACAAAAAAAATTATGCAACTCTGATTATCACAATGGATAACTGTAGGTTTCAGGGGCTCACCAAATAATTCCACAAGCAGTTTTCTAAGCCATATTGTCTCTCTTGCTGCCATAGAGGTTGCAATGTATTCGGCCTCTGTAGAACTCTGAGCCACTGAAGACTATTTCCTGCACATCCAAGATATCATGGCGGATCCCAAGCTGAAGCAGTAACTTGAGGTGCTTTTTCTATCAGTTACACTTCCGACCCAATCAGAATCTGTGAATCCATGTAGATTCAAGTCAACTTTCTCATATTTGAGTCCATAATTTAGAGTACCTTAAAGGTATCTCATAATATGTTTTGCAATCATAAGATGTATCTCCTTAGGCTCACACATAAACTGACTCAAAGCATTTACTGCATAACAGATATTCAGTCTGGTATTAACCAAGTACATCAAGGATCCAATTATCTGTTTGTAGAGGGTAGGATCTGCAAACAGATAATCTGTAGTTGCCTCCTTTAGTTTATGAATGTTTGTTTCCATGGGGGAAGACATGGGTCTGCAATTCATCATACCAAATCTCTTCAATATGTCCAAGGTGTACTTTCCTTGATTAAGCACAATGTTGTCTAAGTTCTATCAGACTTCCAATCCAAGGAAGTAATGTAGGAGGCATAAATCCTTCATTTCAAACTCTTTAGCAAGGTCCTTTTTACATTGATCAATAAGATGATCTTCCCCTGTAATTAAAAAATCATCAACATATAAGATTAATATTAACATATCACCTTTGCTTTGTTTGAAGTAAATATTTGGATCTGCATCATTCTTAGAAAATCTCAATTCCATGAGATATCTATCGATTCTCTCATACCATGCCCTAGGGGCCTATTTAAGTCCATAGAGGGCTTTTTTCAATCTGCACACATGAGATTCTGCAGTGTGAATCTCAAATCCTTTTGGTTTCTCTAAGTAGACTTCTTCCTCTATTTTCCCATTTAGGAATGCAATCTTTACATCCATCTGATGAACTTTCCATCCTTTGGCTGTTGTGATGGCTAGAACTGCTCTGACTGAGGTATATCTAGCAACAGGTGCAAATGTTTCCTCATAATCAATTCCTTCTTTCTGTGAGAAACCTATCGAAACAAATCTGTCTTTATGTTTCTCTATAGTGACATTTGCAACATACTTGATTTTGAATGGCCACTTGGATGAAACAATAGATTTTTCCTTTGGCCTTGGAACAACTTCCCAAACATCATTTTTAAAGATGGACCGGTATTCTTTTGTTGTGGCATCCTTCCATACTTGGTGTTTGAGGGCTTCTGATGCATTAGAAAGTTCAAACTTGGAGAGATCATTCATTAAAGCCACATAGCTTGAAAATCTTCATGGTCTTTTACTTTCTTTAAAGGTCCCTGAAGGAGCTGCAAAGTTCTTTGATTCTTCCATTGTTTTGGTGGCCCAAAGTGGTCTTTTCTTACGATTCTCTTGAGGTGAGTTTTGTACTTCAACTTCATCCTATTCAGGGTACTCCCTCTAAAACTCAAGAGCAAGATCCTCTTCTAAGTTTGAAGGTGGAATACTACTTTCAGACTCAAAAGAATTTCTAGCCCTTTTAAAAGCTAGGTCTTCCTCAAATATTACATCTCTAGTGAGTTCAATATTTCTATGTCTAGGTACAAATACTCTATAGGCTTTAGAAGTTTCACTATACCCAACAAAGATTCATTTTATTCTAGGAGGTTCTAGTTTTGTTATTTTCTCTTTAGGTATATGAAAATAGACAGGGCATATGAATATCCTTAAGTGAGTGATATATGGTTTTATACATGTGAAAACTTCTTCAGGAGTTTTGTCTTCAATATGAGAGTGAGGACATCTATTTTGTATGTATATAGCAGTGTTAGAGGCTTCTGCCCAAAGATAGGTTTCTAAATTTTGATCAAAGAGCATGGCTTTAGCTGCTTCTACAATAGTTCTATTTTTCCTCTCAGCAACCCCATTGTGTTGAGGGTTGTAAGGAACAGTGAACTCCCTCTTAATCCTTGTTTCTTTACAAAATTCTCTAAAAATGCCAGAGGTGTATTCCCTCCCATTATTAGTTCTTAGGGTTTTTATTTTCTTTCAAGAGGAGTTTTCAGAGAAGGATTTGAATTCCTTATATCTCCTAAGGATCTCTTCTGATTCTTTACATTTGAGGAAGTAGATCCAAGTTTTTCTAGAGAAGTCATCAACAAATATTACATAATATAGAAACCCTCCTACATAAGGTACATACATGGGCCCACATAGGTTGGAGTGAACTAATTCTAAAATATTACTCGTTTTACTAGAACTACTTTAAAAGGAACCCTTAGTATTTTTGCCTAGGGCACACCCCTTAGATGTACCTGAATGATATTGTTTTAACTTAGGTAGGCCAATGACTAATTTTTCCTTGGAAGATAAGACGCAAAAGTTTAAATGTCCCAGTCTTCTATGTCATATCTCATTAGAGTCTGCAATTTCATGAATTAGGACAAGATTAGGTTCAGTACATACCTCATACAAGTAGCCATTTATATGCCCTAGGGTTATAACTTTCTTGATAGAAGAATTCTTTGGCCATGCCAACACCTTGTTATCCATGAAGGTTACTCTATACCCATTATCCTCAAGTGCAAATATGGAGACTAGGTTCCTCTTGATGCCTGGAATGAAAAGAACTCCGATGAGTTGGATAGACATGTCTGACTTCAACTTAATGGTCCAAGTCCCAACACCTTTTACTAGATGTGCAGAGTCGTCTCCAACGGTTACCTCTTCATCAATTTCTTCTATCATAGAGTACAATAGTTCGCTGTATCCAGTGATGTGTCTTGATGACCCACTATCTATGATCCAGGTATTAGATTTGTTGGATACTTGATTAGAGAGAGCAGAGTAGAATGCATGTTTCTCTAAATCATGTCTCCTTTTATTTCTTTTCATTTTGGCAAATGTAGCTTGTTGTTTGATTCTATCTGGACATCTAGCTGCATAATGTCCATATTGATCACATCTGAAACATTGAACGTGAGAAACATCTTTATTAGATGAACCCTTTTCATGATTGTCTTTCCTCTTCTTAAAGTGTTTCTTCTTTCCTTTCTTGTGAGAGTTTACATTTAACACATGAAGATCATCATCTATGTTCTTTTGTTTGATCCCTTTCTTGTTTTGTCTTGACTCTTCTTGAAGACAATCAGATCTTAGTCGATCAAAATTTGGATATTTAGACCTTGCACTAATGCCTTGAACAAAAGTCCCTCAAGTGTTTGGTAAGCCATCTAGTGCAATAAGAGTCAATTCTTTTCTCTGAATTACATCAAGTGTTGACAATTCATCCCTTAGAGTAGATATTCTCATAAAGTATGCATTAATGGATTCTCCTTTATTCATACTTTATTGATTAATTTCCCTCTTTAGGGCTAAGGTTCTGCTAGCATTGTTTATTTCATACGTGCTTTCAAGTGATTTAAACATATGATAGACAATCTCATATTTTGTCAGGATTGGCACTATATGGTCTCCAACACCATCAACTATGATCTTCATAGCTTTTTCATTTCCTTCAATCCAAATGGATTTTTCGAGGTCGTTCTCTGGTTCTTCTTTTTCCTCCTTTATGAATGACAACTTTATTTTTTTTTAGAATCATTTTATTTCGGAATTTCCATGATGAAAAATTGTTTCCTCCTTCAAGCCTATCCTCAAATCTGATAGCACTTGCCATAGAAATGTGATATATTATAATTGATATTGAATTTCTCAAGTTTGAGAGCTTCTTGGATCTTCCTTTACCAGAGCTCTGATACCATGTTAATTCAAGGCAAACTTATTATTCAAATTTCAAATTTCTTATATACGCAATGTTGATTTTATACACACACACACACACACCCACACACACACACACACACACGCATATATATATATATGATTCTAACAACACTGATGTTTATTTGCAAGAATATAAAACTGAATGAATGTGAATACAATAACTTGTAACTTAACTATGCTTAAATTTCAATGAAGGAATATATGTAAAATTGTATTGATGTTCACTGTACTTCGCACTTATTGATTTCGGTGCTAGTACTAAACAATTCAATCAGTATTAATACATGTTGAAAGTGAATGGCCACGTCTATGATAGACGTGACTCCCTAAGGAGTCATGCCTATCATAGGCGTGACTCACTGTCACGTCTATTGGTAATACACTACCTTTGAAACATAACATTGCTTCAATACTAATCCGGTTGATACCGATTCAATACCAATAGTTATTGATTTGATATGGATCCAATACTAAGTATGATTTCAATACTAATTAGTTGATACCAATTCAATACCAATTAGTTATCGGGTTAGTATGGATCCAATACTAGTTACAATTTCAATACTAATCGGTTGATACCGATTCAATACCAATTAGTTATTGGGTTAATATGGATGTAATACTAATTATGATTTCAATACTAATCGGTTGATACCGATTCAATACCAATTAGAATTCAATACTCATGTTTATTGAATTGATTCAATCATAAAGAAAATCGTCTGTGTGTGTCTGTCTTTAATCTGATCGATAATATATTAATTTCTCTAATTGATATATTCATTATGATATGAATATATTTGATTGTAGCTATAGCAACGACTACCAATATTAATTATCCTACAAAATGTTGTTATGGGAACCTTAATATATAGAAGCTTTAAGTTTTATGTTGGATTACCAAAACATTAAGAAACTAATCAAACTCAATTATCTTCTAACAAGAGTAATAATTGACTACCAATGTTAGTTACCTTACAAATGTTACGATGAGAATCTTGGCATACAGAGGCTTAAGTTAAGCTTGGGTTAGAAAAACATTAATTAATTACTCAGGTTCAATTGTTTTCTAACAACCAACTATCAATGTTAATTACCTTACAACAGATATTGTAATGGGAACCTTAGCTTATAGAAACTTAAGTTCTCCAGTTGGGTTACAAAAAACATCAATTAACTAATCAAACTCAATTGTCTTCCAAACCTAAACCTTGACATATAGAAGCTTAAGTTTTACAATTGGGTTAAAAAAACATTAATCAACTAATCAGACTCAATTGTTAGAAACCAATCAGACTCAATTGTCTTCTAACAAGACTAACAATTGGCTACCAATGTTTATCATCCTACAGAAACCTTGGCATGTGGAAGCTTACGTTTTACAGTTGACTTGCAAAAACATTATTCCACTATAGAATTCCTGCAATTATAACAAATTCATTCCTCGTTTTCTATGAAGAAAGTGGATCTAGGATATCTTGCATGCAAGCAAGGCTTAGGGTAACATTTACTTCGACAAGACAAATGATATACTTGGGAATCCATAAGACAGCAGGGCTGCACAATTACTAATTTAAATTGGGAAAGAAAAATTGCTCGTAAAGCAGTACAAGCCTAACCAAAAGGGTTATTCTCATATGATACAACAAAGACGGTCCTAATTAATACAAGAAGGTAGCAAGCATAAAGAATACTATTCAACTTGCAATAAAGGTTACAACTTTTAGGCAACTTTGTGGTTGACACGTCTGGCCAACAAATAGATTTAGGATTTGGCCGTCAAGAACTCTCTTCATCATTGGCCCACAAGTTTTTCTCTCTGCCTTCGTTTGAACTTACCAGATAAAACCACTGAACTCCATTGCAACATGCAGAACAATGTAAGCTTGTTACTAGCAGAACCATTGACTTTTGATATTTATTGATTTAAGGCTTGAGATGCGGAGTAGAGAAAATCTAAGAATCCAGTGCCTTTTAGTAAACCTTTACCAGTTAATAGTTCAAAATTCAACAACAATAAGAACCCTACTGTGGCTGCCCTTCCATTGATCAATTCATTTCTTGGTGTAAAACCGAAGCCTGTATCAATTTCATCCACAACCATCCGAACCTGTCAAAGACAAAATTTAAGCTTAAAACACCATAAAATTAAACAAATGCTTGTTATATAATGTGGTACAGATTAAGTTATTAAACATTTTTATCAATTTGCTGAAAGAATCAAATGCATATAGGAAATAATGACTGGAATTGTAAAAGAAAACCTCCTCCACGTTCACATCAGTGGCTGTCAAACCCGCTTGTGTCTTTCCACTGAAAACAATTTCTGCCGATTCTGCACCGTCTAATGCTGGTCCCATGTTAATATAGATGTAATCTGATTCCACTTTTGTTGGGTAAATGAAGAGCTTTCTAAGAGGTGGTGTCAAAAACCTGAGCACTGGGTTTTTTGGGTACCACTCTACTATATCTCCTGTTTTTAGACTGAAAGTGCTATCTGTGGTTGGGCAGACAATACAACCATCCTGCACACAATCAATTGTAACAATTTCATTGAACAATCCAACAAAATAAATTTTCTTGATGATGATTTTGAAGGGTCTGATTCCATCTAAAGAGAAGCATCCTGAAATCAATTACAGTCAACTATGTAACATCCTACACTATCAATAATTAGTATTCAATTTTTGCTTTTGATTCTGCTAAGCGTAAATATTTCTTCTGTTTCCTTTCTTTTAAACACTCTATTGGAGAACAAACAAGGAATTCAAGGAAAAATACTGCTGGGCATAGTGACTCGGTAATGTTTCAGAATAGTAGGGTAAGAATGAATAGAGGCAACAGCTCTTACTTTAAAGCTCAAGGTGACAGAAAGAAAATGAAAGAAGGTGACATTAAAGGAGAAGTGGGACAAAGAAATAGAGTACATGGTGGATGTGAAGGATATGGATTAAGAGGAAAAGAAATGATTCGGGGGACCTTAAAGTGCTGCATCTAGAATGTTGAATGGCGTAGGGCCATCAACTGTCCACAAAATCCAAGGAATGCTAATAAGAATTCCCTTTTTCAGGAAGAAAAATCGCCACTAAATGAATTTGATGCTGAGATGGATGAGTATTTTTTTGTCATGGAGGCCACCGGTTTCAAGAAATAGGGAATCCTAAGAATCAGATTCAAGGAAAAGTGCATTCAAAATCCAATTTGAATTGCAAGCCAAAAAGTCTAAGTTTCTAAGATAGGTGTTTGAACTATTTGGTAACCACTTAAATGGTGTAATAGTTGAACACAGTTGCTTTTTCAAATTGAATCCACTGATTCACAATTTGTTGGAAAGTTTTTTTGCAATGTATCTTTCGGTATAAGGTTGCATGAAGATACAGTTTCACGTGAAATGTGATTTATATAGATGCATGCCACGCTTCTTCTGTAGAATTCAGCAGCATAACAAGTGTGGAATAAAGCATCTTTTAAAGCTGATGAAGAGAGGCAATATATGTCTCAAAAACTATTGCAAATTTACAAATGAAAAGCATTTCAACTATTACTTCCATTAAAGGGCAGTTGTTTTAGGTCAATCTGTTCCAGGTAAAGCACAGAACTAGAACTTTGAAGAGTTTGTATTTATTATGCATATAAATTTGCAATGCAAATCTGCCTCCATTTTGAGGAATAACTTACTATATTGATCTAGTGCTATGTTCAAAGATTCTAAATCAGAAAGTCTACAAAGTTGGAAACCAAGATCAAGGAATCTTTGGATGATGAATACGTACAGAAGACATGGGCTCATGTGCAATCTTAACCTCAGTTTTTCTTGAGGATAAGTCATGTTTTTGTGATGTCTCTATGGTTGTAATGGAAGTTGATATTACATATAATAAGTCTTTACCTGTGATAGAAAGTATGCTAAAATGCCCGCATGGTATATTTTGCTTTCCAAAAATATATCCGTGTAGTCCATTAAAAAGTTAAAATCAGAGGAAGAGATTTATGGGAAAGTGGATTGAAGACCAAGGATGAGTTGTATGGGCAGATTGTGATGCCATTTAGGATTTGTAATGATTTATGGAGGAAAATAAAGCAGGCACTGAAGCCATATATTGGTGAGTTTGTGATTGTATGCTTTGATTATATTTTGATTTTCTGTCGACCTACAGGATCGATAAACTTGGACAAAAGCAATTTAGTAAAGGTATGATCTGCAATTAACTTAGATATTGCAAGAACAATCCATGATCCATCACTTTCCAGCACAGGCAAAGAATTAAAGTTCAATGTATATAGAGAATTTCCAAATGTAAGCAGCATGGGAAAGCTTATAGGTGGATTTGAAATAGTGTATCAATGTGGCACATTAATATACACAATATAAATCTATATGTGGCACCTCAAGCATGTATCAATTAATGAAAATGCTGTAGAAAGTTAGAAATCTGCATGTGAAGATTTTTCAAGTACTGCATGCAAAATTAAAGTTCATCCTCCCCACACAGCACCATACCACAGTAAATTTGAGTTTTAATTTTTAGTGTTGTCACTGTTTTCACTTGCTAAGTAAGAACACTGGCATCATTTTTTTAAACGCACTGTTAGTATGAAATTAAAAAACTTACAGCAAAAACTCCAGGAATAGGGGATAGAAAAATTCTTCCAACATTTGGTTATAAAGCGTGAAGGGGCCAAAACAGGACTGCCTAGAGGAGTTTTGTATACAAAATAGACAGGTATGAATTTCAGCAGGTGGATTGGTTACTTAAGTTTTATTTCCTTTGATGTTTGTTTACTTTTGCCTGTCCTAAGTTTGGTTTTGATTTCTTTTCTTCATTACAAATATTTGGTTTTGGTTATCAAAGGCTTTATTTTTCTTCAGAATTGGTTTGTACAGATTTGGTTGCCAGGAATCTTTGTTTGCCTGCACCAATGCACAGCTGGTTGTTATCAGGCACCAACTCTAACAAGAATAATATCTGGCACTCTCTCATGGGTATTAAACTCTGTCATGCCCCCACCATTAAGGGGATATCAACGCCTTAGGGAAATCCTCTCGCCTCAAGACTTCACAATTATTCTAGAGGAGCAATCGGAAAGCATGATTACAAGAACAGCGATTGGATTGTTAATGAACAGCGAAAGGGCTATAAGCAAGCAGTGGTCCTAATTAAAGAAAGGAACTAAAGTTATTAGTTAAGAACAGCGATCCTTAAAAAAGTGCGATTAAAAGAAACATCTGTGATAACTAAGTATGGAGAGGCATCAATAAGGAAACACGATCCCTTATGAAAGAGTAGCCATTTCCAAAGGACACATATCTTCAAGGGAATATTAAGGTATATATAGAGATGACCACGACAGGAGGAGGAGCAAGTCAGAACATTGATAAGCATCAGCAATTGCATAACAGCGAACAAGACTAAATCGCAACCTATTATTGATCAGAAGGCAGTAACATTCCTGTTATTGTGGTATGCATGAATATATGTCTAAATGTGTATGCCTGATATATGCAGCAATATAAATGTACAGTTCTTTACAGGCACATAACATTATGTATATACCGGATATAAGTAATATATGGATCTCCAAATAGCAACAATCAATCATGGCAAGCTGGGGAATGGAGTACAAGGGGGGAAATGGCTATAGGATACCTCACTAGGCACAACACCTCATATAAGATGGCAAAAGGCCACATGAGGCCAAGAGGAATGGTGTATCTTCTCTTGTGCCTAGGGTAGAGGATCACTTGGGCACCCTATTGTAGTTTCTCCCCCCACCTCTACATTGAATGATTGTTGGGATGATGGACTCAAAGGAGTCTCAATTGTAGAAGAGTGAATAAGTATCCCATGATGAAGGGGAATGGCTATAGGTTTTCTCACTAGGTACACCCCCTCATATGAGATGGCAGAAGGCCACATGAGGCCAATAGGGATGGTATATCCACTCTTGGGCCTCGGGTAAAGGATTCTTTTGGGCACCTTATTGTGTCTCCTTATCCAAGCTTCGTTATGGTTGAACCCTAATGACAAATTAGATATGTTATATGATTAAAATGATTATGAATATAATAAATACTCTTAAACCATAGTAATGATTGATCTTGTGAATTGTATCTTCAATATTTGTCTAACAAGATTGCAGGATCTCAACAAGTATATTTAATAGTGTTACCCAGGGACACATCCCCAGTATTTTTCAGCCGTCCCTGTCCCAGAAACGTTCCGCGGACAGGGGATGCCTAGGGGACTTTGACTGACTTTTAGAGGAAATTTGACTTTGACTCTCAAAGTAACACAATTTGGCATGAGTTTTGCTAATTCTTATATTTTAAGGTTCTATTATGTATAAGTGCATTCTTCATCCATGTTTTCATATGAATATTTTAAATTTCTCTATATATTTTAATTTTCCCTATTCTTATATAGTCGTCCCCAAAATTGGTAAAAAATTTTGGGAAATCATGAACACTGTAAAGATAAAATTCATATCAAATTGAGCGCTTCAATAAAAAGTTGTCATATTAGGTCATCCAATACTTTCCTAGTCTTAGGGAGGTTTGTCTATATTATTGGAACTTAAAACATTTTAGTTACTAATGTTCGCATTTCAATCAAATAAAAACCATTTTATTATAATAAAGATTAGCCTTGACATCTATTAAATTACATTCTAGTTCTTTGAGAATATAGGAGAAAGGCATAGAGTGCATTTAGCTTAGGAAAAAACATGGAAATATTTCTTTAACTTGGCTAGACTTTTGAGTTTTATAGAATTCAAAATTTTGCCATGATTCCTACACTTGTAAGAATGTATAAATTTTTGGAACAGTGAAATAATAAGAAATTGGCAAAATCTTAGAATTCCCCTATTAATGGGGATGATAGAGTTAATTCTATAAATCTCAAGAAAGAAGAGCCAAAGAAAGCTCACCCTTAAGGATGGTGTAAAATAAATTTTGATGGAGCATCAAAAGGGGCACCGGGAGCATTTGCAGCTGGATACATTACTAGAAATGAATATGGAGAATTGATAGTAGGAACAGAGAAAGAGGGAACAAACAATGAAATTGAAGTCCAAGGCCTCATATCCTTGGGCTTCGAGTTTGCAATACTTATGGTTGCAAAAGAGTTGAAATTGAAGGCAATTTGCTAATAATTGTCAATAGTATTAAAAAGAATAAAGTCGCAAGACTAAACAATCAACAATGCTCTTCAACAAGTATGACCTATTTTGGTTAAACAATTTTATGTTTTTTTACCATAGACCATATCTTCAAGGAGATTAATGAAGAAGCACATATCCTTTCCAATTGGACAATTGACATGAAACTTGAAAGAAGAATGCATAATTGACTCACTGATTGATCTATAGCCAAAACTGAAACAAAAAAAGGATACAATTTGAAGTTCAAAAGGACTTATGAAATTGTCAAAAACCATGTGTTCAAGTGATACACAAATAAATCATCATCAAGTTAATCGTAGAAATCCCAAAGGAGGTGATATCTTCACATCATTAAAGATGGAAGATCTCATTCGTGCCAATCTCTTGAAAATTTGTTAAGGTCAAGGGCAAATGGATGTAAGTTAAATAATGATATTGTAGAATAGTTATACAGACAGAGAATATAAAGCAGAACTTATTGTAATGCTACCAACAGTACATTAAACATCAATACCAAGAAACATAATACCATAATACCAAGATACCAATTACCAGGATGGCGAGGAAATGCTATTTCTTTATTCATACCAAAAACCAACAATTTTACATCAAAGACCAAAGTGCTTATAAGATAGTCGGTTGGTTGGGAAAACCAACGGACGCACCTCCTCACTCCTAACTACCCTCCCGACAAGACATAACTAGAAGTAATACAATATTACTTCCCGACAAAATATAACTATAAGCAATACAATAATGCTTTATTTGTACTACATTTATCCCCCCCAAAAAAACAGTCGTCTTCCAGATGACAACAGTGCTAAAAAAAAATTTAGGCTTCAAAGTTGGGTTGTGAAGACATCCCTGGATTCGAAGCTTGTTCTCGGATGCGTGAAAGATCTCGTTCCACCATCTTCTGTTTGGCCCGGACTCCTTGGAGAACTCGCAAGGCATCCATCTTCTTTGCTTCCGCTTGTGCTACTTTCTCCTCCAGGTCAATTCGTTCCTTCTGCCATGCAGCCTTTTCTTCTGCCCACTCCCTCTTCATGCCACTAGTCAAATCCCTTTCCTGTTGGAGTTCCAAGTAGGTCTTTCTAAAAGCCCCCTCTATTTCTGCCAGAGTATACATGAGTGGTGGCTGATCCTGTACCTGTGGTATAATGCCTGGGACTGTCCATATTTCAGCAAGTTCTCTTCCTTTGTATCCCCCCTGCTGAAGTAGGCTCCAATCTGTTTGGCATGCTCCTTTCATGAACACTGCCAAAGACTTTGTTGCTCTAACTATGGCGTCCACATTTTGGCTTTTGGCTTGCTCTATGATTTTCCTAGTGGCATGCTCCATAGCCTCCAACTCCTTGAGGAATCTTGCTGCCCTATCTTCCAGTGCAATCGTCCCTGCACCACACCCGGTTTGATTTTGGGTCCCTGTTGTGTCCTCTTCTCCTGGATCGCTGAGTGGTGGTGAGGGTGGCAGTACCATTCCAACTTCCTCCAGCAGTTTATTTGCTTCTTCCAGTACTCTGTCCTCTCCTGTATCCTCAACTTGTGTGTCTTTCCTTCCCTCCATACCCTGTGGGCCCATTTTTCCCTCAGCCTGTACCACCAAAGCAACCAGTTGGGTTACTTCAATACCTTGCGGGGTGTGGAGTCTTATCTTGTGTCCACAAGCTTGCCGTCCTCTCAGGTCTATAACCTTTGTGTGAGTTTGTTGATCTGTAGGAACCAGATTGGCCATGCCAGGCAAGGAAAGTCTCGTGGCTCCCCATCTTAGAATCTTCTCCTATCTACTCCCTTCCTCCTCCATACTCAGCATGGTGCTCTCTCCCTCTGCTGTGGTGCTGGTGGTTTTGTGAATCTCAGCATACTCAGGTACCCCTCCTGGCAATGGCCCTTCTGCTGGTGGCAAAAAAGTAACATCTCGTGGTGTGCCCTTCAGGTGGCCAAGGCGAATTTCCTCCTCCTGAGAGTCGGAAGATGTGCACCGTCCTCTTCCCCATTGTCTTCCCCTGCTTCCTCCTGGCTGGAAGAATCTTCAATAGAGGGATTCTTCTCTACTTCCTATCTTAATCTCTTTTTTCGTGGTTCACCTCCACCTGATGCAATTCCCATAGTGTCCAGCTAGTATGTCATGGCTGGCTTGTAGGGTTCCACCCTGCTCGCTCGAACCAAAGGTCCTCTGTGCTCTGCCGCTACCTACAGGCGAACTGCTTCCAGAAATAAGGCTATGGCATGATGGGGCATATAGAATGCTTTATGTTTCAATTCCATGAATTCCCATAACCTGTCTGAAAGAAACTGTGCCTAGTTGTATATCTGTCCTCTATTTAGCCCATCAACTACTGGCAACATCCAGATGGCAATGTCTGATGTGCGACTTCCAGCAGTAAGTTTGCTCTTTACTAGGTCTACAATGCATCTCCATTCTGCGTTAGCTATGAAAATCTTTTTCAAGCCCCTGCTGTTCTTTTTGCTGAGAATGTCATTCCATACCTGATTGGTGAGGTTCTTTTTACATACTAACTCCAGCCACTTCTCTTCCATGGCCATTGGGGTTTTTGGAGTTTTCATGATTTCCTGTCCATGGTTAGGTATTCCAAATACCTTGTTTATTTCCTTGGCAAAGTAGGAAATAGTTACAGCTTGATGGAAGTACTCAATAACAGATTTGTGGGCCTGCCTGTCATAGCCATCTACCATAGCCCGCAATATGGCTTCAAATTCTTTTAGATCAAAAATGGGCATGAAAATGATTTTGTCTACCTCTGCCTTGCATAGAGCTTCTTTCAGGATGTGCTTTTCCTCTGTATTCTCCCACCAGGCACGGCATTCACTTCCTACTATACTTTCAAAGCTGATATTGGCGGCCGTAATCTTTTCAGGAGCATTCCCTTTGCTCTTCTTATTTGCCATCTTCTTCCCTTTCCTCACCTATAAGACCTGGTTTTTCTATTTGGAATCAATGACCTTCCCTTTGCTTGGGTTTCCCACACTTATCTTTACCATCTTATGGTTTTTAATCAACCGTTGCCTACCTTTAAAATTTCTTTCACCCCAACCGTTTTGCGTGTTGTTACTTCTTTCCGGGATTCCAGCCTTGGTTGTACGGTCCTTTTGCTGACTTCCTTCCTTCATACGGTCTCTGCGTACAAATATCCTTGTACGACCAAGCTTCGTATGGTATGATAGATCTTTGTTTGTATGGCCCTGCCTGTACTGGTGATGCACGTCCGTACTGCCTTGCTCGTACTGGAGGTTCCCATCCGTACGTGCCTGCCCACACGTTTGATCCCCTTCCGTACGGTCCTGTTAGTACGTTCCTTGGTGATCTGCCTGCCCGTACTTGGTGGGGTTGATCACTGCTTGTCCGTACGAAGTACGGTACTCAACCTCCTCGTGTGGCTCCGTACTAAGCACCTTCCTTGCTGTTGTGTCCGTACGGTGGCTAGCTGCTACGTACGACTTCTCCTTCTCAGCCTCCTGTGTACGGTGGATCTCTGCTCCGTACGGCTCCTCAATTTTGGTTCGTACGGCTGTGTGGTCCTTCTGCCTTCCTTTCGCCCGTCCATACAGTGTATAGGGAGTGACTTCCTTGCGCTGAGTCTGGACACCAATGCTTTGCTCTGCCTCAACGTCCCCCTTTTCTTCATTCAATGTGGTATGAGTTATGTTTTCATATTGGAGTCTTTTATAAACTTCGTGGCTGTTAGAGTTTGGTCTTATTATTTCCCACTTAACATCTTCTTTAGCTTTTTCTTTTATTTCTTCTGCTATCTCCAAGTGACATACGAGGACTATCTCCTTTTTCTGAGTATAGGGTCTTAATTTTGATCCATTTACTAAGTCCTTTACAGGATTATTATCCAAAGTGGATAATTTTATTGCTCCATTATTTCTGACTTCCATAACTTTATAAGGTCCCAACCAACATATTTTGAACTTACCTGGTTTGATTGCATTTTTCCCATTATACCTCAGTACTAACTGGCCAGGTCTAAAATCCATCCTCTTGAGGTGCTTATCATGCCAAAATTTTCATCGCTCCTGTGCCACCTGGGTGGCCCATTGGGCCAGTGTCCTTTTTTCATCGAGCTTTATCAAAGCATTAAGCCTTTTCCTTTAAGCTTTCCGTCTCTCCCAGCCTGTGTTCCACTGCTATTCTTAGGTTGGGTACCCCAAATTCCATAGGCATCACTGCCTCCTGCCCATACATTAAGTGAAATGGTGTTTGTCCCATGGTGGCTTTGTAAGTCGTTCTGTAGGCCCACAGTACTGCTGGTAATCTCTCTTCCCAATCTCCCTTTTCTACTCCACAAGTATTGTATAGGATTGTTACTAATATTTTATTTGTAACTCTGCTTGACCATTTGCTCTTGGGTAGTATGGAGTGGAGAATGAGTGAAAAATTTTATACTCACTTGTCATTGTCCTAATAGTCTCATTCACAAAGTGTACCCCCTTGTCACTTGTGAGTTGCAGCAATATCCCAAACCTTGTTACTATGTGTTCATAGAGGAATTTGGCAGTACTCTGGGCTGTGTTGTCTAGGAGGGCTCTTGCCTCAGCCCATTTTGTGAGATACTCTGTCGCCACCACTATGTACCTACATCTATGGTTATCGCTCACAGGCAGGGGCCCCACAAAATCTAGACCCCACCGCTCGAACAACTCCTGCGGTTGCGATGGAAACGACATAAAATCTCTTTTCAAAGGTTTCCCTACCCTTTGACATGTATCACAACTCAGGACCCATTCTCTAGCATCTGCGTACAGCGTAGGTCACCATAGACCTACCAACAATACCTTTCGTGTTGTTGCATCAGGCCCCATATGGCCCCCTGCTAGTCCTTCATGAGATTCCCTTAGGACTCCTAAGATCTCCTCCTCCATAACGCACCTTCTTAAAATCCCATCTGGCCCCTTCTTGTATAGCAATCCCTCAATCAACTGGAATGTCCCGCTTTTGAGTGCAATTTTCCTCCTTTCTTGTATACTCATTTCCTCAGGAAAGGTAGTTGTTAACAGGTACTGGCCTACCCCTTCGTACCATTTGGGTAACACCGCAATTCGAAATAAATGGGCATCAGGAAAATCCTCATTTATTCCGCTTCCTGCAGCTTCTCCGAACTTGATTCTTGATAATTGGTCTGCAATGACATGATTTTTCCCTGGCCGGACTATGATTTTAAAAGTAAATTCTTGTAAGAGGATTAGCCATCTACATACTCTCCCTTGGATTACAGGTTTATTCACAAGATACATGAGTGCTTGATGATCCACAAAAAATTTAAAGGGAGTGGCTAATAAGTAATGTCTAAATTTTTGTACTGCATAAACCATACCTAGTGCCTCCCGCTCAGTGGTACTGTAATTCCGCTCTGCTTTGGAGAGTAGCCGACTGGCGAAGTACACTGGGTGGTCTAGTCCTTCCTTCCCCATTTGTGTCAAGGTGGCTCCTATTGCATAGTTGGAAGCATCCACATGGATGTGGAATTCTCTGTCCCAATTTGGGTATATGAGTATTGGAGTGTTTACTAGTCTCTCCTTTAGTTCCTGGAATGCCTCCTCTTGTTCCTTCTCCCAGCAAAATTTTTCCCCTTTCCTGGTGAGCTTTTCTAAGGGCAGGGATACACCGACAAATCCTCTTATGAACCTTCTGTAGTACCCCACATGTCCGAGGAAGGACTTCACCCCTGTGACATCTGATGGAGTTTCCATTTCTAGTATTACCCTAATCTTATCAGGATCTGTTTTCAGGTCTTCCTTGCATACTATGTGGCCCAGGAGTTTGCCTTGAGGTACCATGAATCTGCATTTTTTCGGATTCAAGGCTAGTCTGGCTCTTCTACATTGATCCATGCATTACCCATGATCTTAAGATGGTGCTCCTTTCCACTATAAACCGACCAATCGTTGAGAAAAGCTCTGAAATTGCCCACAGACATGCCCTGAAAGATATGTAATATGATTCTTTGGAAGGTGGCTGGTGCATTGCACAACCCAAATGGCATTCTATTATAAGCATACACCCCATCTTCCACCACAAATGTGGTTTTTAGCTTATCCTCTTCAGCAATGCTGATTTGGTTATAGCCTGAAAACCCATCCATAAAGGAATATATTTCATGGCCTGCTACCTCTTCGAGGATACTATCAATAAAAGGAATTGGGAAGGGGTCTTTTATAGTTACCGCATTCAAGCACCTGAAGTCCACACATATCCGAATTTCCATGTCGTCCTTCTTCAGGGATATGACTATGGGGGAAACCCAATCACTAGTTTGTACCTTGAATATGATCCCTGTTGCAAGCATCTTTGTGATTTCCTCCTGTACCTTGACAGCATAGTTCTTGTTCATCCGGTATGGTCGCCTATGCACTGGTCTTGCACCTGGTATCAACGGTATTCGATGGACACACAATTCTGGTGGTACTCCCTTTAAGTCCTTATATGTCCATGCGAATACATCCTTGTACTCCAAAATTTTTTTGAAGGCTGTTGTCTTCAACACTGGGTCCCAATCGTCTCCTATTAGGATTTCCTTGCGTTCGCCCTTTCCACCTAGGTTAATAGTTTGCAATTTGGCTTCCTTGTACTCCACCTTTTCCTTGAATATGTGTGCAGGTTTATCATTGATGGTTGTCGTACCCTCCTTGTATTCCTTGTACCCTTCCAGGTAACTTTCTTCTTCTTCTTGGACTTGCAACATATTGCACTAGGGCTGGAATACCTCATAGTCCCCCATCTGCCAATGATATAGCCCGTTGAGGGAGCTAGTTTCATCTTCAGAGCATTCTCCCAACCGAAGTACTCCATCATCTGGTTCTGCTCCTTCTCAGTCCTCTTCCTCCGAGTCAGATGCCAGATCCTAACTCACATACTAGTTTCTCAAATCTATTACATATTTTCTCCC
Organism: Chamaecyparis obtusa; assembly: GCA_027943335.1. Taxonomy (NCBI): domain Eukaryota; kingdom Viridiplantae; phylum Streptophyta; class Pinopsida; order Cupressales; family Cupressaceae; genus Chamaecyparis; species Chamaecyparis obtusa. The sequence goes on from BSBK01001234.1 coordinate 2,667,049, forward strand.
ATCTACTTCTATGCATAGGGTGTTTCTTTTCCAATTGTGGTTGGCCTTTGCTACAATCAGCCAACCCCTCCCAAGCAAGGCATCGTACCCCTTCTTTTCCAAGGTAATCACCACAAAGTCAAGGAAGAACTCTTGCGTACCAATTATTACCTTTTGTCCCACCAAGGTTCCTATCGGCTTGATTCCGTGTTGGTCTGCTCCCACTAATTGGAATGTGGGTGGCCAGAGTGTGGGTTTCCCTAGTGCCTTCCAAGTCTCTTATGGTAAGATGTTCACACCAGACCCTCCATCCACAATAGTGTTAGATAGTTTACATCCCATTATCTCCATTTCCACTACTGCAGGTGTCCTGCCTGTCCCAATGGTGAATAGGGTATCCCTTTTCTCCCCTGGTTCCTCTTCTGGTTTCTCTATTTTCTCTTCCCTCCTGAGACTTTCCTCTTGATTCCTTATTCCTTGTGATATTGCTACCCGAAGCTGCGGTACCGTCTCCAACAGATCCATAATTTTTACGGGGATGGTAGTTTCCAACACCTGTTTCATGATGTTCGGTACTGGCCCCTTGTTTGGGGTTTTAGCCGTACTTTCTCTCCTTTCCTTTGTATTATACCTAATGTCTTTTGTAGCTTCTTGAAATCTTTCTCTTTCTCTAGCCATGTCAAGGTATTCAAGTTTCCTTGCTTGCATTCTTGTGATGGCCAATACTTCCCTCTCAAAGTCTGCAATGTCCAGCCTGTTTACCCCCTTTTGTTTAGGGCAATTTGCATCCTCATGGTTGCCCGGTCCACACCATTTACACAACATTCCTCCATTCCCTCCCCCATTCTGGCAATCTCGTGCGAAGTGTCCCCATTGGTTACATCGCTTACATTGGATCATGGATCTTCTTTTAGAGTCGTACTGGATTGCTCTCTGAGGTGTGTTGTTATTACTGTTGTTATTGCTTCCCCGTCTATTGTTCCGGTACCCTCTTGGTGATGCTTCCATATTAGTGTTATGTGGAGGCGTGACGGGTGGTGTGGATTGTTCTCCTTGTGTGAAAAATACTTGAGCACTCCGTGCCTTCAAGTTGTAAGGGCAGTCTTTGATTGTTTGTCCTAACACCTGACAGATGTCACAGAAGGCTTTGCGCGGACAAATCCCTTTTGTATGTCCCTCCTCACAATCTATGCACCAGAGTTCTCTACCCTCCTTTTCCTCCTTACTTCCTGCCACTTCCTTCATTAGCCGCATCATGTCTTTCCTCAGGGCTTGGATGGTCTTGGATTCATCCCCACTTTCTTCTGAACTTTCACTTCCACTTCCTTGTTGTTTAGCCTTGGAAGTTTTATTCTCACTTTCTATGTCCATAGCACGGGTGCATGCTTCTTTAAAAGATGCTGGTGGTACTATCTTCATTTTGTGCTTTAGGGAGGGGGCTAATCCTTTAATGAACCATCTTTTTTTCAACCCGTCAGCAGGTTTGTTATCCAACTTCCCTACCAATTCTCTGAGTTTCCTTGTATAACTTCTAACTGACTCGTTTTTCCCTTGTCTCATGTTATAGATTTCTGTAACTATCTCATCATCATCCCGTAAGAGTCTGAATTCCTCCTCGAATGCAGTACGGAGGTCCTTCCAGGTGGCTCTCTAACCGGCCTCCAAGTCTGTATACCAATCAATAGCGATCCCTCTTAGGGTGGCCAGGAAAGCTTGTAACCATTGATCTGCATCGTTTTCTCCATTGGCCTGCCATATAGTGATGCACGTTTTACAGTGTCGTGCAAGGTCCTCCGACCCATCTCTAGTGAATCTGGGAAGTTTTTGCTTAACTCCTACCATTCTCTTCCCTCCTGTCGAGATGCTCCCTCCTGCCGGAACACTTCCTCCTGTCGGAATGTTCCCTCCTATTGGGATGCTCCCTCTTGTTGGGAGGCTTCCTGCCGGGATGCTCCCTCCTGCCGGGACGCTTCTTGCCGGGACACTTCTTGCCAAGACGCTTCCTCCTGCCGGGGCGCTTCCTGCTAGAACGCTCCCTCCTGCCAAAATGCTCCCTCCTCCTGCACTAGTACTCTCTATTTCCCCTTGCAATTCTTCTTGCCCACTTCGTGGTTGTTCCCGGTGTGCCGGAGTTTCAGGATTCTTCCACCCTTCCTTCCTTCCTGAGGTTTCTGAAATGGCTAATTTAGCTAGACCTTCTATTGTGTGTTCAATATGCTTTTCCTCAGTTTGGCTTGTACTTTGAGATTGATCCGCCAAGCCTCTCAAATAGAAACGCCTCTCTTCCTCTTGGCGTAACCCTAGGTTCCGCCTCGCGGCTTCTCCTTCAGTTTCTTCTTCCGGTCGTCATTTGGGATACTTATTTGGAAGCAAGGGCATGAATTATTTTAGTCCCTCCTTGTCTTCCTTGGTATATCCCGCTCCCCTACTTCCTGTGTACTTCTTTCGGCTGACTGGTGGAGTACTTGTTGTCTCCTCCTCTCCCTTCCAGTCTCCTCTCTTTCTTCCTCCACACGTACCAGATTTCGTGCCAATAGTCGAGGGATTTGTCCAAGTAGATCGTACACTGCTGGTGGCACTAAAAGCTCATCCTGTATTGTGTTCTCTAGAACTGCTCTCTCTCGGGCTTCCCTTTGCACGTACTGGTCAACAGAGACTTCCTAGGCCGACACCAGATCTTGTGTCACTTGATCTTCCCTTGTTATTTCCTCCTCTTCTTTGTCACTATTCATTATCAGTACACATGGTAGGAAGGGCCTTCCCATTACTCCATCCTGCCCAAGCCGGGACCTCTAGGTTCGAACTTAGGCAATGGTGCCAAAATGTAGAATAGTTATACAGACTGAGAATATAAAGCAGAACTTATTGTAATGATACCAACAGTACATTAAACATCAATACCAAGAAACATAATATCATAATACCAAGATACCAATTACCAGGATGGCGAGGAAATGCTATTTCTTTATTGATACCGAAAACCAACAGTTTTACATCAAAGACCAAAGTGCTTATAAGATAGTCGGTTGGTTGGGAAAACCAACAGATGCACCTCCTCGCTCCTAACTACCCTCCCGACAAGACATAACTAGAAGTAATACAATATTACTTCCCAACAAAACATAACTATAAGCAATACAATAATGCTTTATTTGTACTACAGATATTCTTAGTATGTCTTGATATTTTTGGAAGTTCAACCTGTGGAGAATTCAAACCCTTGCTTTCCTTGAGCTCTCTAATGGATCTACAAAAAGCAAATAAGTAGAATCCTTACCAAGTGGGCCCCCTTGAATGAGTCTTCTTAACAAGTAATTAGAATCTCAGAGACTAAACATTCATTGTAACATTATCCACTCACGTTGGTAACTGAGAATAACTGAGCTTAATCTTTATTCAGAAATACTTGAACAGTAAGATGCAAAAGTGCATTATTATCTTGACCAATCAGTCTCTAAGGAAAGCTGGGAAAATTCATAGAAAACAAAAACTATAACTACCTAACTACTTCAGCCACTCTATTCCTTACAACTAGGAAGAGGGCTTTTATTAAAAGCATGAAATCAGGAACAAGAAGAGCGAAACAGAGTAGGACTCTGCTCTAGCATTACTACGCATTATAACTTTACCTATATTTTTTCTACCATCAAACATGGCAAGTAAATAAGAAGATAATTGTTTTGCTAACTAATTGAAGGAGTTTAATGTAGTTGCAACAGCTAGATTGTCATCCATAACAATCTTGACTCCTTCCTTCTTTGATGTCCCTGACCTCTTCAAAACATTTCCCATATCTTGGTGATGACATTACTCCATCTCAACAGCCTTTGGACTTTTTCAAATAGTTGCATCAACGAGGTTAACACATACAAATCCTAACATATTCATCGTTATTTAAAATACAACATTAATCATGATTTATCCACGAAAATATATTTATATTGTATTCATTTAGTATTCATGGTTTTTGTCAAAAAGGTCACTAGTAAAAAGCAAGATTGTTCAACAAAATGACTTAAAACAGGTATTCAACCACAAGATCCATGAACTTAAAAGGTAAAACAAAATCTAGAACAACATCAAAGTCTGCAATAAAAGAACATAAATGGGACTCATCGTCTCCCCCCAACTTAAGCTCCTGATGGTCCTTCAGCAGGAAGATTCTGATTCTCATTTCATGCTAGCAGTCTGAAGTTGCCTACTGTAGTCTGCCCCTTAGTCTTTGCAATTGAGTCCACTAGAACCCCTGATATTGCCCCTTAGTCTTTGCAATTGAGTCCACTAGAACCCCTGATATTTCTTCAATTTTTCCCACTTGGGGTTTTTCCTGGTTGACATCATAAAAAGTGTTACCTTCGCAATGTGGAGCGGGCCACCATAACAGTGGTAGCTGGAAAATTAATGGGATCCATTTTTCCTATTGGTTCCTACCCAATTGTATATATGTTGCCACTCTACGAAGTGCTACATTGTAGTTCTGCAAAGAGTGAGGTTCAACTTTCTTCGAATTATTGATACCAATTATATCTGCGAGCTAGGTGTCCAAAAACTCTTTTAATTAAAGTCTTCCCCATCTCCTCAAGTTCTTTATGAGCCTCTCCCCTTAATGTCATGACTCTGGCCTTCTGATTCAGGATTCAGGTTAACTTATTCCATTCATAGAAAATACTGTCAGGGTCATCGACTTCATCTTGGAGGCGTAAGGGAACAATTTGTTCCATATCCTTATATTCTCTATATTGTTCACCTCTATTGTTCTCATTTTGCACATATGACATAAATGCTCTGAGATGGACATCTGCAATGGATAATAGTGGATTCTATTGCAAATTAAAGGGAACAACATAATTGTGTAGATAAAATTCACAAAGTAAATTCTTGTGTTGAGGAGTGGCCATTTGTTAAGAAAAGATAAAGTCTTTAGGGGTAATAAGAGATGAGGGAAGTCGTGAGAGCTCCCTAGACAGTTTATAAGAAAGGTATATTTCTTTTAATTGTAAGGCATATATCCTAGTTGATGGTCTATATTCTGCAAGTTGTGGTACCAGGGTACTTACAGTTTCTATCCTTCCTTCCAAATTTGCAATTTCTTCATCCTTTTCTCTTAGCTCTTCCTGTAACTATTATTTTTATCTCCTCCATTCTTTCTCTTTTTCTTCCATTAGTTGCCATAATTGTAATGCAACAGAAGCTCATGAAGATGATGACTGTGTGAGTATGCTTACTCTGACCAAATTTGTTTGTTGTTTCTGATCCTCTCTTCCTTTATTTGTTGCTACCTTCTCTGCTGCTGCTGCAAGTTTTTCTAATCCAGTGGCAGTTTTCCTTTCATCCAAAGACTCTTCTCCATTCAAATTTTTTTGTCCTTGTTCATCTTCAGTATTAGATTCCAAATTAAGCTCAACTTGTAAACTACCAGAATGAACTGAAACTTCTTCAGTATCCTCTGATGGAATAGTCTCCTTGGCTTTGTTACTGTCTGTTTCATTTTCTGATGCTGAAGAAGTTTTTAATATGCTCTTATTAGAATGTATACCACTTTTTGGCAATTTGTCAAATGTTTTAAAACATCACTTAAGTACATAAAAAGGGGACAACTTAAGTCCTTTGGCTTAAAGTCACTTTAGTTGCCTAAAAAGATGTGCCCATAACTTAAAATAACTCAAGTTCCATAAAAAGACATGCACAACTGAAGAATAGAATTAAGAGCAAGCCATAGACTCCCAAATCTTACCCAATGATACTCTTCGTCCTTTTTCCTCTTGGGTAATCCAAGGAAAAGACAACCAATCTGTTGTTAATTATTTTGATTTGAGTTGGAGACATTACAGTCCTCCCCACCCAAAGAATGCTTGTCCTCAAGCATTTAAAGACTAGGATGCTTAAGAATCTCCTCTCCTTCCCATGTTGCATCCACCAAAGGCAACTTGATAAGATATTCAGAAATTACTTAAATCCTCAACCTTTTCGACCTTTTATCCCTTGCATTTTTTAGGCATGACACATGGAATACATTGTGAATCTTGCTTGCAGATGGCAGCTTCAATTCATATACTACTTCACCAATTTCCATAGTCACCTTAAAGGACCGTAAAACCTTGGTATAAGCTTTTATGTTCCACTTACTATCAATGAAGATTGTCCATAAGGTTGAAGGCGCACAAATATCATGTCTCCCACCTCAAAAGGCCTCTCAACTTGATGGCGATCAAGACATTTCTTATGCTATTCCTGTGCAATTTGAATATTCTCTTTGAGTGCTTTAAGTATTTTTTTATTTTCTTTAGCCCATTCAAGAGCTTTTGGAGCTCTAGAATTAGAAAACACCAAATCCACAAACATAGAAGCTTCATAACCATACAAAGCTTTGAAAGGAGTCATGCCTATGCTCATGTGATAGGTAATGTTGTAACAAAATTCTGCCAAATGTAATCACTTTGCCCATGCTTTTTGCTGTGTTGAAAGATAGTTCCTCAAGTAGCCTTCAAGCCATTTGTTAACAATTTCAGTTCAACCATCCATTTGAGGTTGATAACTACTCCTATGATCAAGTTCCATTCCAGCCATCTTTTGACTCTTGCCAAAAAGTACCGATGAATATGTGATCTCTATCATTTACAATTCTATTAGGCACTCCATGAAGTCTGAAAACTTGCTCAAAAAACAAAGCAACTTGTGGTGCTGTACATTCAAAAGGCATTGGCATAAAATGAGCATATTTAGTGAAATTGTCCACCACAACAAAAGTACAGTCCTTACTCCTTACCATTCACCTTAGGAAGCCCCCTAATGAAATCCATCAATATTTGTTCCCACTTTCGATTGGGAATAGGATGTGGTTGTAGCAGTGCTGCTGGACAAGAAACTTCAGCCTTGTTCCTTTGACTTTCTAAGCACTCCCTCACATGTTTAAGAATACCATCCTTCATACCGTTCCATGAAAATCCTTCACAAATGTTTCCGTATGTCTTTAAATAAGCAAGGTGACCAGCAAGCTGATTGTTATGAACAACAATAAGAATCTAATGTTTCAACTTACTTTCGGGCACTAAGTAGATTCTATCCTTATAATAGACGGTATCATTCAGCACCTTATACCTTTCCTCATCAATTTTACCATCTATAATATGACAAACATGCTGATTCTTTGAATAGTTTGCTAGTATATGACCCTTCCAAGAGGCTGAAATTTCTGAGTGAGCAAAATGTAGTATTTTTAGACAATGTATCAGCAACAACATTACTTTCCCCTTTGACAAATTTAATGTCAAAATCATACCCTTATAGCTTACTTATCCAATGTTGTTGTCGCTCGTTTAATCCTTTTGCTCGATGGAATACTTTGAGACTGTTATGATTAATCCTCACTATAAACTTGCTGCCCACAAGATATTGGTGAAAATTTCAAAGTGCATGCATGATTGTCAACATCTTCTTATTATATGTACAGAACATCTCATAAGCAATGGGATGCTTACCTTACATCAAAACAACCCCAATACCAATACTAGACGCATCACACTGAAACACAAAAGGTTTAGAGAAATCCGATAAAGCCAAGACAAGACAAATACGCATTATCTTCTTAAGATGATCCATGATTCTTTGAGTCTCATCCATCCACATCAAAGCATCCTTCTTGGTCAAATCTGTCAATGGGGCGGTTAATGAAGAAAACCCTTTCACAAATCATCTATAGTATGTGCATAGACCAACAAAGCCCTTCAACTATGACATGTTCCTTGGCGGTGGCTAATCAAGTATAGCTTGAATATTCTCCCTATGTGCCTTCACTCCACCATTCCCAATGATATATCCTAGATACAGTAGCTTAGTAACGTCAAACTCACACATAGAGGCTTTCACAAAAAGCAAAGTAGTTGCTAAGATACTCAACAACTCATGAAAGTGTCGAAGATGTTCCTCCCATGTCTTGCCATATACTAAGATATCATCAAAGAAAACCAACACAAATTTCCACAATTGCATATTGAACACATGATTCATGCAACACAAAAGTAGCTGGAGCATTTGATAGTCTAAAGGGCATCACCAAATACTCAAAATGTCCATAGTGGCACATAAAAGCTATCTAATGCACGTCCTGCTCCCAAACTCGAATCTGATGATATCCTGAACGAATATCTATTTTGGAGAAATAGATCGCTCCATTTAACTCATCCAACAACTCATAATATGCAAAATAGGATACTTGTTCTTGACAATCTTCTCTTTAAGTGTGCAATAATCAATGCACATCCTCATAGTACCTTTCTTCTTCTTCACCAAGACAACTAAAGAAGTGAATTGACTAAAACTAGGTCATATTTGTTGTGAAATCAAGATCGTCCTATAGAAAATATATATGAGTGTTGTACTGAAATAGATTAGCGTTGTAATTGATATTTTCACCAGCCATCGATATGCATTTATATCCTTTGAATAGTCATGTCTGTGAAGAGCCATGACCATACATGGCTTATGCTACGGTGGGTCATGACCCTTCATAACCAATTGTTAATATTAACTGCAATGTAACATATACAATTATCAACTGATTTTAATATATATATATATATATATATATATATATATATATATATATATATATTACCATATCCGATCGTAGCTATATCTTAACACTCCCTCTTAGCAAGAGAGGATTTGACTAGGTGTCATCACAATCCCCGACTTATTCGAAACTGGATTTTAGTGATAATTAAAACATAACTTCATATCAAGATATTCGACACAGCTCAAGACATTAATATAATGTACTCATCCTGATAGAAGAGTTATTGCAATCCCTGACCAATTCGGAACTAGATTTAGCGATAACAATCAAGATATCCGGCACATTCCGAGACAGCAACTTAATGTAGTCTAATCTTGATTCACATGTTATAATCCTCAACCAATTCGGAACTGGATTTAACAACTCCAAAAATTCAGTGTCAGGACTAGTGACTACAATACATAATCATACCTGACACTAGGTTAAGCTATTGTCTAAGTCGTCACCTAGCAATAGTAACCCAACACATATGAAAGATCCTCACCTTTCATAATATAACACAAAATGAATGGGCCCATAAAGTCACACATATGACATCCACCTTGACTCTTCTCAGAGGGTGGATCCACCATGGCTCATCCCAGAGAGTGGAAACCAAGACTTCCACCTTAGACTTGTCTATCAAAGACAAGAATCATTTAAGATACAAAATGATGGATTACTGAAGCTGAAACCTTCTTTTCAGCTAAGGCTTCCCTCAACATACCAAGGTTATTTGAAAGTACACAATCTTCTTTCTAGCAAGGGGTTTGGTAAGAATATCGGTCATTTGTTCTCCACTGAATTGCATTTGTTTGTACTGTCTCATAGTCTTGGTGAATTCTAAGCTTACAAAGCATACACCATCTTGACATGGTACACTCCCTCTGAATTTGTATGACAAGATCCTGGGGTGCCGACTTAATTTGATCTTCTAGCTTCTCCATGTAGCCTTCTCACATGGTAATAATCATAATTCTTCGCTACAATTTCTTGATTACTAGAGAACCAACAAAACATGGTCTACTCCCTCTGAATCAACATCCTCGAATGTCCACTGATGCAGATCCTTTAGCTTCTCCCACTGTCACGAAGGCATACCCTGTTTATATACTCAACTCAGTGTCACTGTAAGATGTCACTTCATATCTTCCTTCCTGAGAAAACCAATACGAATAATCTGAATAGTCATAAGGTTTCATCGGCTAGCATAAGATGCATTTTGATCTTTTCCAAGGCCACAACATTAACACTCCCTCTTGGACTTGAGAGATAATAAAGACCTCTAGTATGATGTTTATCTCGATGAGATGCACGTGGATTGAATCCCTGATTAAGGCATTCCATACATCATGAGACTACAACTCATTGAGATAAACATCATACTAGAGGTCTTTATTATCTTCCCTCAAGTCCAAGAGGGAGTGTTAATGTTGCGGCTAGCATAAGATGCATTTTGATCTTTTCCAAGGCCACAACATTAACACTCCCTCTTGGACTTGAGGGAAGATAATAAAGACCTCTAATATGATGTTTATCTCAATGAGTTGTAGTCTCATGATGTACGGAATGCCTTAATCAGGGATTCTATCCACGTGCATCTCATCGGCGATTCTATCCACGAGTTCCCACTACTATAATCTCAGAATTGTTTTACCTTCAATAGTTAACTCCCTCTCAATCAATATGATCGAGTTTGTCCAAGTTGATTGAATCATCTGTTTCCTTAGAAGCTAAATTTTGTCAACTTCTTGACCTTTTTGAAGATGTCAGAGATAGATTACGAATAGTTCATAAAGCTAAACTATCCCGAACATAAAAATGATAGAAGCATACAAAATTTATTATTTAATGAATTACAAACTGCAAATTCATATGGATTAATAAAACATGAGATACTTATCTTTTCAAATATTTTCAAATATTTCCTTTTGTAAGGTGAGCCCATTAATACGATACTCGTACCCATCATCCTTCTTCATAACATATCGGTTTCATTCTGATCCTTATGTTAATTTTCTTCTTTACAAATCACATCTCATTATGATAACTACCGATTAGATGTTGACTTCATACATTAGCGGTATCTGATTGGTTACTATCCCACTTGTACTATCCCCTTTTTCGATTAACTTAGATAGTTGAGATAATTACCTTAACTTATCCTTCTCACTTCATCGAATGATGCCATGCATGATATAAATGATGTGTGTGTAACCAATTTATAATGCTTTCAACAATGTTTTTCTATGCCAATTCAAATATGCAGATATGTTGATCAAATGTTTTGTCGTCTTCAATAATTATATGAGTCTGTAATGTCCCCGGTCTGGTCCTTGGATATTTGGAACTAATTTCTTTAAATTTAAGAGACTTCTCTCAATGAACCCCAATAACAAATCTGATGTATATAATAAAATGTATGGTGTAATGTCCTTTGCATGGACTTTTAGGATTTGTGATTAATTACACTATCTTATCTTTAGAGGGTCCAATCTGCCCCAATTTTATTACTATAATCTAAGTTATTAGATATATAGACAAGTCATGAATATCTTTTAAACTCTTATTGAAGAGGCAAGACAATATCTTTTTGTCTCTGACACATTGATGCACATTATTCAATGACTTTCCTCAGATATACTCTGATTTGTAACTATGGAGCCAAATCCATTATTCCTAATGTAGATTATGCTGTAAGATCTTCATTGTGTTGTAAGATCCTCGTAATCGCTTATAGTATCCAATAGGGTGGCTTCTCGAAGAATTGGCTCATACTTGATGTGTTTCTCCCGAAATCTTCTCTTATCCTCAAAGATCTTATTTATGTATTTCCCAAACTAAATGGATGTCGTTTTTGGAGGTGATGGGGCACTTCCTTTCAGATAGCACTTCATAAATATTATTAATCAGTTCATATTGGGCTATCATCATTCCTTTTGATAATCATTCCTATATCAGGCTTAATTCCTCAAAGGTTACTCTCCATATGAACTCAATTCCCAATACTTCCTTATTATTAAGTTAGATAAATATTTAATTAGTATCTCTTGACTAGTGTCATTAATTATGCTTGTTGTTTGTCGATGACCAATCTCATTCTTTAGGATTGATTAGCCTTAACCATCGACGGTTATGTAGTTGTTAATGCTGATATTATTAGGCCGTAAGGCATGTCTTGTAACAAAGATACTTGACTGATATCTTTGCACTGTTAATATAATTATCGCTACATATCTTGCGTGGGATATATCCTGATCGACATTCGTTGGTTCTTCCTATTTCCTTATTTTTCCCACTATAATTACCATTGACCTATGTCTTTACTCATTATTGTGATCTATATAATGATTGATGTATATCTTATATCGGTCTACGTGTGTTCATGTATCTCCGCCGTGTCCAATACTAAGGAACTTATGTATTTATTCCTATTTCCTCGTAACGGTAGTTGAATATATGTAAAGTTTTCTCCTTCATTGTCTGAGATCCTTCTTCCCTCCCAATTCATATAACTCTGCCTTAGACCACTGAGATACTCAATTCTTCTTTTTGCCCAATGTTCTCATATTCAATTTCCTTAAAGATGTATAATATTTCCCTTCTTTATGTGATCATTTGTGTAGCTGACAACCATTTGGTTTCTTCATTAGATTCCCTACGTGGGTCTCTATATTTTCTCAATCGATAAATTAGGAAATGCTAATACCTAAGCGTTCACATTCATGCTGCCAAATCATTGCAACTCTTTTTTTTTTTTCTCCTATAGGTTAGGCTCTGATACCATGTTGTGAAATCAAGATCGTCCTATAGAGAATATATATGAGTGTTGTACTGAAATAGATCACCGTTGTAATTGATCTTTTCACCAGCCATCGATATGCATTTATATCGTTTGAATAGTCATGTCTGTGAAGAGCCATGACCATACGTGGCTTATGCTATGTAGGGTCATGACCCTTCATAACCAATTGTTAATATTAACTGCAATGTAACATTGATGCAAGGGCATTCTAGGGTACTTGGTGAATCTGCATGGTGGTGTGTTGTTTTGGTTCTGTGTTACTCGGTTGCAGCTTTAACCGACGGTCTCGATTATTGAAGGAAGCTCGGTCACTAAAGGAACTTGGTGAAACCTCTTGTGCTCGGTGGAACTTGTACTCAGCAATGCCTGTGGTGCTCGGTCGACGTGTTTGCTCGGCGATGCTTGTGTTGCTCAGTGTTGCTTGGCATGGTCGGTTGTTTCACTGGTGCTCGGTAGTTCTAGTTTACCGACTGGAGTTCTTGGAGATTTGGTTGGCTAACTTGATGCATTTATTGTTGGTAGCTTTTGTTGTATTCTCCTATGTAGATCTAGAGGCCAACATGGAGAATTAAATATTTGTAAGGCTATTTGAGAGCCGACTGTTGTTGCATTTAATATTTGTTTGTAATAGGAGCCGACTTGGCTTAGGAGTTAATTGTTTCTTCCAGCCGACTTGTGGTTGAAGATTAGTATTTAAGAAGTGTTTGGGTAGTTGTTTAAGGGCAGATTAGTAGAGTGTGAAGGATAGATCTGGATCCTGCGAGATCTTGAAGATCAGATTGTTATCTGATAGTTTGTAATAGAAGAGCTAGTGGTTTGCATGCTTGGAGACAAGGAGATTGTTTGGAGGCTTGCGAGCTCAAGTTCAGATTTGCCTTAGGGTTTCCATCAGTTGCTGATTGTTTCAGAGCTGGACTAGCTGGAAATTTGCAGAAATACTTTGATTGTAATTGGCCCTAACCCGGAAGGCCTTACAGCCGGGCATGTTAATGAAAATTCAGTTGAAAACATTATCTTGTTGTGTTATTCCGCATTGTGGTGTTTGGCTGCTTGTTTGGACTATCCTTAATTGGATCCTCCTTACCTATCCTGTGTCAAACATATACAATTATCAACTGATCTTAATATATATATATATATATATATATATATATATATATGTATGTATGTATATTACCCTATCCGATCGTATCTATATCTTAACAATATGTGTCTTGCATCCAACAACTCCCTAATAGTCCTCTCAATCTCATCCTTGATTCGTTTAGGATGATGGTAAGGATCCATAACAACTTGCTTGCTATCCACAAGCTTAGTAATATGCTCCAATCCACGGTCTAAAGGTAGTTCATGCAGTATATCTAAAAATACCACACTCCGCTTGTCCAAAAAGCCCTATATATCAACATGGTACCGACATTGTACTATATTGGTAGACTTATCTGAAATGAAAAACTACACTGCCAACTCAGCCTTTGAATGCTGAAAATTTATTTCCATCCTCTTGGTTGAAATGACTCTAGGCCCATCTGAAGATAAGCCCCGTAATATGTAATATCCAGCCCTATTCTAGTCTTATATATATATATATATATATATATATATATATATATTGAAGAGAGAAGAGAGAATAGAATAGAATAGAAGGCAGATTTATTTTGCAAATTAAGAATGGAAGTAATATGCTAAAAGGTTTAACTTATTCACTAAAAATTTGATACAAATCTGAAATTGAAGTGATATTGCAAACTGTGAATACCCGAATGATGAAATCATATTACAAACACAAATTCAACATACCCATTTGCTGGAAATGAATATGAATGTCTGCAGCAATTATAATCAAAAAATACAAAGGGTTTCAGACCCTAGTTAATACATCACCAAAATACCGCCACTAGGTTTGTCATGCAACAAGAACAATAAGTACAACAATGAATACACTTGCCGAACTCCCCAAACCTCTTCGAACTGCCACTATAAATCCGATTTGCAATATTCACTACTGAAGATTGAAGTAATAACTCCCCAATAAGCTCCAATGTGACTCCTGTAGTGAAGCCACTCCCAATCCTCCAAATTGCATCTCAACAACATGGAGAATGTCGCCTGCAACAGTTTTCGTCCTCACAAACCAGCAAGAAGAAGCACAATCTCCTTCAAGAACCAAAGTATAAGAAATAAAAATATTCAACCAAACATGAGAAATGAAGCTCCACAAAATTGCTTTTATATTACTCCCAAGAAGTTTGACCCTCTTCGCAAATGCATGTGGGACTAAATAACATCACTTCTTGCCCATCACTTTTTCAAGTTGCCTTTTTTGATAAGCGCCCTTTTTTGCCTTACCCTATTTTTTTGGAATTTTGTTTTTTCCTCTATTTTTCGGTAATGCTTTTCTTCTATTTTTGCGAGTTTTTTTTGCTATTTTTCTGCGAATGTTTTTCTGCTATTTTCCCGCAAATACTTTCATTTAATATTTCCCCCATGTCACTTTTAAATAAAAGACCACTTAAAAATATACACTTTATTTGACATATGGCCTTTCCATAGTCCCCTATAGAATGAATTAAAATAACCATAAAGTTAAATATTTAATTTAATTTTATAAATCAATAACTTATCGTTATTTAATTTTATAGCTTCGGAATATATCAAATCTCAAGATAAACATCAAAACCAATTCCATTGATATTGCTAAAAATAGGAACTGACTTTGTTGGCGCTCATCACTAACTAAAAATAGCATAGGAGAGTGTCCAAAAAGGATCCAAAAAAAGGCGTTATGCTCATTATACCCATCTACACAAATTGGCGACATTGAAATACCCCTTTGATCCTGTTGACACCAACCCATAAAACCAACACCAATTGCACTACAAAAAAAACCATAAAATGGGGACATTACATAGTTTTAAAGTCTATGAGGTATGGGCTTCTTGATGTGTGTTTTATGACCTACCAACTGTAGAATAAAATATTGAGATATCCTATCCTCTCTTGATCAAAACCGTGTGTATGCTAAGATTGTGAAAGATCATATAATTGACTCCAAGATTCCTTTTATGTCAATTCATGGTTGTGGATAAGCTCAATAGTTAATGTGATATGCAAGTATCACAAGGGGCCTTATGTTATATTCCTCAAGTCGACTTATGACAATATTGGCTATGGGAGGCTTTCATATGATATTGTGATGAGAGTACTCTTTTGGGTTTTTTTCGATATGTAGAAAGAAAATGAGAGTAGGGTCTAGGAATTCTATTCTAATCCTAAGAACTTGAAAGATGAATAATGCTATGATAAAATCTACCAAACTTTTCTTCGTCAAATTCAACACCTACACAAAGTCGGTGCAATCTTCAAGGATTGTGTAAATAGTTTTCATATCCCAATGAACACCATCAAAACGAACAATGTGCATCAAAGATAAAAGTAAAGCATCTAAGAAAGGTATGAGCAAGACGATTCCACCATAACACTATTATCAATCACATTCATCTAAATACTTGAAAACAAATCTAATCTAAGTGAGGGAACAAAGAGAACATGCAAGCACCAAGATACATCAAGAAATCACCAAACTTCAATGACATTTATTATCTCAGTAGCTCATAAGCAACAATCTCCAAATTTCTTCCTTTACAAATGAGAAGTGAGGCCCTTATATAGGTCTCAGATTACAATGAATGACCAAGATTAAAACAAAACAAACGACTTGTATTTTGCCACCTCATCCCTAATTAATGTTAGGGAAAGAAGTGAGAATCTACAATTAATGAGTGGGTCCACATGGACCAATAGAAATACACATGTCCGGCAAGGTGGGGTAATAAGTGTCCATTATGTAAGTCCACTAAGCAAGAGGGGTGAAATGAATGTCCACTATGTATTAAATGTCGTCTTCCTTGAATAGATTATTCTTGATTCCCGTCCTTAAATGCAGTGAACACTGAATTTTGACTAGGAGACCTTTGATTAGCTGGTGGAGATGATTGTGCCCCACGTTAGCATGTTGGGTGCCATGTAGGCTCGAGTCTTTTCTAACTGTATCATTTTGCGACCCAAATCCAACTTTCATTAGTTCTTTTGAAATTATCATCCTTTGATCATTTTCTTCTTTCCATGTACCTGCTTGGGAATTTGCCTTCTTGAAATAGATTGGACTTCTTGGATTTCCAAAGGAACTTTAAGATGTTGCAATCTTCTTTCTTCATTATATTTGAACTTTGATCTTTGAGGTCTTGAACCTTGAATGCCTTGAACTGGATTGCTTGAAATTTGAATGCCTTCAACACTAGAATTGAAATTCTAGGACTTGAACGTCTTCCTTGAACATTTAGAACTGGAATTCTTCCTCCTGTAAAATAAAATAATTGACATAAGAATCGTGCAAGGAATATAACACATGAAAACTCTTCCATATTTCTCTCTAAAAATCCTCCGCTTTAGAATTACTTCTCTTCGGAATTTCTCTCTGATTTTTCTCTCTACAAATGTACCTCTTCCTTCTTAAAAGCTTAGGCCCTTTCTCTAGAAACTCTTTCTCTCTCTTCAAAATTCTCGTGCTTTCCTCTTGATATTTTTAAAATCCGCTTCAAAATTCCTTTTCTTCATAATTCCACACATTCTCTCTCATGCTTTAAATTCACTTTGTCGCGCTTTTCTTTTATTTCCAAGAATTTCCTTTTTGGCATTTATCTTCATCAACATTTCTCAACCTATGGGCGGACACTTGAAGAGGTAAAATTTGAGATTTGGAGAGGGAATTTCCATACTTAGCCAAATTTTATCTATTCCTTGCAATTTCTTCCTTGAAAGTACACGAGCTAGGAGGAGGAATTTTCCAACACTCTGCCATTTTTTCAACTTTCCTTGTTCTCTTCAGCTTGGGTGCATATTGGACATGGAGGAGAAATTTTCCAACACTTAGCCGTTTTTTTCATCTTTCCTTGTTCTCTTGAGCGCATTTTGGCACTTGTGGAGGATTTCTTCAACTCAAAGAAATTCCTTGACTTAGTGGAATTTACCCTCTTGGGTGCATTTGGAGCCTGGTGGGGGAATTTCTTCAACTCAAAGAAATTCCTTGACTTAGTGGAATTTCATCTCCTTTCCTTTTTTGGATGTTTTTCAAAGACGTTCTTCAAACTTTTTATGTTTTTAAGCCTTTCCACTTTTGGATATTTCAAGGATGTTTCCAAACTTAACCATTTTTTGATTGACTACCTCGTTTGCTCATTCTTCCGATATAGAATTGGATACCCTTTTGTCTCTTTATCAATCGGAGCTCACCTATTGCCAAAATACACTTTCAAAAATAGTAAGTTATTCCAAAGTCAAAATAAGGCCAATCCGCGATGCAATGAAATTTACTAAAAATAGAAACTTCCAAAAATACTAAGTTCATCAAAACATTCATAATTTCACTGGCATGCCTTTTAAGAGATTTTTTCCTTTCCATACTTAGCCAAACTTTTTATTTTTCATGCCATTTGAATGCTTGGGCGCACTTTTGGGGTAAAGAAGGATTTTTTTCTTCATCTCAAGGATCCCTTCAGTTAGTGCAATTTGTACTTTGACTGCAATTCCATGCTACCCTTGGATACACGCCCATGGGTGCTAAAGAAACCTCGTGAAGGAATTTGCAACTTGTGGAAAAATCCTTCCCCATAGTAAATTGGTGTTCATGGGCACATTTGAGGGTGAGTAGTGGATTTTTCACTTTGAGAGGAATTCCTTAGCTCTAGGGATTTGTGCTCTTCGGCACATTTTAGCCCAAGTGAAGGATTTCATGTGTTGGGTGCCTATTCCTAAGTGTGGAGGATTTCTTCCTTCGGGCGCAAATCCATGCCTATGGTGGATTTTGTTCATGACTTAGTCATTTTTCAACTTTCCTTGCATATAAACTACAACATTTAAGTATAAGATTTTTTCTTTCTTATACTTAAAGTTATATTTTATATAAATACTGTCAGGATGTTTGAGAGTGGTCTCAAATCTCCAAGAGTTATAATGAAGATTCTAGATTTTAGAAGATCCCAAACAATTTCAGACTCGGCCAAATTTCAGTAATCAACATTCTTCCATCAGTGTTCTTTTCCACAACTGTTTTCCTAGATTTATAAAAAAATTGATACTAGAACAAGGATTTTCCAAGAATTTTCACATCTTTTCATTCGATTTCTATCTTTACCATTTGGGGACATATTAGGCATGTAGACGGAATTCTTCCATACTTGGCCAATTTCCTCATTTCTTTCACCTTCTTGGACCAACACTTAGCCATTTTTCATTATTTTCCATTTTGGGCGTTGATGGGATGGGATCAAGGAATTTTCCCATACTCAGTGAATTTTCACACCCTATCCTCTTTTGGGGGGCTTTTCAAATCTTCATGCCCTTTTAGAAATGTTTCCAAACTTGACCATTTTTGTACTTTTTTAGGTCTTTCCACTTTTAGGTGCTTTTTAGGAACATTCTTGTTGTGAGGTTTTCACACCATCGCACCATTGCAAATGGAGACCCACTCTTTTTGTTTTGCAGTAGTAGTGGTCTTAGTTGGTAGCAATTTTCAAGTCTCCATGTCTAAGAGATGAGTTTTGGGCAACTTTTGCTTGTTGGGTAATCAAGTCAGTCAGGGGGTGTGAGCGAGATCTGGGCTAAGCTAGTCAAGGAGGTGAGATTGAAATCAAGGGATTTGTGATGAAACAAGCTGAAATATTTTGAAAACCCTTGTTCCAGATTCAATTTTATCTTAGAAAGTCAAGAAAAGGTTGTCGGAGATAACACTAATGGAGGCGTGCTGAATCCTGAAATTTGGATGTCTGGAATTTTTTAGAAACTCCCAAAATCTAAAATCTTTATTATAACTCCTATGAACCTGAAACCACTCTCAAAAAAAATCTTGACAGTATTTATATTTATACTTAAAAGTTATATTTTATATAAATCATTTCGCCCTCCAAGCTGAAGAAATTGAAGTGATAAGTTGGGAGTTTTAGCATGCAAAATCAGGTTGGAATTCCCAATTTCTTGGAAATTCCGCCCAAGAAAATCCCAACTTCTCAAAAATTCCACCATGGTCTAGAGGAGGTGATCCAAGTTGAAATTGACGACAAAATGAATGAGCAAAAGGGGATGAATTCTAAACTTGAAAATGAACTTAGAGTAATGAAATGGGCATGCAAGGTGCCCTTACAAATTCCTCAACTTTCAAAATTTCCACCATGCCTTTGATCACAATTTGGTGAAGTTTTCAATAGGGGGCGTTGTCCAAGCATGCAAGTTGGTGAAACGAAGAAGAAAGATCACGTTGTTGGGCAAATTTGAAAGAAATCCAACTCCAAATTGGGTTGGAATTCCCAAGTTCTTGGGAATTCCACCCATGAAAATTCCCCAAATCTTAAAATTTCCGCCCTCTCATAAGCAGATTTGGATGAAGTTTTTCAGTTTCTAGTTGATCAAAAGGGTAAGTGATGATATTCCAAGCTGCAAATTTGATGAAGAAGCAAGAAAAGAGCCAAATTGGGAAACAAATAAAGGTGAATGATGCTCCAAATAGGGGCAGAATTCCGCCATGAAAATGCAAGGTATATCATGACAAAATCAGACCAAAACCCCTTATACAGACCCGAAGGAATGAAAAAACATGAAATTTGATCAAAATGTGAGGAAAAGAGGGGCAAAATTCTCCGCAGCTTGGGAATTTATTCCCAAGAATTCAAAATCTCTGCCATTTCTCCAAGTTAGGAACGAAGATTGCAAGCCATTTCTCCAAATATATAAGCAAAACGATGGATAAAACTCTAGAGGGGGCAGAATTCTCCATGACTTGGGAATTTTATTCCCAACATTTTAAAATCTCCACCCTTGGTATAAGTGGCATTCAGCCAAAAAGAAGAAGTCGATTGGAGTTGAAATGAAAATAGAAAAAGGAAAATGAAAACCTGATTTTATGTAGGGCAGGGCGACCTGGATTAAACATTGAACTCAAATTAAATAATTTTTTGCCAATAGAAAGTCGGCCTTTGAGGGGAATTTTAATTGTTTAAACAAATAATTTCATTGGCCAAATATATGGGCAAGTTGGCCCAGCCAAAGGTCATACCTCCTTTCACCCAAGTTGCCTATATAATGGAGGAAACTCATTTCATTTTAATCCTCGCACCAAGAGCAGATCGAACTACCAAACAAGAAGACAGAAGAGTCATTTGGAAGATGAGTTTGAGGGATAAATCACTGGCAAAATCAATTTGGAGATTACAAAATCTGGGCTAGAAAATGAGGAAAAATCAGAATTAAAACCTGCAAAAGGAGAAATCTGGGCTAAAAACAAAGAAAATCAGAATTGAAGTGTGCTAAAAAGAGAAATCTAGGTAGAAACTAAAAAAATCAGGCCTTGGAGAATCAAAACCCTTGATCAAGTTCGTTTAGTAAGAGAAAAGTTGATTTAAAGTTGATCTAGATGCATTTTCATATCATGCAAGCTTTAAGATTTCCTTCACATCATTTATTCTTACCATTTTGTGAGCTTAATGAAATCTTTTCTTTGTTTTGCAAGGTAATTGTTGAAGGAAAGGCTTGGAGAGAAAAAGATGGTGGCAAAGTCAGGCTTAAAACTTCAAATGAGAAGGAGGTTCAAAATCAAATTATCAAAATGCAAATTTAAAGATCAAGATCAAGATGTAGAAAGAACAAATTTGCAAGCCTACAAGTGAGAGAAAATCATCATCAACTTGAATTTCCTCCGGAAATCCAAGTTCACTTTGAAGGATCCAAGTGCCCGAAGGCTTTGTCACTTCAAGAGGGTTGAAGTCAAGGAATCAAAAGAGACATCAAGTTTGCAAGTACAAATGAGTCC
Organism: Chamaecyparis obtusa; assembly: GCA_027943335.1. NCBI lineage: Eukaryota > Viridiplantae > Streptophyta > Pinopsida > Cupressales > Cupressaceae > Chamaecyparis > Chamaecyparis obtusa. The sequence goes on from BSBK01001234.1 coordinate 2,688,247, forward strand.
AAAATCATGACAATGAGAAGATTTTCGAAAGATGGAGAAGATTTGGGAAGATGAAGCAATTTGGGAATATGCCATCACTATTTGAGGCTTGATATTGTTGAGTATCAAGAGATATTTCCTCGTCACCAAAGAATTGATCAAGTCTATAGGATAAGGAAGCTAAGGTGGCGCCACTTGTCTTCAACCAATCAAAAAGATCCAGTTGCACGTGTTCAAGCACATTCAATCATATTATGCCAAATGTACATGTGGAAGGCATCTAGTGCCTCTACCTAATCTATTTTCTCATTGGCTTTCAAAAGCATTGTAATTTTCTTATTGGCCCACAAGGTGGTGCCTTCATGTAATTGTTTGATAGTGTGGCAACCCTAATTAGGGTTTGTAATGGATCAATCTTGGCCCTTGATCTCAAATTGATCTTTGGCCCTTCATTGTAATTAAACAACTATAAAAGGCCAAGGCCTCCTCATTTGTAACTCATTAGATTAGAGAGGAGAATAGATTAGAGGTAGAGCAGGAGGGGAGTCTTGTTGAAATTGTTGTCATGATGTTATCAAAGTAATTGTTGATTCATTGTTGGTCTTCATGGTGGATTACTTGTGTTGTTTTGGAGTATTGCATGGTTTCTTCAATTCCTCACTTAGAGTAGATTATAAATAGTGTTCAATTGAATGGAAGATATTTTGGATGCATCTTTGGTGAACTCACTTAGACCAAACCACTAGTTGCTTGTTGATTGTAAGTTTGCCTTGCGTGGTCAAATAACATTTATATGAACTTAACTTCAATTATTGCTTGCACGTTGATATGCATCGATGGATGGTGTTAATGGAATGGTGGTAGTTTGAACATCTTACATTTACCTTAGGAGATTGCACTAGCTTGGTTGATGTCGATGGCTAAACTAAGTCTAGTAGAGTCACAAAGACATCCACAATTTCTTGCATTCTAGAAGTAGATTAGCTTTCTAAGCCCTTTCCCTTGCAAGTCATTTGATTGAAGAAGTTAAAGTCAAGTTGATATCCATTGATTGAACAACGTAAGTCCCTTTGTGATACCCAACATATTGCATCATTATAACTAAGTTAAGTCCACAATAAGAAGGAACCTTGAGGTTGTCTCGTTTGATCACACAATTCAAATACATTGTTTAGCATATGAGCAGAGTTGGAGATTAGGTGTTTCATCTTGGAATACTAAGTATTTAGTTCTGCGTATTGTAGTGGAATAAAACCCACATCAACAGTTCTTCAGACTTAACCATTTTCATCATGCCTTTCCATTTTTTGAATGTTCTCAGACTTAGTGCATTTTAGACCGATTGCATCATCTGAACACAATTCCAGATATAGATCTAAATACCCTTTTTCCTCCTTTACAATCAATGTTTGTCAATTATCAAAACACACCTACCAAAAATAGGCTTACTATAAACAGTAAGTTTGTTCAAACACAAAATTAGGCTAATTGGAGTCATAGTGAAACTAAAAATAGACACTGCTGAAAATAGTAAGTACTTCCAAACTCAAAATAAGGCCATTTAGGGATGCAATGAAACTTACTAAGAATAGACCATAGTTACACCGCCTTAGGGGACGGGGGGACAGATTTCCAGGCAGGGGGGGTAGAGGGGCCTCAATTTGGGGATGGCGGGGGGACCGCGGTGGGGGACAGGAGAGGGGGGGAGGTGTATATACTATATACTATACATGTGGTACTTAAAATGCTAGTTATGTAAATATGTATAACAATATAAGACATAAAGATGTAAAACTAAAAGCACTAATTTACTAAAATTTAAATACTTGAACATTGCATTGTGATTGAACATTGAACATGAAAGTGGAACATTGAACATTGAACATTGAACAATAAATATTAAAATTTTAAATACTCGAATCAGCAAATAATAATAGTCATAGATATCAAAAGTATGAATATCTCATCATAAAGATGATTACATTGAGCAACATGATATGATATTCAATGTTCGTATACGAAAACAAGTACAAACTACAAAATCAAAATGCCAAGGCCCAAAATGTAGTGAAGGCCTCTAATCATCCCTCGGGAGGTCAACAAACTCGTCATCATCGGAACTATCAGATTCTCCAAGGTCAAGAGCTGTGAAAGGAACACCAACCACCCTTGCATCTAAAGTATCCTCATCGTCATCAATCTATGATGGCTCCTATGGCTCTACATCCCATCGAGTTGCGGGGCTCTCCTTGTACACACGTGTCCTACGATCAGTGATACACAAGACACTATGTACAGCCACTAGCTTCTCTACTCTCTGAGAGGTAAGCATGTTCCTCTTAAGAGAGTGGATGAAGCTACATGTAGACTAGTTCCTCTCAAAACCAGAAGAACTAGATACCTGACATAGCAATCAAATGACTAGTGTGAGAAAAGTTGAAAAGTAAAACTCTTAAGTTCCCTTAAAGTTAACACTTAAAACATTTCTCAAATACATAATAAATAGGTTCTAAAGTTGAGGAACTAGATACCTGAGACAACAAATGAATGGCTAGTGGGGTAGTTGTTGATTTCGATCCATGACAAGTCCACCACAAAATTGGATCCTCCTGTGCCATAGTTTTTAGGTCTACCTTTGTCGCAGCCCTTTGACCCCTAAGAGTAGAAAATTTGGTCCACTTAGTGCGAACCTTCCCAACAGTCTCAGAGTCATACATCCTATTAATGCACTTGAAGAACCCTTCCTTAACTTAAAAAATTAAAAATTAAAAAAATTCAAATTATTGGCAAATAGAAGATGCTAGTTATGAAAATATTCAAGTATCAAGATGTATAAGACATAAAGATGATTAGAATAAGTAGCATGATATGAATCACCTCTTCATCCTGAATTAGTGTAACTATTCCAGGACTAGGCATGTACCACTTCAGATTTAATGCATAAGCAACCATGTGTAGGGGAGTGTTTAGGTTGTCCCATTTGCATTGAATGATAGGCCGAATGTGCTCATAGTAGAATACTAAACTGGGGTCCCTCTCTCGCACAACTTCCCTCATCTAGCCAAGCATAGAATCAATGCACTTGTACACCTCTCCAAGGCTAGGCGCATCCCCATCCCATATTTGATGACCTAGGAAATTGGAATGATGATAGAGACTATGCATTTTGCATTACTCAAAAATACATCACTCTTCACTATCTCCTTCACCCTCCTCCCCTGCTCTGTCCTAGACCCATCCCACCTATTCCACTCATTCGTCATAGCCATGAGTTGCAGTGGCTCCTACAACTCAATCATTCTCTCCAAAAGAATGAAGTAGGATGCATATCTGGTCTCAACTAGTTTCAGGAACTCCTTTGGAAAGCTCTGAAGGGTGCATGTGAAGTGTGGTAGTTGCAGATACACATCTGCACATCTCTAGCATCGTTGACCACTCCCTTAATCCAGTCAATCTTCCCCATGTCCTTGAGTGCATTGGTCAAGGCGTGCACACAACATGGAGTCCACCAAATATGTCTATGTCACCTCAATAAGCCTCCCTGCAGTTTTACACACAGGTGCTGCATCAGTCACCACTTGGACCACATTTTGTGGCCCAATCTACTCTATAGCTATCTGAAATGTCAAACTGAAAATCAGCATCCTTTCGATGCCCTGAACAATCAACCGCCTTGAGATGGAATGGGCCATTTGAGAATGTAACTATGATATTGATGAGTGGACGGTTCCTAATGTCCGTCCACCCATCCTTGATAATGTTGCATCCTGACTCCTCCCAAACTGCCCTCACGGTCTTCATCATTTTACCAATCTTGGCATAATCATTATCCAAGATTGTGGTCATCAATTTGTGCTCACCTAGTGGCACAATGATGGTCCTCCCCCCTTCGCAACCTTCTGCATCATCTCCTTATAATAAGGAGATCAAGCTACATGAAGTGGTATGCCATTGGAAAAACAAAATCTACCAATGGATTCCTCTATCTCTTCTTTCATGTGCGCATTAAATAAACCTGCTATGGGGTTACTTTTAGTTATCACCTTTTGTTTCCCCTTGCTCGGTTCTGCTTCAACCATAGCACTAAAAGTGGAAGGTCTCGAGGCAGCCCCTGTAAATGATGTTGATCTCGACTACGATCTAGGAGTAGGAATACGTGGCTGCCCCTGTAATTGCTGCTCATGTGACTGCTGAATACACTGAGTTTGTTGCCTACCAGATAAGGTAGTAGGCATTTCAATCCCCAAGTCATCTGAAATGCCCCAAAGCTTCTTGAATTCAATTCTATAAGGCAAATTTTTAGCAGGCTTCAAAAACTCACATGCTCCCACACTTTTTCTAGTCCAAAAGATGAAGTGTGCATTCACTCTAATGATGCTACCAAACCATTTTGTAGCACATATGTTGCATTTCCACTTCCTTGTGCCACCACTTGTTTGTGTTGGGGCATCTGTCCTCATTGCAAATTGTCTAAGAGGTGATTTAGGATCATATTTACCCCTAGCCCACTTTGTCAAAAGTGTGGAGGGGCAATCAGTATATGGTGGACCAGGTGGCCAATTATCTGTGGATTGAGATTCAGTTTTCTTATCCCCCTCATTGCTCTCATCATCATGCTCAGGTTCATATTCTTGGCTACTATGAGAATGAGTTTCCAATTCCATCTCATCATCACTATGACTTGTTTCATGACTACGGGAGCTCATTTTGACACTGCATTTCACCAAATGAAAAAAACAACAATAAATACATGGCTTTGACCTATGCCCTTCTTTAAAATAACAAAATTTTAAGTTAAAATTTAAGCAACAAGAATTTAGAGTTGAAACAAGAAGAATTTACTTCAATCTAGAAATGAAATTCAAATAAATATAACAAAATGAAACAACAAGAAATATAAAACTAAAAACAATGAACATTCATTTGAAAATGAGAAAATAAAATAAAAAAATCAGTGAGAAACCCTACCTTTTGCTTAAAAAATCTCTTCAACAAGGTGAAGAATCTTCCTCCTCTTCTTCTTGCTCCTTGTCAGTCCTCTTTGATTTGCAATCACTCTTTTCACTCTTACAAGCACCCTTTTCTCAGCTCTTCACTCTTCTTCTTGCTGCTGTTGCAAACAATAAGAAACCAAAAATGAATGCAAATGAAGCCACATAGTGAATGCAAGCAATATAACACAAGTAATGGACCCCACATGGCCTAGGGTTAAAAAATGACCAATAGAATATAAGTAAAATATATTTTTTTTAAAACAAACTTTTTTCAACTGGACGAGATGTCCGACTGTCCCCTGGAGGGATCGAGCGACGCGTTCCTGTCCCCCTGTCCCCTCAAGGGATGCCGAGACATCCCCCTATCTCCGCCAAAATGGCAGTGGACGGATGGCGTCATTGGAGACGCTGGAACGGCGTCCCCTCATCCCCGGTGCATCCCCGTCTCGGAGACGTGGGGGTTTTTTGGAGGGGACACGTCCCCATGTTACTATGGAAGAGAACTAAAAATAGAAATTTCTAAAAATAGCAAGTATGTCAAAATGTTCAAAACTTCACTGGCATCTTCTCCAAGAGTTCAATTCCTTCTCACACTTGACCTAATTCGCTAAAAAACAAACAATTTCCATTCTAGGAGCCAAAGGTGGACAACACTTCTCTTCTAGACTTAGCCAATTTCACCAATTCTCATTTGAAACACAGGGAACCTTAGGGGACTAAGCCAAAAACTACCAAGAACAAAAGTCAAAAAGACAAGGTCTACAACAAAAAGAGAGGGTCTCCATTTGCAATGGGGTGCAGTGTGAAAAGGTCACAATAGGACTTATAGTGTGCAACCATTGAACACCCAACACAACATTGGTTTTCTCAATATCAATCACATAAAAATCCTTAGTAAGGGAGTAATTACCCAAAGTCATGCTCAACTGTGGAACAAGATTAGCACAACGCAATGTGACATTTGTTGTCCTCGCACAAAAACATTCATGCTCCTCAACATTCAAACCTTGTTTCTTCACATAGTAAATCAATATTCAATACAAAAAATCGTTATCCTTGCACAATGCCCCTTACTTTGAAGGCATTATAATGAGTTGTATTGAGAGTTCCAATCGCACCCTCCAAATCATCCTGATGCTCATCTATGCTTGTCTCCTCATCCATCTGCTCATACAAGTCATCATGAACCTGTGTCTCCTACAATTCATCACCACTAGGCTCCTTGAAGATCTCAATCTAGTGGGTCTTGCCCCCACTTTTGCACTTATTCCCAGGTGTCCAAGGCCCATGACAATCATAGAAAAGCCTTTTTCGTCTCAACTCGTCCCTCAAATCACGAGATGCTCCACTAATTGGCATAGACATCTCACCTAGTGGTCTTGTAAATATTGGTTTCCAGTCCTTCCTTTGCAATGAACTTTTTGATAAGGGTCTCTATGGAAACGTGCTACGAAACCTAGCCTATGCGGTAGATAAATCCATATTCTTGGCACGCTTAGTAGAATCCTGCAAGGATGGCGGATCAAAATCTTTGATCCAACCCCTGAGAGGTTCTGACAAACCCTCTATAAACCAAGAAATCAATCTCTTCTTTGTCACATCAAAAACCATAGCTGACACCCACAAAAACTCAGAAATGTATGCATCAAGTGTCCCGGCCTGTCTCAATTGAGCCAACTCTTTGGAGTGTGCCTCTGAAACCTTGTAGTCAAACTCCTCAATCAATGTAGTGCAAAACTGATTGTAAGAAACTATTGCACCATGTCCTTGTGTTACTAAACCATGATACCACCACTCATGTGCATCTCCTTTAAGGTGAAGGGTAGAAAATTTGATGACCTCAATCTCCTTCACATTTGATTTAGGGAAAGAAAAGTATCCAATTTCTGAATCCAAGTTGAAGTCGTACACGTGGATGATCCATCAAAACTTGGTAAGGATAGACGTCCCAACCTCTTCTGCAACCTGTAATTTTACTTTCCTTGATTCCATTGTTTTTGCTTTGGCTTTGTGTGTTTGGTGACCTCCAAGTAGTCTTTAAAAGAGATAGCTGATTGAAAATCTTCTCCCAAAGCTTGATACTTAGCCAAAATTTCAGCATCCTCATTGTCCTTCATAGGTTCCTCTTGTGTAGGCTCATCCTCTTATATAAACGTAGGCATGAAAGGTTTGGATTGTGATGAACCTGTAGGTTTGCTGGTAGAATGATCATTATTTTTTGCAACTTTGCTACCTTCCTCTCTTTGCATATGCATGCACCATATTTCTTCCATTTGTTGTGTTAGGAGCCATTTGACTCAAAAAAAGATTGGTATTTTGTAGTTGTCTTAGCAGTTTTGCGAACATTTGTTTTGTCTCCTCTTTACTTGATGATGGTGGCTGATTGCTGTCTCCCATTATTTCCTTCTGTTTTTCCATGTATACAACCAACCCAAACAGACTGCCGGGTCTTGCAACTCTAATAACACTGTAATATCCCCAAATAGCGGTGCTAGAAGAAAGAAAATTTCTGCAAACTAGGGCACATAATCTGGAAATTTATTTACCTATAAATATTTTCATTACAATTTCAGAGTTCTGATCATAATTCATAGCTGATTTGTGCAGATATAGTTATCAAATTATTTCCAAGCTTAGGAAAATACAACAAAAAACCCTCATTACTGCCCAGAATTTTCAGACTGAAATACAATGTCTTTCCTTATATTTTCAGGGAAAAAAAAGAGATAAATATGCAGACGTCAATACCAAAAATACCTCAGAATTGGTTCAGAATAATATCCAAACCCTAGCTGACCCTCAAAGTGGCCCTAGGCTCCCAAAAATGGTCAGCACTGGGTCTGTTTTATGTGCTCCTTAGTAGCTGTCCTCAGAGTGCTCACAAATTGGTCGTTTTCAGCTGTAGATGATTCCAGATCCAATTCTTCAACATTGATATTCTCCTCCAATTTGATCTCCAAACCTGATGAATACTTACAACCCAAAAATAATAATATGCTAGGGTTTCACAAACTGGAGTTCTTCCACCAGAACACACTCTTTTGACTAAGGAAAGCCCATATGTCTCACTGCAGTCAAGAATACTTAAGGGTTTCAATTTTCAAGCCAAGATGAAGCAGCAATAAACAGAAATTTTCATCACATAATGAGCTTGGAATTAGCACTAGGGAGTTACGTAAAAAATCCTAAAGAGATGAACTAATCTCCACATTTGAAATTCTGCCTCTTAATCCAATGGTCCAAAATAAAACCCTAAAACATGCTCTTATCAGCTCCTCGAAGATGTACAACCCTTTTTGGCAATTTGTCACATGTTTTAAAACATCACTTTAAGTACATGAAAAGGGGACAACTTAAGTGATAAGTCCTTTGGCTTAAAGTCACTTTAGCTGCCTAAAAAGACATGCCCTAACTTCAAATAACTTAAGTTATCTTAAAATAACTTAAGTTCAGTTAAGTTCCATAAAAAGACATGCATACAACTGAAGAATAGAATTTCAAGCAAGCCAAAGACTCCCAAATCTTACCCAATGATGCTTTTCATCCTTTTCCCTCTTGGGTAATCCAAGGAAAGGACAACCAATCTGCTGTTAATTATTTTGATTTGAGTAGAGGACATTACAGTTGGGGGAAGAATTTATGACTGCATAGCATGGATACACAATAAACATAGATATCTCTTCCATGTTCGTGGCAGTTTTGTTAGACCTCGAGGAAGATAAAGATCTTATAAAAAATATGGTATCACCTTTGATTTGGAGAAACTATTAGGTGGTTTAGATGAGGTAATTTTTTATGCAGTTTATGGAGCAGTTTATGGAGCAGGGATTCTGCCATTTGACAGGACAATGCTGACAAACAATAGAGTTGCGCATGTGTAATGGAGACCTTTCATTATAACAGGAACACTGAGAACAAACCCATGAGGAGGAAGAAAGCATCGAGAGGCATAGAATTCCTAAAGCAGGCCATGGACCAAAAGTGATACGAAACATAACCTAGTTGAATTCCCTCATGTCAGAAAGTTCTGATGACAAGGTAGCATCATAAATTTCACACTTGTTTGGTAAAGTATAAACTGACAAATATTTCTATAAAATAGTAGACAGCAGGTTAATAGAATAGAGATTTAGGATAAGTGAATATCAGGGTTTTGGTAGGTAATCTTATGCTCCTACAAGATATAAAAGGATTTTTTGTCTGTCTTTCAACCCAAAACAAGTTGAAAATATGTAATTTTTGGTTTTATTATAATATAGTTGGAGCAGTCCCAATACTGTAATTTACTGATTGAAAAAATAAAAGAATGTATACACTTTTTGAAAATAATTCTAAGAACTAGGTGCTGGCTATTAAACCCAGTGTGAGTTTGGTCTCCTTCCTTGGGAAAGAACTCTTCAGAACTCCCTCAAAACGAACCCTAAACACTTCCATATTGGCTTTACTCAGACAAGTTAGCTTTATTAGAAAGGGGAAATCAATTTGGCATTACAGAGAAATTTGACTCGTTAGTAATGCAAAGATACAATTTAACCCAAGTGGATAAATAATACTATCTGCTAGACCAAACTGAAACAAAATGTATAAATTTGTAGTCAAGATCTCACATTTGTTAAAATTTTCATGGACCAAATTCGATTTGAATTTACAACCTCTCATTTGTTGTTTGGGCGCTCTATCACTAACTATTGGCCATCTTGATGACCAGTCCATCTTTGGATTAGGTGTGGTTCATTTTCCAACACCTCCCCTTAAGCTACAGTATAGGTTTTCAAGGATCCTAGCTTGGGCTGGTTCTACTGATTTCCAAACTCTTATAGTATGTTAAATATTTTCATGGATCAACTAGGATTCAGCCTAGGACCTCCCATTTGCTACCAGGGTGCTCTACTAGTTTTTTACTACATATAATAAATTGATTTAGGTGCATTGCCTATCAGCTCCCATAAATTTCCAGTTCCATTAGGGTACGCTTTCTCAAAATCCTAATGGTCCCATAAAACTGCTTGACTAATTTTTAAGCAAACACTACTCAAAATTTTCAGAGGATTGTTTTAGGGATCCGCCATCCCATGATTTCATTTTTCTACTAATTTTAAGTAGTATTCCCAAACGGTGGTCTTTTTGTGAATGGCCAAAATTTGGATTAAAGTCTTAAGGGAAATGTGAGTATGAGGGAAGATAAATTATGAAGGAATGGAGTAAAGTTGTAGTTGAAAAATGACTGCATAAATTTAGGTCCCTCCTCCATCGTAGCTGAAGACTCAAATCCTAAACTATAGGATTTCAATTAACAAACTGCATGGAGCCACCTTCACCTTTAAAGATTGAGTAAACAAGCAATTGCACGGCAGCGTCTAGGGGTGTCATACACATTGGCTGTTTAAATATCCAAATGGGGATTCACCTTTTCATTTCCTACGTCCCACAAACAGTATAAAAGAAACAGAGCATTTAACTGAAAAGGATTACCTGTGTTAATTTAGCATTGACAAGGCCTTCACTGTAGGCGCCCTCAGCAGGTGACTTGTTCTCAATGGCAATCACATCATTTTTATACCATAGAAGCAAAATGTTCTCGTTATTCTGCCTAACAAGCCTGCGCTCTCCTTGGGGCAATGCAGCAAGAGGCACCACAGGGACCCAATTCTTGTCCATGCTAGAAGCTTCTTCTGCAACAGACGCAGAGGCTTCGCTGGCATTGCATCTCACACTTGGAGACACTCCATTTTTGGTGGGTAAATTGCCAGCAAATTGGCTTAGGTTTGACGACAAAGTTAAAATTTTGGGGTTCTGGTAGAGGGGTCTCCCAGATAAATTAAAGGAACGGTCTGAGCGACGTTTGGATGATGAAAGCGAAGCAAAAGTGCGAAAACATGGGTGTGCTACATCTACAGCTGCTGCCATATCCACTGCTGATTTTGAAACCAGTTTACCCGATCTCCTCTCTGTCGGACGACTAATTAGACGCCATGGTTAAATTCTTGACTCGCATTAACGCATGGCCACAAAATACCGATAATCTATGATACGTCGTCAAAAGATATCGAAACTGAATTTTGTAGCTACGTGGCTCGCTCCTACTTTCCAATCACGCAGCACATACTTAGCAAATGATGTTTCATTTTACATGCATCTAGACTAAAATAGAACCTTTGCACCATTAGACCTTGTTAAAAATAAGTTCATATTATGTTTGCAATAGAGATAGTGAGAGAAAAGAGAGAAAGGAGTAGAAAGTAAGAGATAAAGATCAAACTGAAAATGGAGGTGGAGATCGAAATGGAGATGGAGAAGCATGAAGAGAGATGAGGGAAATATATCTAGGAGAGAAAGGAAGTGATATTGAGAGAGAAGGAGAGAGAGGTAGAGAGAGGGGTAGAGAAAGATGTAGAGATGATGAGATAGAGATGGGTAGAGGTGGAAGAGGGAATATGGAGATATAGAGACAGAGATAGAGATGCAAAGATATATAGATATGCTAGCAATTGCACCTTGGTGTGCAATAGGTGTGCCACAGAAGTGTGGAAGATCAAGTAGGAAAAAAATTGATCTATTTTTTGCATACATTATGACATATGAACATGCTTAAATCTACTATAACATAACTACATGTTATACATAATTGAATTGTTTTCACACCCAAGTCCATGTAATATTTCCTTACTCCAATGCACTAGTTAGTTACTACCCCAAGCAAACATAAATATTCAACAAGATATTTGGCACAATGTGTATGGCAGTTGCGACTAGGAAGTGAACATTTATAATGATGTACTTGTGGGCCAATAAAGATACAATGGATGGATGAGATTTGCTCAACTATCTTGTACAAATAAGACTGCTTAAACGGTTGGTCGAGGAGGAGAAAAGATGAGCAAGCAAAACAGTTTCAATTATCTTGAATGGATTCTCGTGAACTTTTAGCTATTCATTTTAAAACACATTTTGTCCTTCTCAATAATAAATGTTTTCGGGTGGTAATAGAGATTATTGTTTTGTAGTGTTAATCTTTTTAACATATGACAAAAAGTTTTACAAATAGGGTTGCAAATGGGGTTGCAAGTAGAGTGGGTTTAACCATGGAGGAAATTTTGACGTTAAGCACGCTCGAGCTAGAGTAGTACTGGGATGGATGACCTCTTGGGAAGTCTCGGTGCTTCACCTAGATCCGATGAGTGCTAAGTGTTCCATTCATTCTCATGAGAGATGGGTTCGTGTGAACCACTACTCATGAAACATGGGTCAATGAGTTTGACTCAAAAAATTACATAGTTAAATCCTGATAGCAATATCACAATTTGACTTGTTGTGGAAAATATTTCCTACTTATCAACAAAAAGTTTTGTTCATCTTGATAGCTATCATTTTTATCTTCAAAATGGATAAACAACATGGTTAGCATCTACCAAAAATAACAAAAAAAAATATTAATTATGTGATAAAGATTTATTATTTTATCAAACATTTTATTTTAATTTATATTAGATAAATTATGTGTTTTATATTTATTTAAATATCTTATATATAATTAATATATAAATTGTATTTATTATCATAAATTATGTATTATATAATATATATTATCAGATGTAAATATAATTTAATATAGTATATTTTTACATATAATACTAATTAACATAATAAATATACTATTAAATGAGCCAAATAACTGAGATGGGAAGGAGAAAGAGATTCCCGCTGGATTTGATGTTGATGAAAATATTCTTTAGGAGGTCAAGAATTCTACAGGTCACGGCATAGATGTGGAAAAATGCCTCAAACAAGATCTAAAGGAAATGGGTCACAACCTCAAGGCCTTGGAAGATGAAATGGTGTATCTCAAAGGAAAGTTGGATAATTGTACTGAAGATGTCTTGCACAAGGTAAATACAAACAACCCTGATGACAACCTAAATGCTACTATCTCTGCTAGTGTGGATGATAAGCTCAAGGAGATTAATGAAAAAATCAATTATAATGGCTACTGCATTAGAGGAATTCTGAAGCATAGCAACAAAGGCCTCAAGGTCTCTGTTATGAATCTAAAATCATTGTACACCTATTTGGAGAGCAGTTTGCTAGAGAAAATAACCATAATGATTGTTGATGATGCTGGGGGAAAAGATCAGTCTACAAGGCCTTGTACAAGAACCAGAAGCAACCTCAAGAGGAAAGTTCTTGATATCCCTAAGGAACTAATAAACCTCAAAGATTCCATCCAGAAGATGGAGGAAATGCAGAAAGAGGCTGAAAAGGCCATTAAAGCTAAGATGTAATTTGTGCAGGTTTTTTGCTGGAAGGTTGCTGGTAGATTTGTTGTTGACTGTCTTTTTGGTCTTTTATTTTAGTTTTCTTTATTATTATTTTTAGGGTTTGGTCCTTCTTTTTGTCTTTTAGCAGGCGTTCTATGGTTGTATGAACTTTCTTAAAAATCTTATGTAATCTTTTGTAAATGGTTTCGAGGTCCATTCAAAACATGTATTTACCTTAATCAAAAACTGAGAGGGGAGGTGTATTAGTTATTCACAAACGCTTTCTTAAACTTTTACCAAATCGGTAATTACTTAAACCAATCAAAAACTTATAATAGATATGAACATGAAAGTACAAAATCGTCAACACAATAAACACTCGAATTTACATGGAAATCCAAAATGGGAAAACCCATAGAGAAGCTAATTCTCATGAAATGAACATTGGTTAAGGAGATTTTTACAAGGGCTCATTACTGATTTGACTCACTATTGATCAAGCTAACTAACTTGAAATATAAATGTGGCTAACTACCAATACAAATAGGCTCATCGCTAATATAATTAGGCTATTTTCTAGAATATAAGAAATGAGTTTGAATCCACCACTAAAACCATTATTTTCTGCAATTCAGAATGATATAATAGTCTTCTACCAATTGCACCAACTCACATGAACATCAATGCATAGATATTTCCTTGTCGGATTCGCATTCACTTCACATATTACTCGCATACAAGCATCACCCAAACAACTGTGATTATCACTCATCTTATATAACTTGATGCCATCAACCAAGTTGGTCTAAACCAATTTGAAATAGGTCACACCGAAGCATTTCCATTGTGGTAAAGAATGAAATGTGGACCACCTCGTTCAATACAATATTCTTTGCGTAAATCAACACTCTACACAATATTTGATACTTTTGGTACCAATAGATATGAACAATGCATCACACAGTAACTGCTAGGACCAAAAATATAACGAACACATCCAAGATAGGACCAAAACCAAATAAATGTTCTACCATATATTGTACACAAAAAGGGACCACCACTAACATAGATAAGGATAAACATTTAAAGCATATCCTTCGATGAACTCTTCTACCAATACACCAAAGATATCAATATATACATCAACTGATACAACAAAATAACCAAATCATAAATGAACCATATCTATGCATCAGATATGTTGAAATCAATGACAACAACATGAATAGAATTAAAAATAAATTGGAGAGGTTTGCGGGATGGGAGAGGATTCGAGCAGGAGAGTATGTTCAAATTTTAGGCGGAGCGGCTGCTGGTGCTGGCTCTGGCACTAGTACTGGCGTTGGTTTGGAAGGGTCTTTGGATTTGGGGATGCCTTCCTCACCATTACTGGGTTTGGCATTGTTGGTGTCAGATCATTCTTTGTTGGGTCAGGTGAATATTTCCCCATGTAAGGGAGTCACGAGTACCCCCTTGAAGGAAGTGTTATCCGGGGCTTTGCCTGTGTGTGAAGCTGTGTTAGGGGAAGTGCCATGTCCTTCTCTTGAGGTTTTGAATGATGTAGTTACTTCTTCAAAGGACCCACAAGTGGGGTCAAGTGGCAACTCCAGCCTTGTTGGTGCTGAAGTCAACCCTCATAGCCTAAAAAAGTGGTCAAAATTAGTGGGAGCTAGAAAGGCGGGAAACTCTCATTCCTCTGAAGAATCAGTTAAGGTGTGCCTTCAAGAAGGAGAAGTTTCTATTTTTGTGCCATATTCCTTGGTGGATCAATCAGTATCAGCTATGGAGTTCTCATTGGTCATGAAGTTCCTGGGTCCTCGTCCTAATATTGAGGCGGTTAAGTCTTTTGCTAAGAAAAGATGGGTGTTGAAAGGCCATGTTGATATAGTAGCCCTTTCAAAAGGCTTTCTCTCCTTTTCTTTTCCCAATAAGGAAGATAAGGACTATGTGTTATGTGGAGGACCCTGGATGTTTGGTAGAACGACTGTGGCATTTCGCAAATGGGTTCCTAACTAGGACTACTTTGATAATTTCTTCATGGCTACACCTGTTTGGGTTAGGTTTCCTAGGCTTCCCCTTGAATATTGGAATAAGGGGGTCTTTAAGGGTTTAGCTTCCTCTTTTGGAGGTGAACTCATCTCAGTTGATCCTATGATGGCTACCAAGTCTAGACTTGTTTTTGCCAGGATCTATGTTAATATTGGTCAGTTTGACAATCTCCCATCAATGATTAATATCAACTCCAAACTAGGTTTGTGGAAGCAGGAGGTGAGTTTTGAATTGCTCCCGTTTGCCTGTTTTGTTTGTCATAAGATGGGTCACTAGGCTAAGCACTGCCCAAAGAAAACTCCTAAGGCTTCTCTACCCATGGACTTAGATCCTAAACCTCTGAAGTCAACCAGACAATTATGGAAGGAAGTGAAGGCTTTGGAAGGTGATAATAGTAGTAAAAAGGAAGCTTTGGTTGAGAAAGTGGATTCTAATACTATCCCAACATTGGAGGAAGGGGAACTGGTAGAACTGGCTTCCCATGTTTCAGATACCATTGCTACCTCCTCCATGGAAGTTGTCCCTATTGAGGGTAACCTTGTTGCTCCAGTTTTTTCATATTCTCCTGAGAGTCCCTTCTTGGATTTGGGTGCTAGATTTTCTAGAGATGATTTTGTTCCTATGGTGGTGTTGGTTCCTATTTTGGGAGATATAAATAATGAATCTCAGAGTGGCTCTCTGGTTGATAAAGGTCTTGTTGAGGAAGTTAAATCGTAAGAAGATGACTCTTCTTATGTTCCTGACACTCTATCAGGGAGCAGTGATGATGATCTTGTTGCTGGTGAAGATTCCTCAGCAAATCAAAATAAGGAACCCTGGACTATTCAAAAGAGGAAGAAACAAAAAAAGGAGAGTAAACTTGTCACACTTGGCTCCAAGGGTGTCACTACTAGAAGTAAAGTAGAATGGGGATCCAAGGGTCTAAAAGCAGATGTTGGATCTCAAAAAAAAACCCAAGGAAGATACACCAACAAAGAGATCAGAGAAAGAGAAAGTAAGAAGGATATTGTGGATGGTAAGCAGCTTACTATCCAGGGAGTCTGTACTCCAGTCAAGAAATGAAGTTCATCTCATGGAACATAAGAGGGTTGAATGCCCCTCATAAGAAAGACATACTCAAGAATCTAGTAAGACACCATAAACTTGATATTATTTTTGTTCGAGAAACTAAGATGGGGAAAGATAAGGTGGAAAAAATTAGATTATTTAAAAATAGTGGGGTGGTTGGCATTAGCTCTGAAGGGGCTTCGGGAGGGGTTGTTGTTTTTTGGAATCAAAATCATGTTAGGGGGATTGTGATTATGTTAAATCTAAACTGCTTAAGCATTAACTTTGTTCATGTTAAGATGGATTTTGAATGGGTTGCTACCACTATTTATGCCCCCAACTCTAAAGCTGGTAGATCCCAATTCTAGAAAAAAGTTGAAAATCACATAAACTCTTTCCAGGACCTTCCCTAGTTGATTATTGGTGACTTCAATTTTTTTTTGAAAGAAAATTAGAAGTTTGGTGGGGTGGATAATCAGAGTCAACTTGATGGCAAAGTGGAGCTTATGGAATTTATCAACAATCAAGCTCTTTTTGATATGGAGCTTCAGGGGGTCAATTACATTTGGTTGAATAGAAGGATTGGTCAGGACCTCATCCAAGTGAGGTTGGACCGTGCACTGATCACTGGGTGCTGGCTCAAAATCTTTGGTTGCTCCTTGTCATCCCTTTCGAAGATTGGTTATGATCACTTCCCGATTTGTTTTAGTGCTAATCCTATTACTGCTAAGGGTAACCCACCTTTTAGGTTTGAAAAGATGTGGATTGATCATCTAGATCTAGAATAGAAGATTAAAGATTGGTGGAATGTCAATATTCAGGGTACCACAATGTTTAGAGTGGTTAAAAAACTCCTTAGTGTTAAACAGAATGTCAAGTCTTGGAGCAAAGATGCTTTTGGTGACATTTTTAAATCTAAAATTCAGCTGCAAAGGGACCTTGACATTATTCAGGATACCATTCAGCATTCTGGGATGACTCTAGAAATCAGGGATAAGGAGGAGAGTATCCTTGCCAAGACCCATAATATTATCTCTAAGGAGGAAGAATATTGGAGACAGAGATCTAGGTCAATTTGGCTTAAAGCAGGGGACAAGAATACTAGATTCTTTCACATGTCTGTCTCCAAACACAGAGCTTCTAACATGATCTCCAAACTTAAAGTGGAGGCTGGGGAGGTCAGTAACGATAAGGATATATCTAAGGCTATGATTTATTTCTTCTCTTTTCTGTTATCTAAAGATTTAAATCTTCATTTGGAAAATCAAGATACTCTTCTTGACTCCTTTCCTGCCATTGTTAATGAAGCCACCAACAAAGCTTTAAATGTTATCCCTTCTTTGGATGAAGTCAAGTCTGTTGTCTTTTCTTTTGAAGGTGATAAATCCTCGGGTCCAGATGGGTTCCCTATGTTCTTCTTTCATAAATTTTGGTATATTATTAGTGTGGACATCTGCAATGTTGTTAAAGAATTCTTTGGAGCTAGATCTTTGTTAAAAGAGAATAATTCTACCTTTATTGCTCTGATTCCTAAGAAGCCTGGTGCAGATTCAGTGGATTCCTTTAGACCAATTAGCCTGTGTAACTCTATGTATAAAATTTTATCTAAATTCATAACCTCTCATTTGCTGGTTATTCTTCCTTAGATCATCTCTCCTCAGCAAAGTGGATTTGTTCCTAGTAGGCAAATCCTTGATTCGATTATGAAGGTTCATGAGGTTATTCACTTCACTCAGGTTTCTCTCAACCCTGGCTTTCTTTTGAAACTGGATCTTTCGAAGGCTTATGATCAGGTGGACAGGGACTTGCTGATCAAGGTGTTGAAATCAATTGGTTTCAGTGACAATTTCCTCAAACTGATTTACCAGCTCATTAGTACTTCTACTGCTACAATTATGGTTAATGGATCCCCCTCTAGATTTTTCAAACCTTCCAGGGGGCTTCGGTAGGGAGATCCTCTATCTCCTATCCTATTTTCTATCATGGCTGAATGTTTGGGATGTTATCTCCAGCATTTAGTCTCCACTGGTTCATTCAAAGGTCTCTCCCCATCCTCTACCTCTAGACCTTGTTGTCATGAACAATTTGTGGACGACACTATCATCATGGGTTTTTCCTCTATCCAGGAAGTTAAGGCTATTAAACAAGCTCTTACCACTTATTCCTTAGGTTCAGGTCAATCCATTAATTGGGATAAGAGCTCTTTATTTTTTATAAATACTCATGAGGATAGGTAGTATAGAATTATTGGGTGCAAAACTAATACCTTTCCTGCTACCTATCTTGGCCTTCCTCTTGGTCTTAAACCTCCTGATTCCTTTTGGGCTGGTATTGTCAAGAGATTTAATAGAAATTTGGCTGGTTGGAAAGACATGTTACTAAGTTAAGTCTGTAAACTTCTTCTCTTGAAGACCTCTGTATAGAGCCTCCCCATTTATGCTCTTAGTCTTTTCAAAATTCCTGGTAAACATGCAGATATTATTGAAAAAATTCAGAGAATTTTTTTATGGTCGGGAGTGGAAGACAAAAAGAGATTGGCTCTGGTGGCATGGGACAAGGTTTGTACTCCTAAAAAGTGTAAGGAAACTCAGGTGCAGAAATAGCTTCCTACGCTAATCTCTATAGGAGAGTATTGTGCAAATTCATATAAATCCTTACAATTTCAGATTCGTTAACTACTTTAACAAAGATATTGCAATCACATACCATGCATACAGAAAAATAGAGAATGACACAATGATATACCTTGGGGAAAACCTTTTGGTAAAAAACCCCAGCACTCCAAAACCTGCACAATGTATTATCTTCAACACAAAGATTACAATACACTTGCAATGCAAGTTCTTTCAGGAAATGAGAGACTAGTAAAACTTATATATCTCCCATAGAAGCAGCATCATATATATAGACTCCTCTGGACCCAAAAATAGGCACAACCACCAAGACCCATGCACAAAGCCACATGTACATAGTTGTTAAATGCAATCCCAAGAATAGGCGTCCATCCCTAGAATAGACTATGACAGCTTGTCATAGAATCTGCCAAAAATAATGGTCACAAGAGAAGTGTAAGAGAATCTGTCATACCAACCTATTTTTGGCATATTCTCTTACACACACCAACCACTTCTTCTTGGGCACCCAAATAGGCCCAAGTCATAAGATGCTCTTACACCTGTCATAGCACATTCCTTAAATAGTTCTTACGCATCATAGGAATCCGTCATGACCGTTTCAGTCATGATCTCCTTACGCACAAGATGCCGACACATCAAGTGGAGTGACACATCAACATGCCAACTAGACATGTACACTCACACTTAATTACATTATTTACAAAAAATACATTTACAAAACAAATAATAAGAATAGGAATTATCTAAGGTTGAGACACCTTATTCCTAACATTCTCCCACTTGTCGAACACCTTGTAAGAGCAACAGGAACATAACAGGAACTTTAACCGCTATAGGCCAAAAGGTCCATAGACTCCGAACACCATCTGAACTTCTCAGTGCCCACTAGTTTCGTTAATGCATCTGCAACATTCTTCACAGTATCTACCTTCTCCAAATTTACCTTTCCATCTTCCACCATATCTCTCACAAAGTGAAACTGCACATCAATGTGCTTCGTTCTGGCATGGAAAGTTGGATTCTTTGCAAGGCAAATAGCGCTCTGACTGTCACACCAAATAGTAATTTGTTCTGCATCAACACCAACATCAGAACACAATCTTCTAAGCCAAATGGCTTCTTTACAAGCATGAGTAGTAGCCATGTACTCAGCTTCTGTAGTGGACAAAGCAACCACAGGTTGTCGCTTACTCATCCAACTGATGGCACCACCAAACATAGTGAACACATAAGAATTGGTGGATCTCCTGCTGTCAATATCACCTGCCCAATCTGAATCCACAAACCCACGAATACAAACTGAATGTGGAGATCCAGAAGAGTTACCATGATAACATATGGAGTAATCTGATGTACCCCTCAAATATCTGAATACTCGCTTAACTGCATCCCAATGTACTCGTCTAGGATTAGCCATAAACTGACTTAGGACTCCCACTGCTTGGGCAATGTCTGGTCTAGTACAGACCATAGCGTACATAAGACTACCAACTGCACTAGCATAAGGTACTCTACTCATGTCCTCCACCTCACTAGGAGATTTTGGACAATCATCTACAGATAACTTTGTTCCCACAGAAATAGGAACACATAGTGGTCTACAATCTGCCATGCTGAACCTATCCAACACAAACTTCACATACTTACTCTGACTCAACCAAAGTTTTCTATTAGACCTGTCTCTACTGATTTCCATACCCAAGATGTACCTAGTTGCCCCAAGATCTTTCATCTCAAACTATGCTGACAACTGAGATTTAAAATCAGAAATCATACCCTTACCCTTCCCAAACAGCAACATATCATCAACATATAATGCAACAATAAGAAGGAGATCATTTTCAACTCTGAAATAAACACAATGATCTGATTTTGATCTTACAAATCCAATTGACAACATAAAGGCATCAAACTTAAGGTACCACATCCTAGGAGATTGCTTCAAACCATATAGAGATTTCTTTAATCTGCAAACTAAGGATTCTTTACCTTTAACAATGTAGTGCTCAGGCTATGACATATAAATCTCTTCCTCCAAATCACCATGAAGGAAAGTTGTCTTCACATCCATCTGTTCTATCTCTAAATCATATGATGTAGCAAGAGATAACATAAATCTAATGGATGTCAACTTTGCAACAAGAGAGAATATTTCACCATAATCTATTCCCTCTACCTGTGAATACCCCTTTGCAACCAATCTAGCTTTATACCTTTCAACACTGCCATCTGCACAAAATTTCTTCTTGAACACCCATTTATAGCCAACAGATTTTCTCCCTTTAGGAAAAGGTACAAGGTCCCAAGTTTTGTTTTTCTCCAATGAAGCCATCTCATCATCCATAGCCTCAATCCAAGAACCTGCATCTTCCATGCCCAAAGCCTCTTTCACAGATCTAGGCTCATCAGTGTTAGTAATCAAAGCAAAGGCACAACTGGAATCTAACATAGAATAACCAAACCTTTCTGGTTGCTTTCTTTCTCTCATGGATCTCCTCAAGGGCTGCGGTTGAGGTTGTTCTTCCTCTTCTTCTGAACTATTAGAGCTGCTAGAGCTCTCCTCATCATTAGGCCCAACATGGTCTCTCTGTTCAGTCTTCTCAGGGGTAGGAGGCAACTGAACAACATCTTTTTCCTTTTCTTTTTCATCTAGTTGTAGCACAATAGGAGAAGATGTTAGCTCTCTAAAAATAACATTTCTACTATACAACACCTTACTAGTCACGGGATCCCAAAGCTTGTATCCTTTCACACCAGCACTATATCCGATGAAAATACATTTAACAACTTTGTTTTCCAACTTAGATCTTTTCTCCTTTGGAACATGTGCATAAGCTTCACAACCAAAAACATGAAGATGTCTAATTGAAAGCTTCTTACCAGACCACACCTCCATGGGTGTCTTACCAACAAGGGCTGATGTAGGAGATCTGTTAACCAGATAGCAAGTAGTGGCCACAGCTTCAGCCCAAAATCTTTGTTCTAAACCAACTCCACTAAGCATACTCCTAGCCTTCTCCATCAATGTCCTGTTCATTCTCTCTGCAACTCCATCAATATCCTGTTCATTCTCTCTGCAACATCAGAATGAATAAGATCCAAAACATTAGAAGATTTGTGAGAACTAGAGTAAAACTAAACATGATTTTGTTTACCATAGACACAGTGTTCACAGAAGTCGAACTCAAGATTGCACTCATTTAACCCCTCAATGAGATTTTTATTTTTTAGGGTTCTGAGACCCTTTTCACCAATGTGGCCAAATCTCATATACCACAACATTGTCTTTTCTGTAGGAAGCTTACCTTCCAAAGTATTTGCACTACCATCAGAACCAATAGCCACAGACTTCTTCACTGCTTGTTCAGATGGTGAGGATGAAGAAATATTACATAGAGGAATACATGCATCTAGCTGAAATAAGGTACCTCTCCTAGTACCCCTTGCAAGCACTATCGATCCTCTCATCATCTTGCATCCTTCTTTCGAAAAAACAACTTGCACACCTACATCATTCAACATACTTACAGATAATAGGTTTCATGCCAAACTTGGAATGTGCATAACTTCATTGATTCCCTTTACTCGTCCATCAGGAAATTTGATAGTGACCCTTTCGCGTCCAACTATCTTTAGGTGAGAATCATCACCCAAGTACACCTTTCCACCATCAAACTCTTCATATTTTAAGAACCAGTTTCGATGAGAGGTCATGTGAAAAGATGCACCCGAGTCAACCAACCACACATCATCAGATGCATGGGCTGCCAAAGCTGTGATGAATGCATCACCATCTTCTTGAGATCTTTCTAAAGTTGAATTTGAACCTTTCTTCTTCTTCTTTGGCTCTTTGCAGTCTTTACGGAAGTGCCCAGATTTATCACAGTTCCAACATTTTGCCTTGGACTTATTGGAAGTCTTTGACTTCCCACGGGATTTGGATCTACCCTTATTGTCAGACTTATTGTCATTTTTCTTCCCTCTTTCAGTGGATCTCCCACGAACAGCAAGGGCTTCTTTTTCCAAAACGGAAGCCTTTCTCTGCATCTCCTCTGATAGCAGCGAAGACACCACATCATCCATTTTGAAGGTGACTAAAGTGCTTCCGAGAGCCATCACAAGATGGTCCCATGAATCTGGTAAAGAACACAAAAGTGTGTAGCAACGATCCTCCTCCTCTAACTTGACACCAGCTAATGTCAATTTTGTAGCCAGCAGATTAAATGCATTTAAATGATCCATTAAGGATCCACCTTCCTCCATTCACAGAGAGTACAACTTCTTCCTTAGGAACAACTTGTTCACTAGAGATTTGGCCTGATACATGGCCGCAAGTCTTTCCCACAAACTATTTGCAGTTTTCTCATCTAGAACATTCAGAAGGACTGCATCGATTAAACAGAGTCTTATGAGACCCTTAGCTTTACGGTCTTTGA
Organism: Chamaecyparis obtusa; assembly: GCA_027943335.1. Lineage (NCBI taxonomy): Eukaryota > Viridiplantae > Streptophyta > Pinopsida > Cupressales > Cupressaceae > Chamaecyparis > Chamaecyparis obtusa. The sequence continues at coordinate 2,711,643 of BSBK01001234.1, forward strand.
TATCCCAATCTGCTTAAGCTATAGTTGCTAGTCTTATAGCACTTGAAGTCACTTCCCATAGGTCACGATCTTCCAACATGTCTTCCATCTTGAGTTTCCACAACTCGAAATTAGTGCCATTAAATTTCTCCACCTCCATTCTTCCATATGATGAACTTGCCATCTCAATCTGCAAATAAGATTCAGAATGCTCTGCAAAAAACTCCCACTCAAATTTGAGATCAGCTCAAAAAACCCTACCCAACAACTATAATCAAAAGTTGTTCAAGCTCTGATGCCACTTGTAAGGAAACTCAGGTGCGGAAACAGCTTCCTACACTAATCTCTATAGGAGAGTATCATGCAAATTCTTATAAATCCTTACAATTTTAGATTCGTTAACTACTTTAACAAAGATATTGCAACCACATACCATGCATACAGAAAAATAGAGAATGACACAATGATATACCCTAGGGAAAACCTTTCGGTAAAAAACCCCAGCACTCCAAAACCTGCACAATGTATTATCTTCAACACAAAGATTACAATACACTTGCAATGCAAGTTCTTTTAGGAAATGAGAGACTAGTAAAACTTATATATCTCCCATAGAAGCAGCATCATATATATAGACTCCTCTGGACCCAAAAATAGGCACAACCACCAAGACCCATGCACAAAGCCACATGTACACAATTGTTACATGCAATCCCAAGAATAGGCGTCCATCCCTAGAATAGACTATGACAGCTTGTCATAGAATCTGCCAAAAATAACGGTCACAAGAGAAGTGTAAGGGAATCTGTCATACCAACCTATTTTTGGCATATTCTCTTACACACACCAACCACTTCTTCTTGGGCATCCAAATAGGCCCAAGTCATAAGATGCTCTTACACCTGTCATAGCACATTCCTTAAATAGTTCTTACGCATCATAGGAATCCGTCATGACCATTTCAGTCATGATCTCCTTACGCACAAGATGCTGACACATCAAGTGGAGTGACACATCAACATGCCAACTAGACATGTACACTCACACTTAATTACATTATTTGCAAAAAATACATTTACAAAACAAATAATAAGAATAGGAATTATCCAAGGTTGAGACACCTTATTCCTAACAAAAAGTGGGGGGGACTTGGCATTCACCCTCTAAGAGTTACCAATGTGGCGCTTCTAGCCAAACAAACTTGGAGGATTTTTGGGGAAAAGAGAGAATGGAATGAAATCATCCATAAAAAAGTATCTCTTCTCTTTTTCTCACATCTCTGAATTTTGGAAAACGGATCTAAAAGTGCAAGGCTCTTCCATTTGGAATAGTATCTAGAATGCTAAGGAGGCGGCCTTTAAAGAGGATAAGTGGTATCTTGGCAATGGTAGAAGAATCAGGTTTTGGGATGATTGCTGGCTCAAAGATTGTCTTCTTAGGTCTGTCTCTGCTTTTCAACCTTTCATTAACCTACGCAGTCAGAGATTGGGGTCTAGGGTCAGGGACTACTGGAGAAATGGTTCATGGATTAACCTTTCCTTAGTGAATAAAGTGCTTAAGCCTTTGATGTTGGATCTGATGATCTGGAAGGTTAAATTGTCTAGAGAAGATGAGTTGTTTTGGGGTATTCTTCCTTCTGGTGTCTTCACCGTGGCCTCTTGTTCTGAGCTCTTACTGAAGCAGCCGAATCTTCTCCCCTTTTGGGCTCAGGTGTGGGACAAAAGTTTAATTTTGAAAATTAATATTTTTTTCTGGCTGGTTTTGCAGAATAAAATTCTTACTATAGACAACCTCCAGAAACGTGGTATGATTTTGAGTAATAGATGTTTCCTTTGTAAGAAAGCTAAGGAGTTGGTCTTCCACCTTGCCATTGATTGCTGCTTTGCTTGGGAAGTCTGGTGTCTTTTGTTACAATGCTGGTAGATTAACTGGTTTTTCCCTGACAATATGGAGAATTTCTGTATGTAGTGGAGAAAAGTGGAGGTCCCCATGGATCAACAGTTTTGGAATCTTATTGCTCCCCATGTGATATGGAGGTTATGGAGAGAACACAATGACAGAGTCTTTAGGAATAATGAACTCCCGCCTATGGTGATTGTTGAGAAGATTAAGAGAAGTCTCAAGGAAAACTACAGATCGGCTACTGGACTTCAATGCTAGTGTTTTTAGTGCTGGGCCCACAAATAAAACCTCAACTCAAAGGGAGAATGCCATCTGGCTCTCTCCTCCATTGGGATGGATTAAAATAAACTTTGATGGTGCTGCAAAGGGCAACCTGGGCCTGGTGGGTTGTGGTGGACTCATACACGATGACATGGCTAATTGCCTTGCTGCCATGGTGATGCCCATTAGGGTACAAAGAAACCACGTGGCGGAAGCCATGGCCCTTCTACAAACTCTTAAAATTATTAAGAAAGATATGGCTAAGAATGTTTGGATTGAAGGAGATTCAATGAATATATTAAGGTGCATCAATGAAATGACAAAACCATCATGGTCCATTAAGGCAATAATCAAGGAAACTCGGGTAATTATTAAGGCTTTTAAGCAAGTCATTATTTCTCACGCTTACCGAGAATCAAATTGTACCATTGATGAGTTGGCCAACTTTGTGGTTAAAGCTAAGGACATCATGATTTGGCACGGATGTTGCAATCTCATTGTTGATATGAAAGCCAAGCTGGCTTTTGATAGGTCTCAAAGCAAAAGGGGGGATTGGGCATATCTCAAGAAGTTATGATGATTAAACACATTTTAGTGAAATAGGGTAATATGATTATAGAAAGTGGTGCCTTTCCCATGATAACTAATTACAGACATGAGTTAATCTCTGTTTATTTCAAAGTTGCCTTTTCTTTCAACATTTAGTTTTTCTCTGCTTATGTTATTGTCATTGTTACCTTCACAATCATGGGTGGTGGGCTAAATCAAAGGGAACTGAAGGATTGTGGAAAATGGAAAAAATGCCAGAGGTCTGGGAAATTCTCACTAAGGGGGGTCTTACTATGTATATGGAACAATTGCATGGCACTAAAGACAATGCTACAAAAATGTTTGCTGAGTTCTGAAAAGATGGGGCGGTTACTATAGCTGGTCTCACTGTGAATATAATTGAGGAACTCATTACCGAGGTGTCTGGGCTTAGCCTCAAGGGCATCAAATTTTACAGAGATAAGAAAATTTTTCAAAAGGCCATCCGACGCTTCCCCAAAAGCAAGGTTGAAGGGCAGAGTTTGGTGAAAGATTCCAGTGGTTTCTATGATGTTGCGGTGTTCAAAGAAATCTAGGTGATGATTATGATGGTGATCATGGAATATGTTACCCTGGATTGTAGGTTTAAACGTGCCCATTCCTACAATTTTGTGTTGCTCTGTCATTTCCTTCATAAGATTAGGGTGTCATTGCCTTACTATATCCTTCAGTCCCTCCACCTTAGTATTTGTCAGTATAGAAAGAAAGAGAAGAAACCCATTTTGCATGAAGGGCTTATTCTCCTCATTGTAGAACACATTAAGAAAACCACCATATCTAGACCTATCATTTCTTCACCCAAAACCTTTGGCTTGGTGAAGAAATGTATTAGGGAGATAGTTGTTAAAGAGGAGAGTCCTTCTGGGAAAAACTTAAGAAATGATAAAGATGCGGGTATGGAAACTGATACCATTGCTGATAGTGCAGACGGTTATGAGGACACGATGGATTTGACTAAGGAAGGTAGTGATGCTTTGACTTTGGTGTTGAATACGGCTTCAGGGGATTATGAGAACATAGAGGAGGAGTCTGCTGGTACTATGGAGGCAGGGAATACCTCTGGGATCAAGAATAATAATGATGATGAAAAGAAAGAGGAGGATGTTGGTGGTCAACAGGTCTCCATCTTGTTGGAGTATGATAGTTCTGAAGAACACAACGTGCCCATCTCCCCTAAGTTGGAGGTTATCATGGAGGTCTATTTGGATAGCTAGAAGGATGCCCCTGACGAGGAGAAGATTTCCCCTGATGCAGAGACGGCTTCCCCTGGAGGGGAGAAAGTTAATGTCCATGCCTATATGTGGAACATTCCCTTTGCAAAAAATGTTAATATGTAGGAACGAAATGTTCAACTACTTAGAGAAGATATGGATGACAAAATTGACCCTCCCTTTGGGGTTCTCTAGATTGCAAAGGTAGCTTCTATGTATTCATTTCATTTATTAAAATGGGTATTTCAAGAAATTAAAAATTTGAATTTAAAATGTCATTCTCTTTCTGCTAAGGTTGATTCCCTGTAGGAAAGGTTGGAGTCTGGCTCGAATTCTTCGGACGGTAACATGAACAAGGATAGGGACAAGAAGGTGCAGGAAATGCAAGTTAGAATGGATATGCTAGAGAATGCCATGAAGAAACATATGCAGGATAATAATATGTTCATGGGTTCTGCCATAGACTATTTTCTAACCATCAAAGCGGAGTTGGACATCGGCTCCCCCAGCAAGAAACTTGAGGAGGATAACAAGGATATGGAAGAGGAGGGCCCAAGTAAATGTACCTGATCTGTGAAAAGGAGAAAGATCCAAGAAAGAATCCAGGAGCTTTCCGACTTTAATGCAGCCATAAAAAAGATCTCTAAGGTGAAAAAGGAAGTGGATGAAACTCGTAAAGAGTTTTCTTAGTGCCCTGGGTTCCTGGTGCTAGCCTTTTTTTTCTTTTTGGTTCTCCCTGGTAGTCATTTTCTTGTTGGTGTTTGGTTTTGTGGTTTTTTCTGCTGGGTTAGGTTCTAGTGGATTGGGTCCCAGTCCTATTTCTCTTTAGTATGCTTAAATGTCAAAACTTTTATTCTCTACTTGTATGGGGTTTTGGGTCCCCTTTAAAACCTATTTTTTCCAGCAATTAAAAACAACATGAATAGTGTAATACCCCAAAAATGGGCTATAAGTTCATTAACCTCTTACATCTACAAATCGATTGAAATCAACATCAAAGTCCTAACCTAAGGCACATCTACACATCAAATCATCAAAATCTAATTGATTATCCTAAATTTTGCATCGAAGAATATTCCTTGAATATTCCTACTTTATCATAATTATCTTTGATTTAATAATTATTTGGCGATAAATCCTATTTATCCTAAAGTTTGATTAATTGAATATTCTAAATATTTAACTAATCAGATTTAATTCTGCCACTTAATTATTTAATTAGATTTAATTCTATTTATTCCTAAATTGTAGTATTTAATTTTGATAATAAATAAAAAATCTTATCACTAATTGATTAAATTCTCATTTAATTAATTAATGTCAGTTGTCAATATTTAATAATATAGTTTTTGAATAAAAGTTTGATTTAATAATTGATTAACCCATTAATAAGTTATTTTAAATTTAAAATCAGTTAAGTTGAGAATAAATCACTTTATTTTTAAAATTAATTTATAATTAAATCATGCATAATCAGAAAAGTAGTCAACTAGAAATCAACAACCAATTTAAAATTTAAAATCAACATCTGATGACGAGTTGAAATTTTATCTAAAACTCTATTTTGAGATAAAAACTGCTTTTGCATGATTTTATGAGTTTATTTATTCTTAATTTCTTGTTAACTCAAAAATCAACCTGAGTTTATCAAGAGTGATTTATGATTTTTCTCAATGCATCCTCAAGCCCTGGATTTCTATAAAATCAAGGCTCAGCTCTTCACAATTATCAACACTTGAATTTGCACAATCACTTTGGCGAATTGGCGATTGAAGGATTAAGCACTTGCGACAGGCAATTTGTGAGATCTTTCATTTTTGGTCATAGTTTTACATAGTTTTCATATCATAGCATTCATATCAATTCATATCATTCTTAGATTAAATTTGCATATCATTTAGATTCATTCTAGATTAATTTCATATCAAGTTTTTCATTCCTATTGCATAGAAAATACAAAAAAATAGATTAATCTGCATCCATATAGTTTTTCATTCTTTTGCATTCAAATCCTTCGTTTAGGTGTCGAACACTGATCTCGGTCTAATATGAGAATACCATACTCGCACCTACTAGAATGCAGTAAATCGCCTAGTTAGCTTAGTTTCATTTACTTGTAGATTTTGATTTTGCTAACCTCTAATATTTTACTGAAGTGTTGTGTCCGCAGATAGGTACAAATTTCACACACACATTTCTAGCACCCACTATGGAGCCCTGAAATAGGTTTACCTTCTATTCTATCAATTTTCTATCTTTATGAAAATTGTGATTTTTAATTTTCTATTTGTACTTCCGTATATCCCTGTACAGATTCTCGCGTGAAGTTTCACCGGTTTCAGCACTTCCTCGCGTGGGACCACATCCTTCCTCGCACGAGACCACATCCTGACTTGCGCGAGATTTTACATCCAAAGACACAAAATCTGTAGATCTATACTTTCAGATTATTGATTTTTTACGCTTACTATTTGCTATTGATTTCTCTTGATTTTGTACTTTCAAAGACAGTGTAATACCGTATCGTAGAGTTTTTGAATGTGTGCTAAATTTTGGATTGCAGAGCATTGGAATTGAGGTATTCTACTATGGTCTGATACCACTTCGATTTGGATTAAAATGAACTCTCACATGTCAAGCTTGTGTGACCTTTTCTGCTTTCATATCACAGACTTCATTTTGGACTATAAAATGAACAATAGATTTTCTTTTTGCATTTCTGTTACACATAGTAAATAGGCCCTATGAATACTATTTATTGATGATCTTGAGAGAGTGAGCTTCTTTCGCTTGTTCATGCATGCAAAGCTCTTCTTAACAAAGGATCCCCTTGTAGGTAGGGAGGATACTGGGATTATCTTGCGTTCTACTGGATTTTTGAGTCTTCAGCTTTTGATTGATACATTCTCTCTCTGGAGAGATTGATAGACCATAAGTGGTTGACTTCATAGATATTGGTGAGATAATTTTAGTCTTAGCGTGTCAAATTAATCTGTCTGCTTTGTTTTGGTGAAGTGAAGAGGCTAGGGGATTATGCTCTACTTCCTTTTTGGATAGTACTAGAAATCCAGATCCTTGAATCCGATCTAGTCTCCCTGTGGTATCTTTTGTGAGTCACCTTTAGAGAGGGTTAATTATAGTGGACATTCCCTTTATTAGGTCAACCACGTGGACAAAACCTCAAGTGGTAATAGCCATTTTTACTGTGGTAGTAACGACCGCTATATAAATGTCCTTGTGGAGGAAATCTTCACAAGTGTGGTCTCTTGTTGGGCTGTCAAATCTCCCCAGCAGCTTCTAATTGATTAAATTCTCAGACTATGTCAAAACCCTGGTGCACCTGGATTGGAGTTCACCCTCTTGAGCTCACAAAAGTTACAGAGTCAGACCATTACTAAAAACCCTAGCGAGGCCAAATTTTTTATTTTCTAGGACTATGTGCGTTATTGAAAAACTTTTGAGAACATACACAAGTAGCATTTCTAGGGATTAGCACAATAAGTCACCATTGATTGTTCATACGCAAGGTTGCTTTTGCCCTTGTTCATTGTTTTCAGATGATTGCTTACTTCCCTTGCTTGTTGTTTTGCATGCTTGATATCTTCTTGGTTACTTGAGATGAAACTATCACACAGATCTTCAAACCTAGATAGAGAAAACCTTGCAAATAAACTGATTCTAAAAACTGAAAAATTACAAAATCTGAACAAAAATCCTTTTCTGGTGTAAAAAAATTTGAATGTTCTATCAAAGAATAGCTAGTGTTGTGTCTCAAAATTTGTTCCTACCTCAAAAATGGTGTTGTACTGTCAAAAATTTGTTCCTCTATTGCACTAGATTTTAATTTTCTAGGTATTTCCTCGTGCAAGATAGCATCTCCTTGCGCACAATCTGGTACTTCCTCGCATGGGACAACATTTTCTCGCGTGAGACTGTCCCCAAATTTTCAAAACAACAAGCTTATTCCCATCAGTTGGTCAACTTTTGGTTAGATCTGATTTTTGTTTGGGGTTTGTATGCCTATTTTCTTGTTGCACATTGCCTGAAGCTGGATGTCTAGAGTTGAGAAATTACCTTTTATCAGAAATTCAATCATTTCCAACCAAATCCTAGAATCTATCAAAGAAATCATTGTGTCAGGAATAGAGTAGAAACTAGAAAGAATTCGATCATTTGCCTAAAGTGGTCTCTTGGAGTCTGATTTATCGATTTGAGTCTTTTTCATCTTGTGTCAAAACCTTGTCAAATTTATCTTCAATTCAATCTTCATACAAAAATGGATAAGTGTTGTGAGCTTGTGTCTGCCATCTTTTGGGCATCTACCCATACTACTAGGGCATAGTATCCTTCATTTACGTCTAATCTAATCTTCAATCAATCCAATCTTGACAAGGTTGCATCATTCAATCTTCTTGAATCAAGCCATTCTTTAGTTGTCTTCATCTTGCTCTCTTGCTTCACCCAAGGTTAATGGTGGAAACTAGAGCTTCCTCACACAAGAAATCTAGAGAAGCACCCCATACCTTACCTTTGTCTACTCATGTGGGTCCAACCTTTGAAGAACTCTACAATTTAGGTCTTTACGAAGATGACAGTCTTGGCAATCTGTGATTAAAAACTAGTTACATACCCCCCCCTCCATCAATCCAAGGAGGCAATCAACAAACTCCACATCAATCTATACCAAGGAGTCCTAAAACTCCTAACATGTCTCAAGGAGGGACAAACCATAGGTCTCAAGGACATCACTCTCAACATGGCGCGGACCAAGAACCCACACCTTTTGAAATTGCTCGATATCAAAACGATGATGACTTCAAGAAAATGATGAGGCATTTCTTGAAAGAAGACAGAGAAACATACTTCCTAGAATTAGCTAGTCAAGGGGCTAAAATTCCTCTCAAATTTAATGTTGAAGATATCATCATGCATGAGGAAGAAACTCCAATCACCGCTATGATGAAACAGATGCATGCCATGTAAGTCAAACTTAACAAACTTAAAAAAGAGAAGGAACCTAAGGAGTTCTCCATGGAGGCCCTATGCCCTTTTCCATTTGATAAAGACTTTTACATGCCGCCATTCCCTAAAAGAGTGGAGATGCCTAAATATGATAAGTATGATGGAAACTATGATCCTCAAGATCATGTTAGAGAATTATGTACTCAATCTATGGAGTTCATACACAAACCAACCTACTTAATGTGTCTTTTCCCTCGATCTTTGGGAGGGTCGACTATTCATTGGTTCTCAAAAATGCCTCCAACTATCAAAACTTTTGAGAAGTTAATCAAATTGTTCTATCAACAATACTCCTACAACATTCAACATCTGGTCACTATGATCGATATCTGCAATCTGAAACAGAACTCGGGAGAACCATTCCTGACTTTCCTCAAAAGATGGAGGAAAAAGTTTTCTCTATGTGCTAGACCTATTCCAAAAATTGAGAAGCTGGAAATTTTCATCAACAATCTTGTTCTAGAACTCAACTACCATTTGCAAATGCAAAATCATACATCCTTTGATAAAATGGTAGAAAATGCAATCAAAATTGAGAAGGTACTTGTACAAAAAGGAGACATATCACTTCAAAAGGACAAGTATGAATCAGGATCTAATTCTCAAGACAAAGGAAAAAATTGGAACAAGAATAAAGGCATTGTCACTGACGATGTTGTTGATACCATCTGTGCCCCATCTAAGGCACCCACTTTCAATCTCACTATTGGCACCCAGGCTATCAAAGCCTCAGAAGCAAAAGCAATAGAATCAAACAAGAAGTCCTCTGACTATAAACCTTGGGCTATAGATCCTAAACATAAGTTTACTCCTCTTGGAGAGTCCTTGGAATCTACCATGAAAACTTTGTTGGCCAACAACATCACCTCCTCGCCAAAGATAAAAGTTTTTGATCCTAAACCTAAACCAAAATGGTGAAGAGAGAACAATTTCTATGACTTCCATCGCAATAAGGGTCATAAAACTAATAACTACATATGCTTGAAACACATCATACAAGACAAAATTGATAATGGAGAAATCGTAATTGACAATCATAAAAGCAATAATGATCATACAACATTCACGGAACCTTTTCTGAAACATGGTCAAGGAGATTCATCTTCTCAACCTAATATGGGTGCTAAAGTCAATTATGCTTACTCTGGAAATAATGTTGTCATCAATATGGTTGAACCATTCCTATTTGAGCATTGTAATGTCATCACAATTGTAAGAAAAGATACATATATTCAATCAACAAATGCAGTTACTTGATCACAAGCTCAGGCGCATCTGCAAGGACAAACTTTTGATTCATCAAATGTCCCTAAGATGCCTTTCAATCTTTCATCTGCTTCTAAATAGAAGGCTACCTCTAAATCATCAAATCCTAAAGACACGAGACCAACATCATACAGTATTGTCCAATAACTCTAGCGTACAAATGTAAAAATCTTTATGTTTGAGTTGCTTCAGATATCTCTAGCTCATAGAGCCATTCTAGATAAAGCTCTGCTCTAATCCAATCTTCCTGACAACCTTGATTTAGATAGATTCTAGACTATGATTGGTCATCTAACATCTCCATAGTATATCTCCTTTTTAGAGGAAGATGATAACTCCTTGAGTCATCTGCATAACTAGCCCTTGCACATTGAAGTCTTGATCCAAAACCATAATGTCAAACGTGTGTTGATAGATGGAGGCGATGGTCTCAACATTTGTTCTTACAACTTGATCACATAGTTGGGATTATCTGAAACTTTCATTGATCCTAAGAAGAAGATAACTATCAAAGCATATGATGGGCAAGAAATATCTTCCAAAGGAACTATTGTCTTACCTATCAAAACAGGGCCTGTTATCAAAGATACCATATGTCAAGTTCTTGATCTACCTTTGGCTTACAACATCCTTCTGGGAAGACCCTGGATACATGAAATGAGAGCTATTCCTTCCACATACCATCAATGTGTGAAATTCCCTTATGAAGGAGTAGAGGTGACGATTCCAGCTGACCTATATACAACTTGCAATGCTTTGAAAGAAAGTGTTGATAAACTTGTTCCTAACAACAGAGAATCTTCCACTAAGTAGCTAGACATTGCTTCAACCTCTAAAATGGAAGACATTTCTAAAGAAGTCAAAATCAAGGATAATAGCATGGGAGAATACACAATGGAACCTATTTTATCTCTCACATCTCTCTTGTTGTCCCCAAAATCTTATGGACAACCATCTGACAAAGTGAAACCTACAACTAAAGAATCCCAAGTCATATCCAATGGAGGTTTTGTCACAAAACACATATCTAAACAAGATTTTGAGGAAGATGAAGTTGTTCTTGCATGGTTATACAAGGATGAATCTCAATCCCAATCGGTCCAGAAATGTGACTCTACTTCAAGCAAAATTCCTCAGAAGTCATATGGACTAGGGGACAAATTGATCACAAAAATGGGATATACTGGAAAAGGACCTCTAGGATTACAAGGTAAAGGTCTTATATCACCTCTTGACCACCATGGCCGAACCAACAAGAATACAACATGTCTAGGATATAAGAAGAAGCCTTTCTATCTTAGCAAGAACTCCCCACATGTCTTAGAATAGATTGAACCAACATAGGAAACAACACAACAATCTAACAGTGATGATTTAGACACCATTGAGGAGCTCATTCCTTATGAGCATTTTCCTAAAGAAATAAGACCTCCTTGAAGCTGAAGATGATCCTGTAAAAAGAATCAATGTAGTAGAAACACAAGAACCTACTATAGAACAAAAGATAGTTGCACCACAAGAACCAGCTGATCTTAAAGAAGACCATATAAACAAGGAGGAAGGTGACAACTATTCTAAGATAGATTCTCATGAGTATGAACTCAAATCAGAATTTGAGGGTAACCCTTCTTGGGGTATCCATTCTAACTTTACACACATTCTCAGATTTCCTAGAGGCATAGATGAGGAATCAAATGACTATGCATGGGGAGCCATTCCAGAAGAAGATGAGCTTATCATAGAAAAAAATGTTGATGTTATTCACCAATATGCACCTAAGCCCAATGTAAGTCTAGAGCGAAATGATGAACTTAACGAGTCTAATCCACCTATGGCTGAAGTGGACTCCCACAACGACATTGAGCCTATTCATGAATTGAATGTTTTGAGTTGTAATATCACCTTTGAACTTGAGAGTTGGGTTAGAACCAATGATGACATATCCATATCCATAAATACTATTTCTCAATCTTTCACCACTTTGACTATCCAACATCCCAAACTTCTTGACCAAACCTCCACGAATATGAGCCAGGGTATCTATACCTTTCCAAATGACTATGCCCTTGCTTGCTACCTCAATGCAGTTGAGCCTATGATGACTTCCATCAATGAACCGAGCATTAGCATGACAGAGTCAAACATCAAGTATCTTAGTCAAAAGAATAAGAGTAAAAATAAAAAGAAAAGGAGTTCTGAGGGTGTAAACCACTTTGTGGCAGTCTTAGAACCTACAAAAGTAAAAATAAAAGACGTATCTAAAGGTGAAAACCTCTTTGAGGCACCTAAGGATGAGATATTTGATGTCCTTTTGAGTCATTTACAAGATAGATCTCCAGTACTAATTGAGCCCACTCAATCTATCAACTTGGGAACAACAAAAGAACCACAGTTGATCCATGTAGCACAATCCTTATCAGACAAAGAAAAGAAAAAATTTACTACATTCCTAACAAAAAAGAAGATCAACTTTGCATGGAAATATTCAGATATGCCAGGGTTGGATCCTGATCTTATAATGCACCATTTATCTATAGCTCCAGGGGTCAAACCTGTTAAGCAAAAATTAAGAAAGATGCATCCACATGTTGCACTCTTGGTCAAAGCTGAATTAGAGAAAATACTAAAAGCCGGATTCATCCGTGCTATTGACTATGTATAATGGATCTCTAATATTGTACCTATTTCTAAACCAGATAAATCAATCAGAGTGTGCATAGATTTCAGAGATGTAAACAAAGCATTCCCTAAGGATGATTTTCCATTACCTAATATTGATATGATAGTGGACATGACTGCGGGCTTTGAGATGTATTCTTCGATGGATGGTTTTTTTGGATACAACCAAATAAAAATTTCTCCAGAGGATCAAGAGAAAACTGCTTTCACATGTGTGTGGGGTACCTTCTATTGGAATGTCATGCCATTTGGTTTGAAAAATGCAGGTGCTACATATCAGAGAGCTATGACATCTATCTTTCATGACATGATGCATCAAACTATGGAGGATTATGTTGATGATACTTTAGAAAAATATATGATAAGATCTAAACATCTAAATGATTTGAGAAAAATACTAGATTGAATGGAGAAGTTTAGTCTCAGACTGAACCCTAAGAAGTGTGCTTTCGGTGTCACTTCTGGAAAGCTCTTAGGCTACATTGTTTCAAAGAAAGGAATTGAAGTAGATCCAGCAAAGGTTAAAGCTATCATGGAGATGCAACCTCCCAAGAATATCAGTCAAATGAGAACATTAAAAGGGAGAGTACAATCTATTAGACTCTTCATATCTTAGCTAGCAGACATATCAAAACCTTTCACAAAGACATTACATAAAGGTATGACTTTTGCATGGAACGAGGAATGTGAAAAGAATTTTAATCATATCAAAAAATATCTATCAAATCCTCCTATTTTGATGCCTCCTATTCAAGGGAATCCATTGATCTTATATGTGTCCACAACAGATACATCACTGGGGGCACTGCTTGCACAACATGATGAGAATAAGAAAGAAAGAGCTATATACTATATCAGTAGAACATTGGTAGAATACGAGAAGAACTATTCAATGATTGAAAAATCTTGTCTAGCTATGATCTTTGCATCATAGAAAATGAGACACTATATGTTAGATCATACCACACATTTGGTAGCTAAGATTGATCCACTAAAGTACCTACTAAGCAAAGCTTCCCTCATAGGTAGACTAGCTAAATGGGTGATATTAAGTGAATTTGACATTGAATATATTGAAAGAAAATCTATCAAAGGCCAAGTTATTGTTGATCAGTTTCTTGACACACCATTGTGTGATGATACTCCAATGCAAATGGAATTCCCAGATTCCTCTATCATGAATCTTTCTTCTAGAGCATGGAAGCTATTCTTTGACAGCTCCTATACATAGAATGGATCTAGAGCAGACATATTATTCGTCACACCTCAAGGATACTCAATCCCTAAAGAATTCAGAATCAAGTCTCCTTACACAAACAATATTGTTGAATATGAAGCCCTTCTTAATGGCATGAAGATAGAAATTGAGTGGAGAGTAACAAAACTACACATTCATGGAGACTCACAACTTGTAATACACCAAGTCAATGATGTGTATCAAATGAAAGATGGAAAGCCAATTCCATACAAGAGAATGGTAGATGATCTAAAGAAATATTTCATATCTATCACCTTTGAAAAAAAACCTAGAATAGAGAATAAATTTGCTAATGCTATGGCAATGCTATCTCATTTATTACAGTAGCCCGAACATGAGCTACACTACAAGTTCCTAGTGGAAGCACTATCTTATCCTGCATATGATTCCCATGATACCCGCATGATCTATATTATTGTAGGTCATGATTCATCCCGATACAAAAACCTTTTCTCCTATCTCCAAGACCAAATCATTCCCAATACCTTTAACTACCATGAGAAAAGATACCTTATCCACAATACATCCCGGTATGTCATCATTGGTCACGATATGTAGAAATGAGGTCTAGATGGTACACTACTTAGATGTTTAGAATGGGAAGAGTCTCAATGTGCGTTAGAGGAAGTCCACAAAGGTATATGTGGGTCACACTCGAACAGTTTAACACTAGCTCAAAAACTTATTAGGGTTGGGTACTATTGGCCTGAAATGGAGAAAGAGGCTATCAAGTTTGCTAAGAACTGTCAAAAGTGCCAAGTACACGGAAACTTAATTCACACACCAGGGAGAGATCTAATTCTCTTTACTACATAATGGCCTTTTCACCAATGGGAATTTGATCTTATAGGATCCATGTACATCCTCATTCTTCTAATGGACATACCCATATAATCACAGCTACAAATTATTTTACAAAATGGGTAGAAGCAGTCCCTTTGACTCAGGTGACTGGCAAGCAAATCTCTATGTTCATCCTGAACTACATCATATGTCGGTATGATATTCCACATTCTATAGTCACAAATAATGGTGGTCAATTCAAGAACAAAGACTTAGATGATCTATGTGCTAAATTCAAAATTACACAACATTGGTCATCAATCTACTATCCTCAAGGGAATGGACAAGCAGAGGCTTCTAACAAGAATCTATTGAAAATCTTGCACTGTACAGTTAATAAAATAGGAAGAGAATGGCATCTCATGATCAATCCATCTCTCTGGGCCTACATAACAAGTATCAAAACACCCATTGGGGCTACACCATTTGCTTTAGTTTATGGGTTTGAAGTGGTACTACCTATTGAGGTTGAAATCCCATCACTAAGAATCAAAATGCATTGTCTAGTAACTGATGATGACTACAGAGTGTCTAGGTTGCAAGAGCTTGAACTACTAGATGAGCATAGACAATTAGCTTATGATCATCTCATAGTATATCAGAAGAGAATGTCTAGAGGTTACAATAAGAAAGTCAGACACAAAGAATTTCAGGTTGGCGATCTAGTCTTGAGAGAGAATCTTAAAAGTCAATCACATAGAGAACACAAGGGGAAGTTTGAACCCAACTGGCTAGGTCCCTTTGTAATCACTGCTACTTTTGGCTTTAGAGCCTATCAACTCTCAACGATTGAAGGAGAATAGCTTCGAGAACCAATCAATATTCTCCATTTGAAGAAATTCTATGCCTAAGGCATTCAATATTAAAAAATGTCCTGAAAAAATCATAAAAATCAGAAAAAGTCCTAAAAAAATGAACATCTTGGTGAAAACCTAGCAATAGGTGCCTTGATGATTCACAAAAAAAAAATAATATCAAAAGTACAAAAAAAAATTGAAAAAATGAAAAATACAAAAAAATGAGAAAAAAAAGTGCCTTGGTGAAAACCTGGAAATAGGCGCCTTGGTAGCAAAAATAGAATCTCTACCAAGATGGTGAAAACCTAGAAAATGGGTGCCACTTATTTCAAAATGCTCCATATATCAGTGAAATCTTGGTCTTTCCCAACTTTCAATCTTGCTTTAGTTTGTACATATCTCCCGGTTTGTTTCCACATTCCTATTTTTAATAAAGTCAGTCTGGACACCAGTCGGCTCAAATGTCTATATCCTATCAATGTTTCAAACTTGGGGGCAATCAAAGTCATATCCTATGGCCTCCAGTGTATCTTAGACATGTCATATCCAGTTAGAGTCCTTTGAAGCTTCATCCAAGCCAGTCAGTCAGTCTCCTCTCTAGAAAAGATTTTGCAATCAAACAATAACACAAATTGAAAAGAATCTATGCTTTACATGCTTTTATCTCTTGTATGCTTACTGATTCACATTGATATTTCTACATATTTTGTCCCTTTGAGCTCTTTGATGAGGTCCTTTATCGAATTTAGAGAGTGATGACTACGGACATCTGTTGGAAACTACAATTGAAGCAATTATTGTATTGTCATTGATGTCAAACCTTAACTAGTAAGACTATTGCTATTTAAGAAAATACTATATCTATTTGATTGTTGCTAAGGGGTAGGCAAGGTTGGTAACAATAGCACCTACGAAAAGGTCGACTTATCTTGATACTTCAATGAGTACTTGATTATGTGGCACAATGATAAGACAATGTATTATTTATCTAAGTAAGAATGAAGACTAATCTGGTAGGCTTAATCGAGCAAAAGTGAAGAAATCTAGTTTAAGCTGAGTGTTGTTAGTGTCAACCGAGCTAGTATATGTTGAGTAAATTCAGTGTTGATCGAACACTAGTTAATTGCTGAGGAAGACAGTATTAGCTGAGGATACAGTTTATGTGGTGATCGAGCTTTCTAGTGAAGACCGAGAAGTTGAACATAGTATTGACTGAGCGTCAGTATTTTGCATTTGAGGAAGAATTCAGATTTCCAGCCGACATCGTTGAATTCTTGGATTATGTAAAATGTGTTGACTTTATTTATTGATTGTATGAAAGCATTTAATGCACTGTAAAATATTTTATTGTAAATCTATTAAGAGATTCAAGATATTTCTAGAAGGATAGTTGAAGAACACAATGTAGGACGGATTCAATGAATTTGACCTAACCCTAAGATCTAGGAAGGAGATTAAGCGGCAAAAGATGCATTGACCTAATAGAGGAAGTATTAAGGAAACCTAAGTGAGAGGTTGAAGATAGAAGTGGATACTGGAAGTATTGTTGATGTTATTGACTGTCTAAGCAAAGAAGGTTGAAGGAGAAGTGTTGTGATTTCTTGAAGAGAGTTCCAAGTAGATCAATGATGGAGATGGTAAAGGTTCATAGTCAGTAAGCCAACATATGTGTACAGAATTGGATCTGATATTTGCAAAGTGAGTTGTATGTTTTTCAGATCAATACTACTGCTACTTTCTAACCATTGTAACTGTCAAAATCCTTTTAACAAAGGTTGACCTAACAGTCATAGGTATAAATCCTTTGAACAAGGTTGCATTCTAATGGAGTGTATGTAAGTCCTATAACAAGGTGCACTTTTAACAGAGTGGTTTAAATCCTTTAACCGGGTCACACCTGACAATGTGTTTGTAACCTTTGACAGGGTTGGCTTTTCACCGAGCTCACTTCAGAAGAGTGAACATAATAGTAACATGTTACAAAGTGGTTTTTCCCTAATCGGGTTTCCACTATAAATCCTGGTGTTGATACTTGTGTGAATGTTTTGGTTTGAACATTTCTATGTTTTACAAGTTAGATTCTATTGGATAAGTGGACTGCACTGTTATATGTTTCTGTTATGCAATCAATAATGACCGAGTAGGTGTTGGTTATTAGATCTGATTTGTTGAAGAGTTTAAAGTTTATTTTTATACATCTAGACCTGAGAACAACTGATTCACCCCCCCCGCTTTTTGTTCTAAATCATATTAACAATTGCTATCAGAGCTGTTGGTGCTTACAAAGAACAAGTTTAAAGGTACTTGAAGAAAATAATCAAGATGTATAAGGAGGTACCAAAGATGAATAAGGAAAACTTTTCTGCATGGAAAAGCTTGATGAAGCTACATCTGGCCGGTATTGGTGATTTTGAAAAGTATTACATTGAACATGACTATGTCACACCTGTTGCACCTCTTACTGCTGAGGAAATGAAAGCTAAACAAGAGCACAACCAAGCAATGTTGGAGATTGCGTTTGCCCTAAGTTATCTAGAATTTGAAGACATCAAAGATTGTAGTATTGCAAAGAAAATGTGGGACACCTTTGCAAACATTTATTGCAGTGACATAAATGTGTTGAGAGAAAAAGTTGAGAGCCTAAGAGGTAAATTTGATGAAATGAGAATGCAAGAAGGTGAGAATATTGCACAATATTGTGGTAGAATAAAAGATGTTGTAAATGCTATTAGGGGAGAAAATAGAACTATTGAGGATGAAACTATAATAGGAAAAGTATTGAAAACTCTGCATCTTATCTATGCAATCAAAATCTCTGCAATTCAGGAATCTAGATGTAACTCTACTAATGCTCTTACTTTAGAAAGTTTGGTTGGTAGGCTTACTACTTTTGAACTTTCTAAGTATGATAACTTCACTGTTGGAAATATTGAATATCCTTTTAAGTCACAAATGGTTCTGAGCAAGTCTAAGAAGGAAAAATAAAGATGCATAAGTGAAAGTGAAAGTGAAAGTGGAAGTGATAGTGACTCATCTGATGAAGAACTTGAGGATCTAGAAGCTCTTATGGCTAGAAGACTGAAAAGGGGAAAAGGAAGGTACAAAGGTAAACTCCCTATTATATGTTTTTCATGTAATAAAGTTGGTCATATAGTTGCTAGATGTCCTGACAAGGATAATAAGGATGAAGAAAGAGACATCAAGCATAAAGACAAAAGAGAAGATAGAGGTTACCGAAGATACAAGGACTACAAAGGAAAAGGTAAGAAATCTTGCTACATTGCTGAAGAAGAGACTGAAACTGATAGTGATGATTTTGAAATTGAGGTTGTCTATGTTGCAATGAAAGATGAATCTAATGAGGATGAGAAAACTGCATTGATATCTTATGTGAACAAAAATGATAAATAGATTATTGACAGTGGTTGTTCACATCATATGACTAGAGATAAGAGAAAGTTTGATACCTTAGATCATTATAAAGGTAGGAGTGTGAAATTTGGTAATGATGCACCATGTCTTGTTAGAGGAAAATGATTAATTAAGCTGATTGATAAGATCACTTGTGAAAATGCTTATTGGGTTGAGGGTCTTAACTATAATCTGTTGAGTGTTGCACAGCTTAATAGCACTGGCTATCAAGTGGAATTTCATCACAGGAAGGCCAAAATATTTGATGCCACTAGTGAACTGATTGGAAGTGGAGAACAGACCAGAGGTAATTTTTTCTATCTAGACCTATCTGAAGAAACATGTATGATTGCACAACTTGATGATATTTGGTTATGGCCTAAACGGCTATGCCATGTTAACTTTGATAATCTGGTAGAAATTAGTAAGAAAAAGAAAGTGAGAGGTCTACCTAAATTGAAGAAACCTAAGAATGTAATGTGCAAAGAATGTCAGTTGGGTAAGATGACAAAGTCTAGTTTCAAGAGAAAAACTTTTACTTCTAAGAATATCTTAGATTTGGTTCATACTGACCTTTGTGGACCGATGGGTGTACAAAGCTATTGTGGTGCTAGATATTTTATCCCGTTTTTTGATGATTATACTAGAATGATGCATGTAATGTTCTTAAAGGAAAAATCTGATGCTTTTCAATTTTTTAAGTGGTATGTGGCTAAGGTTGAAAAAGAGATAGGTAAGAACCTAAAGTGTCTGAGATCTGACTGAGGTGGATAATTTACATCAAATGAATTTAATTTATTTTGCAATGATAGAGGGATCAAAAGACAGATGTCTACACCTAGAACTCCTCCATAGAACGGTATAGCAGAGAGAAGGAATAGATCTATCTTGGACTGTGTAAGGACATTAATGATTGAAAAGAATGTTGCACAAAAGTATTGGAAAGAAGCTGTAAGTATAGCTGTTTATACTCTTAACTGAGTACAGATAAAAAAAGGTACAAATCTGACACCTTATGAATTATGGCATGGGTATGCACCGAATGTAAAGTACTTTAGAATTTTTGGAAGTAAGTGCTACATATTTAAGGATAGTAGAAATGGAAAATTTGATGCTAAAAGTGATGAGGGTATATTCCTAGGCTACTCCACAAAAAGTAAAGCTTATAAGTATTTGAACTCTAACACTAACAAAATTGTGGAAAGTGTGAATGTCAAAGTTGATGAGTATGCAGAGAAAAATGAAGCTGACAGTAATAGAGAACCAGAAGATTACAGATCTTTTGTGTATATAAAGGAAGAAGAGGCAAGTGACAGACCTGCACATGATGCTGAGTCTCGGGTAAGCAATGCCGAGCATCAGGATAATAATGCTGAGAGAGAAGAAGAATGTGTTGAGCGATAGGAAGAAGCTGTCGAGTATCAGGAAGAGGTTGCCAAGCATTCAGAAGCTAAATCTGACAATCTTGTTGGTGAGCTTGATGAGCAAAATGAAAGAAGAGCAGAACCTATTCTAGAACAATATGTAAGGAGACATCACAAGACTGAACAAATTATTGGAGATAAAGATACTGGAATTCATACTAGAAGCAAGGCAAGAGATCTAACATGTTTACTATGTGAATTTGAGCCTAAGATAACAAAGGAGGCATTAGAAAATGAAGACTAGATAGAAGCAATGAATGAAGAGATAGACCAGACAGAAAAGAATAATACCTGGACTTTGGTGCTGAGACCAGAAAATAAGAATGTCATTGGGACAAAGTGGGTATTTCGTAATAAGTTGAATGAGCATGGTCAAATCACAAGAAACAAAGCTAGGATGGTATGCAAAGGCTACACACAAGAAGAAGGAATAGATTATGGGGAGACATTTGCCCCTGTAGCAAGATTGGAAGGAATAAGAACTCTGCTTGCATATGCTGCCTATAAATATTTCAAGGTATACCAAATGGATGTTAAATCTGCATTTTTAAATGGTATATTGGAAGAAGAAGTGTATATTGAACAACCAGAAGGATTTGTTGATCCAAATAGAAGACACATGGTTTGCAAACTGAATAAAGTACTGTATGGACTGAAGCAAGCTCCCAGAGCATGGTATGAGAGATTGCACAACTACCTAATACAAATTGGATTCTCAAGGAAAAATGACACAAGCAATCTGTACATGAAAGATGAAGAAGGTAAAGGAATCTTGTTAGCTAAGATCTTTGTAGATGATATTATATTTTGTGGACAAGATGCCTTATGTAAGAAATTTTCAAATGAAATGCAAACTGAATTTGAAATGGGTATGTTTAGGGAGATCAAATTTTTTGTTGGTTTGCAAGTATATCAGATGGAGAAAGGAATTTTCATCACCCAGTCTAAATATGTTCATGAGATACTAAAAACCTTTGGTCTGGAAGATTCAAGGCCAATAAGTACTCCGATGGCTACTGGATAGAAGTTGTCTAAAAATGATGATGCTGTAGAAGTTAACCAGAATTTGTATAGATCTATGATCAGAAAGCTACAGTATGTTGTACATAGTAGACCGGATATTTCATTAGCTATTGGGATTGTGGCAAGATTCTCTGCCAATCCTAAGGAAACTCACATGATGGCGGTTAAAAGAATCATGAGATATTTGAAGGGAACTACTGACTATGGATTATACTACAAGAAGCATGACAAATTTGAGCTGAGAGTGTATACAGATGCTGATTGGGTAGGAAATGTAGATGACAGAAAGAGTACTAGTGGTGGAGCTTTCTTTCTTGGACAAAGATTAGTTTCCTGGACAAGCAAGAAACAAAATTGCATTTCCCAATCTATTGCTAAAGCTGAGTATGTGGCTGCAGCTGTGATTTGTTCAAATTTGATATGGATAAAGAAATTGTTGGTAGGCATGAAAGAAGAAATCACTGAACCAGTTGTCATTTTCTGTGATAATGCAAGTGCTATCAACATCTCTAAGAATCCAGTGATGCACACAAAGACCAAACACATTGCCATCAAGTATCATTACTTGAGAGAACTGGTACAAGATAAAGAGGTTCGCATGGAATATGTGAATACAAAGGAAAAACTAGCAGACATATTCACTAAGGCTTTACCTAAAGAAGCTCATAAATACCTGAGAAGTCAATTAGGGGTCCTTCCCCTAACTGAGGCTGTCTAGTCAAGCTAGGAGCATTGCATCAAATGTGATGCAAAGAAAATCTCATAAATTGATGTAGAGAAAGGTCACACTTAATGAGCAACCTAGAGTTGTGAAAAACATAGCAAAGTCAAGAATCAGTCATAAGAAAAGATGACAGAGGGAGAAATATTGTTACTGAACTAAAAAGATGATATCTACATTTGTAGGATGTATGTTTTTTTGTTGCTGCTTTGGCATTTTTGTCAAAGAGGGAGATGATCACAGATGAATACACAGAATGAGAAAATCAAGACAAAGGAAGAAATTTAGTGGATGGTTAAGCATGACTAATTGATTCTGTATCAGAATGAAGCTAAGGATATTATAAATATTTCTGATGGATAGATAAGTTTTTGGATTGGTTGGTAATTCATGTGATATTCATATGGTGTTGCCATCAATGCCAAAGAGGGAGATTATTGGAAACTGCAATTGAAGCAATTATTATATTGTCATTGATATCAAACCTTAACTGGTAAGACTATTTCTATTTAAGAAAGTACTATATCTATTTGATTGTTGCTAAGGGGTAGGCAAGGTTGGTAATAATAGCACCTAAGGAAAGATTGAGTTATCTTGATACTTCAATGAGTACTTGATTATGTGGCACAATGATAAGGCAATGTATTATTTATCTACATAAGAATGAAGACTAAATTGGTAGGCTTAACCAAGCAAAAGTGAAGAAATCTAGTTTAAGCTAAGTGTTGTTAGTGCCGACTGAGCTAGTATATGCCGAGTAAATTCAGTGTTGACCAAACACCACTTAATTTCTGAGGAAGACAGTATTAGCCGAGGATACAGTTTATGTGGTGACCGAAATTTCTAGTGAAGACTGAGAAGTTGAACACAGTATTGATCGAGCGTCAGTATTTTGCATTTGAGGAAGAATTTAGATTTCCAGCTGACATCATTGAATTCTTGGATTATGTAAAACGTGTTGAATTTATTTATTGATTGTATGAAAGCATTTAATACACTGTAAAACATTTTATTGTAAATCTATTAATAGATTTGAGATATTTCTAGAAGGATAGCCAAAGAACATAATGTAGGATAGATTCAATGAATATGAACTAACCCTAAGATCTACGAAGGAGATTAAGCGACAAAAGATTTATTAACCTAATAGAGGAAGTATTAAGGAAACCTAAGCGAGAGGTTGAAGATAGAAGTGGATGCTGGAAGTATTGTTGATGTTATTAACTGTCTAAGCAAAGAAGGCTGAAGGAGAAGTGTTGTGATTACTTGACAAGAGTTCCAAGGAGATCAGTGATGGAGATGGTAAAGGTTCACAGTCAGTAAGCCAACATATGTGTATGGAATTGGATTTGATATTTGCAAAGTGAGTTGTATATTTTTTAGATCAATACTACTGCTACTTTCTAACCATTGTAACAGTCAAAATCCTTTTAACAGAGGTTGACCTAACAGTCATAGGTATAAATCCTTTGAACAAGGTTGCATTCTAATGGAGTGTATGTAAGTCCTATAACAAGGTGCACTTTTAACAAAGTGGTTTAAATCCTTTAACTGGGTCACACTTGACAGTGTGTTTGTAACCTTTGACAGGGTTGGATTTTCACTGAGCTCACTTCAGAAGAGTGAACATAATAGTAACATGTTACAAAGTGGTTTTTCCCTAATTGGGTTTCAACTATAAATCCTGGTGTTGATACTTGTGTGAATGTTTTGGTTTGAACATTTCTGTGTTTTACAAGTTAGATACTGTTGGATAAGTGGACTGCATTGTTATATATTTCTGTTATGCAATCAGTAATGACCGAGTAGGTGTTGGTTATTAGATCTAATTTGTTGAAGAGTTTAAAGTTTGTTTTTATACATCTAGACCTAAGAACAACTGATTTACCTCACCTCTCTATTGTTCTAAATCATATTAATAGCATCATCTTTTCTGTCTTCTGCTTGTATGTGAAAATCTAACAACTTTGGAAATTCTGGATTGAAATGGTGTCTGTCTGTAAGAGCCTCCATCTCATATTGGATGGCCATGAGTACCTCGACCATTGATACCCAGAAAATTCAAGGAAGTCTAATCTAACTATTATCTTTTTGAGTGATTTCTTACTCCTACTGTGAAACATGACTATTATCCAAGGATGTGAACGATAAAGGGTCACTGCAGGTAATTCACATTGGAGACAAGAATGAATTCTACAAACTGTTTGGTGTGTTTGTTTTGCAAGGCGTATTTAGGTCATCACATTGTTTTTGTTCTGATGCTTATACCAATTGCTATATCAAAATGGACATGATATTCAGGTCATCCTAGTGTTTATGCCTTGGTGCTTATATCTAATCTGACATTCCAAAAATAAAATCAATATTCATATGTACATGGTTGTCTAACCAGTGGGCGTTGTATTGATTCTTGTGCATATAAATCAATGTTCATATGTCTATAGTTTCCTAGCTAGTGGGCATTGTATTGATTTATCCAGTAACCTAATAAAAATTCAATGATGAAAATGATTGACACATGATTAGTGACTAGGTCCTAGGTCTTAGGCTTGCATTTCATTTTACACTTTGCATGTTTGCATGGTCTCACAAATTTCTTGAACACTTAAACGATTCTTCAAAAACAAAAATTCTAAACATGACACAAGGATTGAGTATCACATGAAGGTCTTCTTAAAAGATCACCAAGCAGACACCCCTGGCTAATTTCAATGTTCTGAACCCATTTTCGGGATCAAAATCAAAATCTGAGATCATTTATATTGTCAACATAGTGATTTAAAATTTTTAGACCCAGGATGGCTGACTGCTTGCATAATTGATCTTCAATCATCACAGAAATCCAAAATTCAACTTAACTGATTATCTTACATCAAACTATCAAAATTTTAACTTGGTCACCCATGGTCAACTCATGGTCAAACCTAGTCAAACTTGGTCTCTAGGACATCTAAATAATGCAGAACGCATTCTTGAATGTGTATAACCACTTCTCAAATCAATTAACATGCTTCTAAACCATTTAACGTTGACTTTTCTTGTCAAATTTCAATTTTTATCCTGAAGGGGGCATGGTATTTCACATCAATCAAGTTTTTAAATCAAATCTTTCCTTAGTAATCAAGACAACAACCACATCTAGTTGTTGATTCATCAAAAGACCTCATTGCTAGGGGCATATCAGATTCATCAAGATCCATATCAATATGGTATCCTAATCAATCTTGTAAACTCTATCAGCTTTTTGTAACCATCGGTTCATTAGTGTTATTTCCTTGGTTCTTTGTAATTGAAGGGTTTGGATGTGATACCATTTCAATTCCTTTGGACAATCAGGTTTGGAATCAGGTCACTCACTTCTTTGTAATCATAAGGTTTAGAATCATGCGTTTTGATACTTTTTCGTAATCACCGGTTCATCGTTGCTATAGTTAACATTATCTTTGGTCAATCAGGACCTTAAGCTAACATCTTCAAATCTTTCAATCAGTTTTTGTCTCAGAATCAGTTCATCTTTAAAATTAGTTTCATACATCTTTATCATACACAAACTAATCTTTGAACCACTACACTTTGCATAGTAATTCAAAGAGGGGCAAAATGTAATACCCCAAAAATGGGCTATAAGTTCATTAACCTCTTACATCTAAAAATTGATCGAAATCGACATCAAAGTCCTAACCTAAGGCACATCTGCACATCAAATCATTAAACTCTAATTGATTATCCTAAATTTTGCATCGGAGAATATTCCTTGAATATTCCTACTTTATCATAATTATCTTTGATTTAATAATTATTTGGCGATAAATGCTATTTATCCTAAAGTTTGATTAATTGAATATTCTAAATATTTAATTAATCAGATTTAATTCTGCCACTTAATTATTTAATTAGATTTAATTCTATTTATTCCTAAATTGTATTATTTAATTTTGACAATAAATAAAAAATTTCATGACTAATTGATTAAATCCTCATTTAATTAATTAATGTTATTTGTCAATATTTAATAATATAGTTTTTGAATAAACTTTTACAATTTTCTTTCTTGCCACCCTTGGATTTGGGAGAGGGTTCCTATACCATTTTTACAACCATATGTTCATGGCATCTTGTTAAAATTTAGAACCCCTTTGCTTGTGAGGGAGGGATTACACTGACTACATATTACATTAATCATCATGATTCTACCTCTATATATAGAAGATCCACTTCTACCAACCCCATCTCACACTAAAACCTATTCTACTTTGATCAAATCTATTCCTACAAAAACCATAATTCATAGCTTCCTTCATCTTAACTACTTGTTATTCCAAATAACCCAAATACCTCTTAGAGAATTTTGATAAGAAAGCCTGCATCTGTAAGTAATAAGAGTTCCATCGGAAACCAATTTTACCCTTATTCAAGGAGACTCTAAGTTGCAACTCCTATTAGTCAGCTCATAAAGATCGATCATGATAACAAGTAACTCAAGCCATTATTTTCCATTATAAAACTAGCATAATTTGAAAGCATTAAATGTACTATTACCTTCAGGCGAGTCATGTATGTCAAGCCAAAGGTATCATTCTTATGAGGGTCACATAACTTCCACATACCTGCTTGAAAATCAATATTCTGACAGTCTTTAGTGATAATCTCATACTTTACCTCCCTAAGATAAAGGAGTGACAACAATCCACAATCAATTCCATTAAACAGATAATCTCTATCCCATTGAATAAATTGGCCCACCTAGATATAAACACTATGAACCAACCATATGCCACAAACAAAAATAACCATTGGATACTCTCATAATTGTGAAATGGCATCTGTTAGCCTTGTTATTAGCTCATATAATGAACATTACTTGAAAAAAAACTAATCATACTTGCTACATAATGAAAGATAATGTCATAGATATGAAACTAGAATTATGAGAAACCAATCCACCAAGACCATTAAAGTGCATGTCCCAGGCTAAGAGACAACCCCATTTCTAAGAGAACACATATATCCACAGATAGACCCTTTGGTATATCTAGATGTGTATAAATATATGAATGTATATACGTATTTATATATTAGGAGTATATCTTCATTTAACCTCGTATATCTATATGTATACAAATAGAGAATAAAAATGTGAGAATATGACACGGTAAAATTGCATATAAATATGTATATATGTATATATATTGATAGATACACACACACACACACACACACACACACACACAAGAAGATACATATGTTGTTGTTTGTTCAAAAGAGAAAGAAACACCAGAGATAAACATAAATAATAAACCATAACTATACTATGATCATTGCCTTATCCATGTATCTAAAGCTCAAATATTATAAACAAGATATAGGAGTGACAACAATCCACAATCAATTCCATTAAACAGATAATCTCTATCCCATTGAATAAATTGGCCCACCTAGATATAAACACTATGAACCAACCATATGCCACAAACAAAAATAACCATTGGATACTCTCATAATTGTGAAATGGCATCTGTTAGCCTTGTTATTAGCTCATATAATGAACATTACTTGAAAAAAAACTAATCATACTTGCTACATAATGAAAGATAATGTCATAGATATGAAACTAGAATTATGAGAAACCAATCCACCAAGACCATTAAAGTGCATGTCCCAGGCTAAGAGACAACCCCATTTCTAAGAGAACACATATATCCACAGATAGACCCTTTGGTATATCTAGATGTGTATAAATATATGAATGTATATACGTATTTATATATTAGGAGTATATCTTCATTTAACCTCGTATATCTATATGTATACAAATAGAGAATAAAAATGTGAGAATATGACACGGTAAAATTGCATATAAATATGTATATATGTATATATATTGATAGATACACACACACACACACACACACACACACACACACACACAAGAAGATACATATGTTGTTGTTTGTTCAAAAGAGAAAGAAACAC
>BSBK01001235.1:0-25000 GCA_027943335.1 Chamaecyparis obtusa
ATATATATGTATATATATATATATATATATGTATATATATATATATATGTATATATATATATATATGTATATATATATATATATGTATATATATATATATATATGTATATATATATATATATATATATGTATATATATATATATATATGTATATATATATATATATATATATATATATATATATATATATATATATATATATATATATATATATATTAAAAAGTGAAACAACATAACATTTATTCAGCTTAAAAATTGCATACCAAGTTAAAATTATTACTAAAATAATAAAAGATACAAAGTTATGCCTAGATAACCAATAGATAAATTCATTATCGAACTGGTTTGAAGTTGTTAAATAACCTGCTTTCATTTTTGAAAGTTGGAACTGCATTCTAAAAGTGAAACTGTTTTCATCGCTGAAAGTATTGGGGTTTGACAGATTTGCTAAAAGTTCGGGAACTTGCTGTTGGTCTATACTAATTTGTTCTGATTAACTGGAGAAGGGTGTTGTGATTTTGTTTGTGGATTCTGGTTCAATGAAACTAGGGGACAGAGTATGAAACATGTTTTGATTGGAAGATTCTTTTGTGCGTTTGGTGTCTGACTAGAGTTCCATGTTTGTAATTTTATATATCGAATCAATAAGTCTGCTGTAGCAAATTTATTTAATCATGGTTATTATTTGTTCATTTGATCCTGCCTTGTTATTATCAATCGACGCATGTATCCGCCTCTATTTAGTATCTTGAGTTAAAGAAAAAAAATGGAATAAGCACATAAAGAAACCCTTCTCAAAACTGTCCAAATGAACTTGTTGTAAAAATGAAATTCAAATGGAAACCAATGACTGGTGTTTCCCGAAACATACATTGTCTGTAACATTATACAGTTCCAATCACGCAAGGCATTCTACCAAATGAATTAACAAATACACTGAAACAAATACAGAGGCTGGACTGATAGCTTTTCTTTAAAACTTAAAACTGTGATGATATATTTATCTCTGTACGGATACATCGATTCTGTTTAATTTTATTAGCCAGAACATCAATTTTCTTGTTGAATGATTCAGTTTTAAGTATTATGTCTTTGAAACTGTGAGTGACATTCTTTGTATTTCACTCGTTGTTCAAAGTTGGGTGTTAGATTATGGAAAAACGGTTGCTAATTGCTTATTTTAATTTTAATGGTCTTTTGTATTTTAAAGCTATAATGTTCTGGTACTTTTAATTACATTGAATTTAAATGAGTGTTCATTGATGGGAGTGCCACAATGGAAATGTGATGTATTTTATTCGAATGAACTAGTATGAAAATGTTGCTTCTATATCCGTGTGAATACTTGAGTATCTAGGATTCATGGATTTCTTTACGGTAGCGACACTGTTGCTATTTTGAACTTGAGGATGGACATGTAGGGACTGTATGGAGTAGTGTCTTGCCCTATGGGTTGGAGCCTGTGAGTGGTCAGACTTGGGTAATATATGGCAAGTTTGTAAAAAAAAGTGATAATTATAAAAATGAATTGGGGTTTAAACAGTAAATAGATTAATTTTGTGCTTCATCCACGTCTCACATACTTGTACAGATGGAGGGTGGGAGTGGGAGAAGATACCTGAAAAAGTTAGGTATAAGTGTTCACCTTGTCTCTAAGAGAGGTTCTTACACTACCACATGAGCTTCCCTTGAAGGTCGGGGTCCTGAGAGACAAGATCTAGGTAACCCTAAGCGCTAATTATGGCAGGTAAACTGGCATCCCATTTTGGATGGTGATAGTAGCACTGGTACATTCACCAAGGTAACTTAAAATCTAGATTTTGTCCATTAATCATGTTGTATTAATGAAGCAGCTATGTTTTGCTCGGATGTTTTATGAACTAGTTAACTAGAAATCTTGTTTTAAAAAGAAAATTGTTGCAATTTTTGCTCGCAAAAGTTTGGGTAGGACACATTCCAACAAAGTGTGCAATCAAAACCATCAAGTAATTTTTGTGAAGTCGGACCCACTTGTAGGATGAAATGTTATGTGCGCAGGTGCAAAATTGGAAAATGTTAGGCATTTTTGACAATCGATATCACAAGTGCGCAAGTGTGATTATTGAAACTATTATGTATTTTCCATTGTAGGTGCGCAAGTGCACGATTAAAAACATCCAGTAACTTTTTTGAAGTCGGTCCCACTTGAAGGATGAAATGTTGTGTGTGCAGGTGTGAAATTGGAAAATGTTACGTGTTTTTGACAATTGCTATGACGTGGTAGTTGCGATTGTCAAAAATAGTTATGATTCACGCTACACTTGCTCTGCTTCCGATGATAAAACCCTAAAGATATGGGATGTTCACACTGGGGATTGCGTTAAAACCCTAAAGGGCCACTCTAATTTGGTCTTCACTGTCAATTTCAACAACCATTCTAACCTCATTGTGTCTAGTAGTTTCGACAAGACCGCGAAATGCGTTAGGGCTATTCACACCCATATGGATCCCGTCACAGCTGCCGATTTTAACCGTGATGGGTCGCTGGTTGTTTCCAACAGTCATGATGTGTCGGGCAAGATATGGGATGCCTCCAATGGGAAATGCCTTAAGAGGCTCATTGATGAGAAGATGCCTGCCGTTTATTTTGTTAATTTTCCCCCGATGGCAAGTTTATTTTGGCTGCTACCCTCGATGATACAGTGGCGGCAATGCAGCCACAAAAATTGTTAACCATACGAAGGGGGAACATAGTTTTTTTTTTTCAAAAGTTTGCAAAAAGCTATATAAGACAAACATACAATTTACGTGGCTGGATAGCCACCACCTGATGATACCCTGGTTATGTTCTTCTTATTGCTTAATTTCACCAATTACTACATTTCCAAGCTAATGTAACTGTTGAATCTTTCTAAGGGAGATAAGATGTAGTGGTTTATCCATTGGTTAGTTGGTTTTTTTGACAAGTTCGTATGTTTCTTTTTGGGGGTGGCAGCTGTCAGTTGCTAATTTTGGTTTTCTTTCTCCCTTTTAGGTAAGTTTTTGTCATTTATCATTTAGCAGATACATAGGGTGTGAGACTAGTTTTCTTCTAATGCGTAGAAGCTGCAAAATTTGTAAGTTAAATTTTTTCAAAGGTTTGAAATGTAAACGATTTTTCAAATTTTGTTATGTATGTGTTCTTTCATAGTTTTCTTTTATGTGTTCAGATAATGACTATGGAGTCTATTTGACAGTTTTGTTTGATAAGTTGGTCTAGCTGTTCATTTGTTCTCTCTTTAGCAGCAGGAGTGCTATAAGATCTTTAGTTAGTAGTTGAGCAGATTTACTTTCGAAGACCTGCATGCAGAGGACATAGGTTTAATCTGCATTAGTCTTGGTATTAGAGCAATATTTGATGGATCATAGGGGATTCTACATCAAGTGGGTGACAAGGGGCAGTAGGAATGTAGGCATTGAAAGGAATACTTGTGAATTGGTTAGAAGAGCAGGCACCCTTTAGCCAACATTAAAATTGGATGAGTCTCAGGAGGAACAAGGGAAATGGGTGAATGCTACTAGGATATCAAATGTTACGGAGAGGCTTATTGAGGCATTGGAAAAATAGAGTTTGAAGATAAAGGTTGATATTTCTTATTTGAAAGGTGAGGTCAACCCAGATGCATTTTTTTATTGGGTTGAAGAATTGGATAATTACTTTGACATGGAAGACATAGATGAAGATGATTTAAAAAGAGTAAAAGTTGTTGCCTACAAGTTCAAATCCCATGCAGCCCAATGGTGGGGAAATGTGCAAAGTTTAATAAGACAAGGAAAAGATAAAATTCATCTTTTTTCCTAAGATGCAGAAACATCTGAAAGCCCAATTCTTGCCCTCAAATTACCAAAAAAAATTGTTTAAGGAATTACTGAATTATAAACAAATGGATCAGTCAGTGCATACTTATACCGAATAGTTTATGAGGCTTCAAATTCAAACAGGTATCCAAGAGAGTGCATGAGAAGAGGTGGTCCGATATGTGAATGGGCTCAAATTTCAACTTCAAGCTTGCATTGGTGAAAGTTCCCACTGCAAACGAGGCATGTGAATATGCTTTAAAGGCCGAGGAGAAAGTAAATCGAAAAAGCAAAATTATGAGTAAGAGAGGTGAAAGCTGTCAAAGCAAAGAGAAAGAGGTTTACTTACAACCTACTGTTAGTGAGGAGCTAGAATAAGCTAAGAATGCAAGGTTGACTTTAGAGGAGGGGAAGCTTTAGAGGTAGATGATGTGAACAACCCTCGTTGGGAAAGGGAAAGCTCATAAAGCATTTTATTTGAGATTTAACCCACAGGGTCATAGATTGTCCTCAAAACCCCCAAAAGGGCGATGGTAGCCCGAGAAGAAGAAAAACCTTGGCAAGAAGAAGTTGAGGTTGAATCAGGATAGAAGCCAATGCTGAGAAAACTTTAATCGCAGGGGACAAAGAAACATATGAAATTGATTGGAAAAGTATAAGTGTAATGTGAAGGAAATGCAAATGTAAGGATGAGATATTTAAGGTGATAAAAAATTGTGGATCTACCAATAATTTGGTGAATATAGGATGAAGTACTCTGTGATGTGGTGCCAATCGATGCATGTCATTTGTTGCTGGGTAGGCCATGAGAATATAGTGCAATGTTATATTTTTGTAGAGAAAATACTTTTGAACTTAAACAGGAAGGAAGGAAAGCTATCTTAAAACCATGGAAAGAGGAAGGGACATGTGAAGTGGTAGCTTTGTCTTTTTTAATAGAAGCTAGATTAGAGCTTGAACAAAAAGGTGAACATCAGCCCAAAAGGGGATTCAAGCAAAAAGCCACAGCGAAAGAGAGAAGTTATTTCAAGAGTGAAGTTCAACCAAATTTGAGGTAGAGCTACAATGAAATTCTACCAACGAAAATGAATGTTGAATCTCAAAAGGTAGATATTGGAATTTCAGTTGATTATAATATGGTTCAATGGGATTGTGAATTGTGGGGACATGAGTATGATCATAAAAAATATTCCTTGGATCCATTTTTTTTTGTAAAAAGTGACGATATAACTCAGTATGATAGTAGTGATGGGAAATGCGATTGGAATGATGGAAGGATTTCAAGTCTATTAATGGTTCTACTATGCATTTTACTTTAGGGAGTTCACATAGTTTTAGTGGTCTGTTTGAATTGTGGAATCAATATTGGACACCTCTCCACAAGAAGAATGGAGTTGGAAATTTTGGCAATGATCCAAATTTGTGTCAAAGAATCGTGAGAGAAAATGTTGATGACAGGCCTACCAAACAGTTTGCACTTTCATATGGATGGAAAAATGGTCTGTTTCTTTTGAAGTGGAGGTTCAAAAGCTTTGAAAAAATGGGGAAAATAATAAAATTGCCAAATCTTTCGAAGACAGAAGATGTAATGGTTTCTGTTTCGTAATTGATAGGCTCCCACTATCGATCGGTTTCTTCCTTTTCTTAGCAGTTCATGTGCTCCTTTGTGGGGTGGTAGCTACCAGTTTGGACAGATGCCAATTTTGGTTTTTGATGTCCTTTTAAAGGGAAATTTTTTGGTATGTTTGGTTTAGCAGATATGTAGGGTGTGAGGCGTAGTTGTCCTGTACCGAGTAGAAGTTGTAAATTTTTGAAGGAACATGAATTTTGAGGTTTGATATATAAAGGATATCTCAAATTTTTTGGTATGTGTGGTTTAGCAGATATGTAGGGTGTGAGGCGTAGTTGTCCTGTACTGAGTAGAAGTTGCAGATTTTGGAAGGAACAAGAATTTTGGGGTTTGATATATAAAGGATTTCTCAAATTTTTTGTTATCTATGTGTTCTTTCATTGTTTTATCTTATTTGTTCAGATGGTAATGACTATGGTGTCTATTATATATTTTTGTTTAATTAGTCAGTTTAGGTGTTTGTTCTTCCCTTAGCAGCAGGTCTGCAATGGGATTTTTTTCAGGAGCTAAGTAGTGGTACTTCTTGACACTTGCATGCAAAGGACAGAGGTTTAATCTGCATAAAAAGTCCATTGGGTCTGCATAAAAAGTCCATTGGGTAGATGAATTGGGGTAGGGTATCTTATAGTTCTACAGTGTTAATAGTCATCTGAAGTTGTTAATAGTGTAAGGATTTTTGTTTGTTTTCCAGTTTGTAAAAGTGTGGCCCTAGTAAACACTAGGACACACATTTGCTCAATTTGTTTTACCCTATTAACCATTACACCACACTGGTTTGGACACATAATTTATCATTTTAAATTTGACCTTATCTAACAAAATATACAAGACATCCATACTGATCTTTATCTTCTTGTAGTATCACATCACCATCCCTTTGAGAAGATTCATGCACCTAAAACAATTGAAAAAAAGCTTTCCGTATGGCAGATGAAGATAATACTGAAAGACATAAATATAACTAAAAAATGTATGTTCTGGAAGACTGGCTCCAATATGAAATGGCTAGCCAGTATATTCAATTCAAACATTTAGAAAAGATCAAAGCCTGTCAGAGGCATGATGGCAAAAGAGAAGATGTTTTTATTGATCATATCTATCATATAGCGAGGGGTAATAAATAGAATGGCAAGGATCTTGAGAGAGCACAACATAAGAGTTGTAATTTTTTTTGAAAAACAACTGGGGCTATTAAATGGAATAGCAAGGATTGTGAGAAAGCACAACAAAGAAAATGTAATTTTGCAGAATAAACAAAGTTTGAGAATGTTCAAATTTGCCAAAGATTCTCTTCATCATAAGTTGAGCACTGGTGTTCATCGTATTTGATTGTTCTTGTGATGACGCTCACAATGGCAAAAGAAGAATTTTTTTTTCGAAAAAGATTTAAAGAATACTACATAGATATCCAGTGCGACTATTAAAAGCCTGGCTTAACTGAACATTCAAACTCAATTACATAATATTTTCATGGAAAAGGCTAATTTTGCTAAAAAAAAAACATATATGTATGTTCAAATCTGCCAAAGATTTTCTCGAACATAACTTGAGCACTGGTGTCCCTTGTATTTTATTCTTCTTCTAATCATCCTCACATTAGGAAAGCAACCAAATCTTTTCAACAAAGGTCCAAAGAGAACTATGTGGCTATCTAGTGTGTCTGTTATGGCTCAACTGAACATTCACAGTCAATTGAACATTCAGACTGAACGATACAAGATTTGCATGGAATGATGGCAGGGAAGTAAATGAATCAATGATCCTTGAAAGCTCATCATTGCATGCTTAGTGGCCTAAATTAGAATAAGTAATAATGGGGGAATAATTAAAATTGGAATAAATAATTATTTCTGAAAACCATTAATTACATTTGCTATGCGTTGACTATAATCTCCCACAAAATAAAATGTGTTCCATCTATTGCTGTACTTGGAAATTTAAATTATGTATTCAAGGAGCTCCTCTCTGTTACCATATCATTCATGTTGATCATGGACGTCAAATTGTGATCCCAAATGTTGATTTGAATCTTCCTGAATACAATTTTCTCCCATCATAACTTGTTGTAAACAGTAGGGATTACGGAAGCATGAAATCTGTAACAAGTATCTTCTTTATTTAATTAGTAGTTTTTTAACTTTTGTATCAAGTGGTATTGCAATGTTTAGATAGTTAGCAGGGGCATCTATGTTGTCAGATTAACTTGAGGCTTGTAGCTGGGACACGTAGGGTTGGTTACCCTAATTTTATGTGAAACATTCTATTGTCAATTTAACAGGGGGCATGTCTTTGTCAATTAATTTTAATTAGGGTTTCTATTGTGAAACATACCTGGACCATTTCACTTTTGAGTTACTGTACTGTGAAATTTCACTAATAACTTGACTGTTATTATTGTTTGTAGCGCATCACTGTATAGTAAAGGATCTAATTTTTTTTGTGTTATTGTCTGTGTGAAACAAAAATTGTACTTGTCTATCTTACCGTGGCTCTGCTCCCTCACAACTACTGCACACGTATCCCTGTACAAGAATGGGATGAGGCAGAAGAGGGACAGATTGTACCAATAATGTTGTCACGCTGGTTCAAAATTGACTGTATCTACGTGGAATCTTCCATTGCAAATGTCATTGGGTGAAATGTTCTTTATTCTCAGCCCCATTTCATATTTCCATCCTAGTTGATATCTATATTTTTGTCAAACTGCATGGATCTCCTTTAGAGCATTGGGCTATGTTGACAAATAGCCTTGGCATTTGTCAAGGAAGTTTATATTCCAGGCAATACTCTGGATGACGCTATAAGGCGTTACGACCTGTACAAGGGAAAATCTCGGGTAGGAGGAATAGTGCCAAGAGAGATGGTTAATGGTGATCGAAGTGTTAGACATGTTCTTCAGGCTTACATGCAATCTGCAATGTATCTTGATGAAGAAATTGCTCGGGTTGGAGTCAAGAGGCATGGTCAAGGGTTGAATGCTGGGATGATCAAGGAATTGAACAAGACGTATGGATCTATTTTATTCCTACTTAAACACAAACACCATGACAATGTGTTTGGCCTTGAGACATGTGTTCCAAATGAGGATCGAACTCCAGAAGGAATAGAAGAAGTTGGAGTGAACGGCGATGCAGATGTTGAGTAATAGCTTGCAGATTGCAAAGAATGAGAATGGTGTGCTGGGCACGTCAAAAATATTGCTCCCATCTTTTTTTTTATATGTTTGGGTCAATGTGAATGTGTGAGTATAGGGATAATGTTGTAACCTCCATTTTTTCTGGTAGGTTGTGTTGCTAAATTGACAATGTGATAGATATATTATTTCATGAGTGTGGGGGCTTTTGTTTGTAATTATTTGGGTTGGTTTCCAGAGGTTTTAGTGATGCAATGAGAGCGGACAGTCAGGTGGAACAAGTTTGAAATATATACGTTTAATGCAAACCGAATGGAATGAATTGAATGAAAAGCAGAGACATGGCAATAGAGCCCTTTTTTTTGGTAATTGTTCTCAAAACACGGGTAATTAATTGTATTTATGCCATACTACTGTTTGCAATATTTAATGGGTATGCAGTTTGCCCCATCTGCTGAAAGGTATAGCCGGTTTGATGCTTGAGATGTTTGAAGTTCAAACAATTGTTTCATATACTGTTGTCGTAGTATGCATTATTCATTAAGAATTGTGTGCTTGTGTTTGGATGTTAATTAGCATGGTCGATGTGACATAGAAAACCCACTGTGATATTTGTTTCTAGTGGTAGTATCTTCTGCTGTAATGAACTATTGTTTGTTTGAAAATTACACCTAAATAGCCATTCTAATGTCATATAAAGTTGAACAACCGATATATATATATATATATATATATATATATATATATATATATATATATATATATATATATATATATATATATATATATATACACACACACACACACACAAACACACACACACACAATATATATATATAGAGAGAGAGAGAAATATAAGGGATCTTATTAGTATATCTATCACGTAGTTGAGTAGAATTTG
Source organism: Chamaecyparis obtusa (assembly GCA_027943335.1). NCBI lineage: Eukaryota > Viridiplantae > Streptophyta > Pinopsida > Cupressales > Cupressaceae > Chamaecyparis > Chamaecyparis obtusa. Next base: position 9,481 of record BSBK01001235.1, read on the forward strand.
TTGTTGTTGCTATTTCTAGCCGATATCCCTATTGCCCTTGTTGATGTTATAAGCTCTCAGATTGTGATCGTAGGTGTTATTTGTATTTTCGAGTCAATGTTTTATTTAGCCGGGTTGATTGTTTAAGTATATGGTTGTGTTTGGTTGGGAGAGGTGCATTTGTTCATGTGGCACGGCTCTGTTCGCTTTCAATGTAAGACTGTCCATTTTGAAATTGGCGGAGAGCAAAGAAAAAATAGTTGGGAGTAGCTAGATTTTTTGAATTCTGCTTAGCTGTTTTATTAGATCGCTTGGGTAGATGCGGGAAACTTGTCAAATATAGGTTTATATAAAATTTAGCTTGTACTTGAATCAGGGGACCTCCTCATGGACACAATGGTTCAGTAGAAGAGTGGAATCTTATGTGGCATTGTTTTATACGAATGGTAAATATGTTGACAGTCTGTCCATATATAAATGTGCAAGCTCTGTTTCACTTATGTAGGCCATTAGACTATTTGTATATAAGATGTCATTTGTAAAATGTAATAATAAAAAAAAAGGTAGATGAAAATAAGCAGAAGAAAGAAATGCGGATACTTATATTGTGAACTGAGATCTGTATGTTAAGTTGATATGCCATTCGAAGTGGTTTTCTCTGAGAGGTTCAAGGCATAGAATGTATCTGCCACTTGAGCGGCTAGTAACACTATTGTTATTTTATATGGGCAGGCTAGTATGTTGCTAAAGTATATGGACATATTTATTGAGATGCGTGATTCAGTTGTTGGGATGCATCATGGGGCAACTCGGAGGGTATTGGATGATGCAAAAATTTTGTTGGTAAGAAGCGCAAGATAGTATGGTCTTGGGATGTCTATAACTATTCTTTTGTGTGAGTCCATCCAGGAGGTAGGTAGCTCACTAATACGTGGACTTGGCCTAGTCAGTAAACAGAGGGATTTCAGAAGGACATCTCCCAGACAGGTGAGATCTGATCATTCATCAAGGAAACTGGTAATCATTTGCATCGTACCAATATGATATAGTTTGAATGAGTGTGCCTTAAAAATGTATAAATATTTGGTTTGTGTTCTTCAACCTTTAAATGACGGGTGTTTTGTTGTTGTCGTAACATTGTTTACTTCAGGGTGATACGAGCACTGTGCCTAGGATGGAGGACCCCTTGAAGCAAGCAGCTGAATGTGATCCAATTGGTCATGCTGAGAGAGGCACCCTTGAGGTTGGAAGAGGGAGTGCTTATGTAGACAGTGTCAGTCATGAAGAAAAAGAGAGGGATGATAGTTATGCTACTGCTCAGAACTATCATGCTTCGGAGGATCCCAATATTCACAGTGGTCGGGGAGACTATTTGGATTCTCAGATTGATTGTAAGGTTTGATTTCTCTGAGAAACCTTCAATCATGATGTAATGTTTAGGAATAGTGGAGTCATCCTTCTTGCCCGATGATATTGTTTTGTATCTTCTAAGCTTTCTGGTTTTACAAATCTCATTTTTATTGTTCTGGTGCGTTGTGCGTAGGGGAGGACTGATTACAGAACTAAAAAGTGCAACAATAGATTGGTATATTACTGCATCGTAGGTTCGTGTTTGGTAGATGGAGGTCTTAAATTTTGGGACATTGCAAGGATCAATATTCATAGGATGCAGATGCATGCACTTGCATTGATCAAAGCACCCAAATGCGGCTGACCTGCCTCAGCAAACCCAAAACGGTGTCACTCCTCTTATAAAGATCAGGGGTACTACCAAAGGAGGGAGAGAAATGTTGAATACCAGATGAGGATGAGGTCTATAGCCCAAAGAAAGCATGTAGAGAAGCGCATATGCGAGTTGTACAAGAAGGCGTTAGTGGAGCTCCTCCCAGTAGAAGCCAAGGCAAAGATTGAAGAAGAAATGGGTCAATATGAGAGTACAACGACCAGGTAGAAAATACTGAGAAAGTTGTTAGCATTGGTGCAGAGAAAAGATTATAAGGTATTGGCAAAGGGAGGATGCAACATGACTCTAGTTTATAATTCTTTTTAAGAGTTTTTCGCTTTGCTATTATTTTCACTCACATTGAAAAAAAATGCGCAACTGACAGGGCAGTCCAGGATCATCTATAATTGTGTGTGAGGAAGTTGATAGGGATACACCAGCTGATGCATTTCCTGCCACGCCAGTTGTAGCTGGTAATCAACCTATGCAGCAATGCCCCATGGGATGGAATAAGATGGAAACGAGGAGGAAATCTTCCCAGAAAAATAACATTTTTGAGTTTTCTCAAGTGCTTGAGGTCGTCAAAACGGGGTCGAACTCTACTGACAGAAGTCAAAGTCTGGAGCAAAGGAGGAAGAGAAAATTATCTTCTTGTGATTGTGTTCAGTTAGAGGAAAAGGTAATATGGTATTATAAGTTTTCATTTATTCTTCCATTTCATCACTCACCTTCAAATTCACAATTTCAATCAATGTGACCCCATTTACGAATTACTTGCCATGTCAGGCTTCTATGGATAAAGGACATGGTCTGGCCGAGCAGAGTGGTGAAGATGAATGCATGATCTTGGATCCTGGTGTTTATGAAAAGGGTACTTATTCTACTAGGCAGAATTCTAGGAGTTCATACAAGTTGGTGCAACGAATGCGTAGAAAAGAAATGTCAGTGGACCGCAACGATAAGGATGTCGTGGTAAGTCTTGTGTGGTTGTTGTACACCATTCCTTATCTATGTTATTTTTTTGATGTTAATGATGTTGACCATTGTCAATGGAGACATAGCCTATGTTGGAGGGAAATGGCGGTGAGGGCGGGTGTGCATGTCAACAGGTAAGTGCCGATTCAGTCGAAGAAGCGGTAGGTATATAATTAGTGTTGTAACGTGTACGCACTTATCTGTAAACACATTAGATATCATCCTCATCAATAACATGTGTTCTTAAAACATGTTCTTATATGTTATGTAGGTTGAGAGTGCTGGGGTTGGCATGGAGAACCCTCCCATGATGCAGGCCCCAACCAGAGTTGTATGTTTTATTTTATCTGTCAACGTGTTATAGTAGAAATTAAGGTGGCAAACATAGCGTAAATTGATTTAGTGTCTTGCAGGAGAGTCCCATTCGAGCTGCTTTTGTGCCGGTGAGCGAGAATCATATTTCAGAGGAAACCAAAAAGGTGTTGGGAATGTTCTGTTACGAGCTATTGTCTCAGTGTTGGGAATGTTTTGTCTCTTTGATATTGTCATACCAATCCCTTTACTCTTTATGTAATTTACAGGATTGCAGTATAGAAGAAAATGCGCATGGACAAAGGAATGTGGGGCATGAAATTATTGGTGAGTTTGCACGACTGGAGTTTGGGATGGAAACTCATAGTGTTGGTGAAGTTTGGCATGGTGAAGTGGACAATTCCCATAGCCTTTCTGAATTGGTAATAGTAGGATTCCTTAATTTCATATGCCTCTTGAACCATGAATCATATGTTTTTCTGACATGAGTTTGGTTTTCCGGTGTACATTTTCCAAGTGTAGGCACCCTTTATTGATGAGAAGCTATTAGAGGAAGGTGGTCACACATATGCAAGCGGAGAACACGTCGAGTTGCTAGCGAATAGTGTATTGGTTGGCAAAGGCATTATTGAAGGTGTTGGCAGGAATGTCACATGCCACAACAAACGACTGCCGCCAGGCACGATGAAAGTCCACATTGTAGAGGCCATTGACCCCAATGCTAGGTTGCCCTTTCCCCACTCATTTTCAAAATCTTTATGCTACTCTGTTAAGTCTTTCGAGGTGTGGAACATTTCAGACCTCCGCCATACTTTGCCTGTGATGCAGCAGAAGGTATTATTCATTTTAGTTATTTTCATGTCTGATTATAAAATTTCTTTAGGTGTATGGTAATATTCTTGTTGACATTCTTTTGGAGCAAGCACTCATCAGAAGTTGTTTGTGTAACTTCAGGATGAAGTGGATGATGCCTTGACAGTGGACATAGAACCTGGCGAGTAGTTTAGTCCTCCCGTTAGAAGAACGAGTGCGAGGATTCGATGCCTTGGTATAACCCCTCCAACGGTGCAGAAGGACCCTAAGAAGTGGAGCAGATTCTATACAGGACTTTTTTCACTTGCGCAAAATAGACAGTGTAGGAGGAAATGATGAGGGGTCTGCATTGAGTCATTAGTGTAGCGAGTGCTGCAATAGGGTTACTAATACTAACCTTTCTTAGATTGAGTTTAGTTAATTTGGTGATGTACACTTGAATGGGATCTATGACGAGTTCAAATCATGCACAGATTTCCTTGCGTTAATTATTCTCTGTTCAATGCCCAAATGTGTTTGTACCTTTAAACGGTTGATTTCGTACATTGTTATATTTGCATTGTGTGTTGTGGACATTCAAGGCATTTCAGTTTGTGGAACATTGTTATCATGTTACTAATTACTTGTGTTGTTGTGTTGCATATTTGAATGATGAGTCATTATATTATTATTCTATACAATAGTAATTTTATTGAAATTATTGGTGATTTGTTACGATGCACCACCGAAGGATTATCTTTGATATGTATAATGCTAACCTTTACTGGTATCAACTTAAACTCCGATTCACATTTTTCCTTTTTAGTGGCATATTTTGTAGTATAGTACTCTTGATGAAGGGTGCTCCCCTTAATACCACAAACACATAACAGAAATAGAGAAACAACAACAATATGCAAGAACAAAAAATTGGCTTCTTATTATCTCCACAAATGTGGAATTACAAACTTTCAGAATTACAATATGCAAAGCCACATGGGCATTCCCTTACAATATTCTTTAGGAAAAAGCCTCAAATTATTGCCCAGATCTACTACCCAGAACTATTCTGAACTGCCTAAGACAATAATACAGCCTTCCTTATATAGGCAATTTTCCACCGCCTAGGAAGGTTCCAGAATTTTAGCCAATAAGGCCGACCAACTTAGAATTATTTTATTTTACATTTTATTACATCATAGTCGGCTCAAGATAACCTTTGAAACCCGAACAGAAATTTTGAAGAAAATTATTTTCTGCCATTTCAGGTGGCCCAACTTCCGAAGACCATAAGTCATCACCGGTTGACCCGCTCGGCTATTATAACCCCATTTCGGAAATTCCACGAAGCGCTCTACAGGCTTGACCCGCGCAAGCACCCATCACTCAAATTTTTGACCTCATCCGGGGCCTCTAAAGCCTTCAAAACTGAGTTCAAAGTTTCTGTACCCTGCTGCCAATACCGAAAATCTTCAATATCTTCCAATATACACTTGATCTGGCAATGAAACTTTACTGACAGACTTATATGACCAAAATGAACCTCCAAGAAAGAAATCAGATCATTCTGAGCACATACAAAAATTACCAAAAATAGTAACTTTCCATAAATAACAGCTCTGCACAAAATAGCCCTTATTGAAAATAAAAACATAAATATTTTTGGGTGATGCAAGATTGCTCTTACACCCAGGATGCTCCTGCATCAGACACCCAGGGTAATTTGAGAAGTGACCCTGTCACGTCTCAGGTGTGCAAAGGAAAACTAAGACGGTTAACCTCCTCCTTTGTTAGCCATGATGAATCTTCAACAGGTCATCCTTTCCACTTGACAAGATATTCTTCATATGTCCTATTCTTTGTGCTTCTGCCAACATGACTGTCCAGTATATCTTCGATCTCCTTAGTGTCTGAACTAGTTGCTGGAATACTCCACTGTGCTGCTGTGATCTCATCTTCAACACCTCCTTCATGATACTCTGTCAGATCTGAAATGTTAAACACTGGTGAAATATTTAGCTCACTAGGCAATTCTACCTCATATGCATTTCCTGAATCATGCTTCTTCAGTATTTTACATGGCCCAAACTTCTTCATTTTTAGCTTGTTATATGTACCAACTGGAAACCGCTCCTTCCGCAAATGAACCATGACTTCATCACCAACCTGAAATTCCTTATACCTCCTTTTCTCATCTGCCTTAGCCTTATACTGTGCATTCATCTTGGTAATATGCTTCCTCACCTCCTCATGGATGTTCTTCAAGTGTTCTGCAAAATCCTCAGCTTCAGCACTACTTATTTCTCCTTTATCTATCTTTCTCAATTCAGATGCATTTCTTGGACTACTTCCATATACAATCTGGAATGGTGATTTACCAGTGCTCCTATTGACAAAATTATTGTATGCAAATTCTGCCTGTGGTAAAATCAAATCCCATCCTGTTGGCTTATCTCCAACCAAACATCTCAGCAAATTTCCCAAATTTCTATTCACCACCTTTGTCTGTCCATCAGTCTGTGGATGATGTGATGAACTGAACTTCAAATCTGTCTTCAACTTCTTCCACAATGTACGCCAGAAATATCTAACAAACTTAGTGTCCTGATCTGAAACTATGGTCTTTGGCAAACCATGAAGTCTCACTACTTCTCTGAAAAACAATTCTGCTACATGAACAGCATCATTAGTCTTCTTGCAGGGAATGAAATGTGCCATCTTTGAAAATCGGTCAACTACTACAAAAATTGAATCATGTCCCCGCTGTGTCCTCGGTAAACCAAGAACAAAGTCCATACTGATATCCTCCCAAGGCTTCTCTGGTATAGGTAATGGCTGATACAACCCTTTATTTTGCTTCACTCCTTTCACCATCTGACATACTCTGCAGCTCTGTACAAACTTCTTCACATCTTGCTGCAATTGTGGCCAATAATAATTCTCACCAACCAAAGCAAGGGTTTTATCATGACCAAAATGTCCAGCCAATCCTCTGCTATGCTTCTCTTTGACAAGATTCTCCCTCATAGAACTTTGTAGAATGCACAACTGACTCCCTCTGAATAGCATATCATCTTGGATGATAAAATCCAGCCATTTCATCCTGTCTAGAGTAACAGGTTCTATACAAGCCTTCCAAGCTTCACCAAAATCAGGATCCTCTGGATATAAATTCTTGAGTTCCTTGAACCCAACCACCTCAATCTGCATCTTTGTCAGCAATAGTTGCCTTCTGCTAAGAGCATCTGCAACCTTATTAGACTTTCCACTTCTGTGTTTCAAAACAAATGTATAACTCTGCAAAAACTCAACCCATTTCAAATGCCTTTGATTCAATTTTCCTTGACTATTCAAATATTGCAAAGCTTGATGATCAGTATACAAAACAAACTCTTTAGGAAGTAGATAATGTCTCCACTTCTTTAATGCCTGAACTATAGCATAAAATTCTTGATCATAAACAGAATATTTCCTCTTGGCATCATTTAACTTCTCACTGAAATAAGCAACAGGTTTACCTTCTTGGCTCATAACAGCTCCTATTGCAGTACCACTAGCATCACAATCTACTTGAAACACCTTATTAAAATCTGGAAGTGCTAAAATAGGTTGTTCTGTAACTTTTTGTTTCAACAATTGAAAACTCTTTTCTGCCCCATTAGTCCACTTAAATTCTTTTCTATCCCCTCTCATTGTTTCAGTCAAGGGTCCACAAATACTGCTAAAATTTCTGATAAACTTTCTGTAAAAGCTAGCTAGACCATGAAAAGATCTTACCTCAGTAGCATTCCTTAGAGTAGGCCATTCAAGAATAGCCTGTACCTTCTTTGGGTCCATTTTCAGACCTTCTGCTGAAACTACAAATCCCAAATACACTAACTCTTTCTTCACAAAACTGCACTTCTTCAAATTAATCAACAATTTCTCTTCTCTCAGCTTCTCAAATACCATACGAATATGCATCATATGCTCCTCCAATGTCTTACTAAAGATCAAAATATCATCTAGGTAAACAATGACAAACTTACCTAGAAATTCTTTCAGAACCTCATTCATGAGCCGCATGAAAGTGCTCGGTGCATTGGTTAGCCCAAAAGGCATGACTAACCACTCATATAGTCCTTCCTTTGTCTTGAAGGAAGTCTTCCATTCATCTCCTTCTTTGATCCGAATCTGATGATATCCACTTTTCAGATCTATCTTTGAGAAATACACAGCTCCACTAGAACAGTCCATAATATCATCCATTCATGGCAATGGAAACCTGTACTTGATTGTGATCTTATTTATTGCTCTGGAATCTGTACACATCCTCCACTCTCCATTCTTCTTTGGTGCTAATACCGCTGGTACAGCACAGGGACTCAGACTCTCACGGATCAATCCTTTCTGTAACAGTTCATGTAATTGTCTGTTCAACTGCTCACTTTCTGCAGGTGTCATTCTGTGTGCTGCCTTATTCGGCAAACTCACTCCTGGGATCAAGTCCATCTGATGACTGATCTTCCTGACTGGTGGTAATCCATCAGGCACGTTATCGGATACAATATCTTGAAACTCATTCAACAAATCTGCAACTTCTACAGGAACATCTTCTACTTCCTCTTTACCAGCTTTTGAAATTAAAGCAAAACATACATGCTCATGCCTCATACCATCTAAAAAATTTCTTCCATCAACAAAAGTTATCCTTGCATTACCACATACCTTTTCTTCAGTCTCCTTCAATGGTTTTAGCTTATGTCACACTCCATCTTTTGTCAGGGAATAGGTATTCACACGACCATCATGTACAGCACATCTGTCAAACTACCATGGTCTACCCAACAACATATGACATGCATCCATAGATATGATATCACACAATACCTCATCTTGGTATCCGCCAATCTTGAACTTCACCAGGCATTGTTCATTGACCATGACCTTGTGGTCATCCTGTACCCAGGCAATCCGATATGGATGTGGGTGTTTCTGTCTCTTGAGCTTCAACTTTGTCACCATCTCTTCTGACACCAAATTGTCAGTGCTTCCACTATCAATAATCACATCACAACATTTACCTTCACACTTACACCTGGTGTGAAACAGACTCCTTCTTTGCTCAGGTTCATTCTCACCACTCAACAGGACTCTTCTGTTAATCAACGTTTCTCCTCTTTCAGCATCTTCAGAATTTGATGATCTGGCATCTTCATCTACATGTGCAACTCTGGCCTGGCCTTCATTTCTCCTGTCTGTTCTTCCTTGGCGCTGAGGACATTCAAATGCCCTATGACCTTCTTCTCCACAGTAAAAACATGTTCCACGGAAGCCACCTCTTCCAGATCCTTGTCCTCTTCCTCTTCCTCTCTGATCTCTATTATTTTGATCCTGGAAATGATTAGAATTATTTCCTCGCTGATTCTGACTGCTACTGGCCTCATCCTTCTTTTTCAGATCTTCATTTCGGCCACCATATGACCATCCACCAGATCATCCACCACGACCTCTTCCGTTTTGTCTACTCTCAAACTTCTTGTTCAGCTTTTCCTCTACTTTTAGGGCAAACTGGTATGCCTCTTCAATACTGTTCATTCGAACCAGATTAAGCTCCTCCTGAATGCTTGGCCTTAACCCATTAAGGTATCGGGCAACTTTCTCCTTATCAGCTTCTGCATGGCCTGTTCTGATGAGAAGTCGATAGAACTCCTCTGTATACTCCTGAACAGATCTTCTTGCTTGCTTCAAACTTTGCATTTTCTTCAGTAGGTCAAGCTCATAATCAATAGGAATGAACTGTCGCTTCAATTTATCCACCATCCGATCCCATCTTACGATTTTATCTTTCCCTCTTCTATTTCGCTCCAATTGAATTTCTTGCCACCAGATCTTCGCATGACCTTTCAGTCTGGCCTTCGCAAATTTGACCCTATCAGGATCCTCAACATCTTCGTACTCAAAATATTCCTCACATTCATTGATCTAGTTGATCAATTTCTCTGGGTTAAGATTTCCAGAAAATGTAGGAACCTCAATCTTAGGTCTTTTCCCAATCTTGGAAATTGCCCGAAAAAGTCTTTCTTCCTCCTGGTTCACAATTTCAACTTCTCCTTCTTGATATTCTTCTTCGGCTTCATCCTCGCTTTCATCTCTGACATTAAGATTCATTCCTCTACGAATCTCTTCTTGCAATGCTCGCACTTGTCTTTGCAGCTCTCTAACCTCAGGTGTCACAGCACCAGCTCTTCCACCACGTTCTCTTCGTGGAGGCATTTTCGCGATGCTCGCTGAAACCCTAGCCACGGTCCTGGTGCAAACTGCCTCATAGTCGGTGATCTGTTTACACACTCAAGAACTCCTGCTCTGATACCACTTGATGAAGGGTGCTCCCCTTAATACCACAAACACATAACAGAAATAGAGAAACAACAACAATATGCAAGAACAGAAAATTGGCTTCTTATTATCTCCACAAATGTGGAATTACAAACTTTCAGAATTACAATATGCAAAGCCACATGGGCATTCCCTTACAATATTCTTTAGGAAAAAGCCTCGAATTATTGCCCAGATCTACTACCCAGAACTATTCTGAACTGCCTAAGACAATAATATAGCCTTCCTTATATAGGCAATTTTCCACCGCCTAGGAAGGTTCCAGAATTTTAGCCAATAAGGCCGACCAACTTAGAATTATTTTATTTTACATTTTATTACATCATAGTCAGCTCAAGATAACCTTTGAAACCCGAACAGAAATTTTGAAGAAAATTATTTTCCGCCATTTCAGGTGGCCCAACTTCCGAAGACCATAAGTCATCACCGATTGACCTGCTCGGCTATTATAACCCCATTTCGAAAATGCCACAAAGCGCTCTACAGGCTTGACTCGCGCAAGCGCCCGTCACCCAAATTTTCAACCTCATCCGGGGCCTCTAAAGCCTTCAAAACTGAGTTCAAAGTTTCTGTACCCTGCTGCCAATACCGAAAATCTTCAATATCTTCCAATATACACTTGATCTGGCAATGAAACTTTACTGGCAGACTTATATGACCAAAATGAACCTCCAAGAAAGAAATCAGATCATTCTGAGCACATACGAAAATTACCAAAAATAGTAACTTTCCATAAATAACAGCTCTGCACAAAATAGCCCTTATTGAAAACAAAAACATAAATATTTTTGGGTGATGCAAGATTGCTCTTACACCCAGGATGCTCCTGCATCAACTCTGAAGAGGTGGGCTATAGATGTTTGGCACTATAAGGTGGATTTTTTTTGTGCGTTCATGTGCATCCCTTTGTTTGGGTCCCAGTTTAAGTGTTTGATGTTATTGATATTCCATATTTCTTTGTGGTAACTAGTGGGGGTATATGTTTTTCTGTTAAGATGCTCCCCCTTTGTATCTCAGAAATAAGTTTTAATAATTCTTTTTTTGTCGATTTTGTTGCAGATTGGGCAGAAGATACTACATACCAGCTTTTTGGTGGCCTGACAGTGGAGGTATAAATTGTCTATATGCCCTCATGTGTTCATTCCTTATTTATGGAAACTGATTGTATGGAAACTTCTGCGAGTCGTAATAAAGTTCAGTTCTGATTAACGAACTATAATTGCATTGTTGGGAAGCAGGGATGGCCAAATGGAAAGATGCTTCAACAAATTCATCTCGTTAGAGGGAAGTACCTTATTCAATGGAAGCACTATTGGCCAGAGTAACAGATGTTGGTGGTGCGGCCAAGATTGGAAATAATGCAGGCACAGATGATCCCCTGACGGCTGATACGTTAAAGAGTATAGTAGTTGAATTGACTGATACGTTGAAGAGCACAGTACAGGAATTGACTGAAAGTCATATTTTGCTTCAGCGCAATCACATTAATGTGATATCGCAAAAGTTGGAGGCTCCTGAAGCAGAGAATAAACAGCTTTTGTTGGAAAATTCAGAATGGTGGAAGAAATACAGGGACCTAGAGAGGTCATTTGTAGAGTTGAGGGAGAAGATTGTGAAGTAGGAGCAGGAATTGCTTGAACAACAGTTGATTAGTACCAATGTGGAGGCAGCCCTTGCTTGTAACAAGAAGATGTTTTCTGAATCAACTGTTAAGTATGATGCGATGCTAGATGTTTGGAGACGTCACGCAAATGTCTGGAAGGTGAAATTCATGGAGGCAGCTGGATTGACTCCTGATAGTATCTAAGAACCTGTTCTGTTCGTGCCAAATTTCCATGTATGTGGGAGGGCTGTCAAAGTGTGGATAGTTCTATCTATGTAATACAACACATTAATGATAGGCTGCACGCTATTCATTTAACGGACAAGGCCCACTTGTACTAAGTAATGCAATAGCAAGTGATGGCAAATATGTGTTCTTTGACATTTATGTATATGTAAAAAATGGACAGCATGGCTAATTACAGTCATCATGTGTCTTCCCTCAATAGTGATCTTGAATACATAAAATCGACATTTATTGGCAATGAAAATATTGCACCTCTTGCCATGTCTTGTATGTCCATGGATTGCACATTTACTTTTCAATTGTCTAATGTGGTGATTGATCTTGATCTTAAAAGAAGGTGTTTATTATATGCAAAATATTGGAAATAATTTGTATTATTCTGACTAACCATATGCAGTAGGCACACACTTCTCTGTATGCTACGTCCATTTTTTGAAAAAAAAGGGACAGCATGGCTAATTTCAGTCATCACAGCCATCATATGAATGTTTTACTTCAAATTTGCAAATTGTAACAACCTTGACGATGTTTTATTTTAAAGGATTCAATTAGTTTTTACTTTAAATTTGCAGATTGTAACAACCTTTATGTTTCACTTCAAATTTGCAAATTGTAATGACCTTGATGATGTTTTACTTCAAATGTGCAAATTGTAACAACCTCGATGGATATGTGGCAATATAAAATTTTCTTGTGTTTTCCTTCTTTCTTCCAGTTTTCTAGGATAATTTCCTTGCTTTCCAAGAAGTGCTCGTGCACAATTTTGTCTCTGTGTCAAAGTTTTGTGTTCCAGAATTGACCCCATGCCAAATGGATTGCTTCAAGGTCACTGGTTTTCCATGTCTATCCTATGTTTCACCTGCGAAGTCGATCCACAAAGTTTTATGATTCGTGCCCTTAGCCCCATGTTCTTTAATGTGTTGCCAAGGTCCAGTCCAGAGTGCACGTGTTGAATCACAAAACCCAGGGAGATTTTTGAGTTTTAAGGTCTATAGGAGATATTTCATAATATGCCAAAATGTCAAAAACTCTCAATGTTTTCTGTCTCCGTTATCTTTTGTTCTGAATGAAAACCCCTGATGTTTACGATCTCAATAGTTCATAATATGCCAAAATGTCAAAAACTCTCAATGTTTTCTGCCTCATTATCTTTGTTATGAATGAAAACCTTGGATGTTTTCAATCTCGATAGTTCAGAATCTGCCAAAATGCCGAAAACTCTCAATGTTTTTTGTCTCCTCATTATCTTTTGTTCTGAATGAAAACCCTGGATGTTTTCGATCTTGTCACATCTGCGCATTTATTCCCCGATGGTCAGCATTTCCTTTCCGTGTTGCTGCGACCAGTTTATGGGACCATACTCCAAGGAGGCTTTCAACCAGTAGAGGATCAGATGGTTGTCGCATGTTTGCAAGGGATTTCTTCAAACCTTGCGATCATGCGACAACCGTTGATTTTGTTTTATTGCCTAAGGTGACCTGGCAGGTGTGGCAGCCCGAAGTATTCAAGCGGGTGGAAAATGACATATGATCTATGGTTGTCGCATGATTGTAAGGAATATTCTTCTCCTTTGCGATTGAGTGACTTCCATCTGATTTAGGCCGGTTGTGCCGTGGGACTGAGTGTTGTCAGAAGTTGCTAAGGTGTTTGTTTCTCATTGGTCCTTGTACTGGCGACTGCAACATTCTCATTGTTGCTTGCTTCCTGGCGGTCTTCATGAAACATCTAGCGACTCAGTTAGTGACTTATTTCCTTTGGTCACCAGATCTCCAATTTCCCCCGCGGTTAAGTCCAAATAGGTAGCAACTCAGTGAGCGGATTAGGTCGCATAATCTCCAGATTTTTGGTGGACCTGTATGTTAGTGGGGTCCCTAGTTCAAAAGGATCAACGGCTGGCGCATGAGCGGAAGGAATATTTGGGAGCTATGAGATCATGTGCTTGCCGTCTGATTGGAACCTTGGTTGTAGTGGGTCCATTGTCAGAGGAGTTGTCGAGGTGTTGCTGATAAAGCAGTCGAGAGCGAATAAAAGATTGACAAGTCGTAAGTCTGGGCCAGAGCTTTTCAGTCGCGTAGTCACCGAATAACTTAAAAGTGGAAAGTTGAAGTGGGTCAAAGCTGGTAATATGCCGACATGCTAAAATTTTATTGGGTGCAGTGTACCGAGGTGGATTTTAACTTTTTCAAGGAGTTTTGTGACTATTTCAAGGATAATCTGGACCGTTCGTCTACAGGGAAGTTAAGGAGATCGACGGCTGTGTTTTAAATCTAGACCTGGTAGCCATTATTGTTCAAATCCAAATATCTCTAAAAGGTTTTTGCCAGCATAGATGATTGCCTTGTTCATTGGAAAGATGGGAACAAATCATAGATTCATAGCCATAAAAAGCGTGATGGCATGGAAAATAGGATGATCACGTGGACAAAAAGTTAAGTACGCATGTCTGAAACAAATCACGGATTCTTAGTCATGCAAATTTAAGAGGCCTAAATGTTAAGTGCGCATGTCCGAAACAAATCATGGATTCTTAGTCATGTAAACTTAAGAGGCCTAAATGTTAAGTGCACGTCCCATACAAATGGCATCTTTATAGCCATGCAAATTTAAGACACACTAAATGTTAAGTGCGCACGTCTGACACAAATTGCAGACCAAAAGAGTTGCAATTTGAAGGACTAAATTAGAAGTGCGCATGTGTGAAACAAATCATAGATTCATAGCGTTGCAAATTTAAGAGGGACTAAATATTAACTGCGCATGTCCGAAATATCATAGTGTTAAGTGACATGTAACGGTACAGTTCTTCATCAAATGAAAGACCGTGAAAATGGCATTAGAATAGGAGAAGAGTAGATGGGCATTAATTGAAGTGTTCAAGTTAATATTACCATCAATATTCAAAATGTAAACTGCGCTTGTGCGAAATGGGTAACCATTCTTTATTTTAGAAATTGCATACGCACGATAGCACATCGGACCTCCGCAATTACATTTCCCATCCTTTCCTAATTACTATCACTGACACCGACTTTATAGAAAATACTTGACATTTTTGAAGGCGGACTTGCGCAATTAAATAATGATCGAAAACCCATAACACTTTCGTACCGCTGAGATGACTCATCTTTAAATCAAATACTTGATGTTTTTGAATGTGGACTTGCGCAATTAAATAATGATCAAAAACCCATAACACTTTTGTACTGCTGAGATGACTCATCTTTAAAGCAAATACTTGATGTTTTTGTTCGTAGACTTGCGCAATTAATATTCGAATCGAAAACCCATAAGACTTTCATTCTGGTGAGATGACTTGACATTTCCTCCTACAAGTGGAAGCGATTTCCCCAAAATTACTTGATGTTTTTGTTCACGGCCTTGTGCAACTAAAATGGAAAAGTTGGGGAAAATACATAACAGTTTCGAAAATGTACCTGAACAACTGTTTCAAATGAGCAATGGAAAGACCGCCAAAAAGGACGAGAGAATGAATTGAGGACTAGCATGAATTA